>JAPSGF010000051.1:0-206407 GCA_035772895.1 Perdix hodgsoniae
GACAGAAGTGGTATTTTATTTATATGTTAGGGAGGAAAAAACCAAAACCACAACACAACACTGCAACGTGACTCAATTTACCTTCACAGGCGCTCAGTTTTTTAGTTTTTCTGAGGATGGCTCTAATGCCTGGCATAGCTTGGTCATACTGATGGAGTACTTCCAAACAGTGTTCATGAAACAGTTTGTCTTTCTGAGATAGGCTGTGTAAGAGTAAAACAGCGTCCCTTAAAAACTGAATGACTTGCTCCTTATGTGCACACAAGCTGCTCTCAAATCTTCTGATCTTTGTCCACTGTCTGTGTAACATTATTATTAGTGCCTTAACCACCTGCCAAAGGAAAAAAAGAGACTGAGTACCCAAACTGAAATCACAGCAGCAGAAAATGCATTGCATTGTAAACTGCATTAATCACTCTTCGGGTATCAGATGCTAGAAAGCAAAATCAAACTTTCCAGAAGGCAGACTTTGAAGTACAGCAGCTAAAAAAGGATAAGAGGCTACTTCAGCACTGCTAGGGGTACTCTTAACATTTTCAGCAGAAGAAATTCAGTAGCTACAGTGACATACCTCCAGATTACACTGGCAGTGTGCTGCAGGGGGTAAAACTGTTGGGCTGGAGAACCGCACACACCGGGTCAGGAGCCTGACTGCCTGTTCCAAAGACATGCAGATGCATTACAGTGAGTACCAGGCTTCTGCAGAGCTATCAAACTATTAAGCTGCAAATAAAGGGAAGTCATAACGGCGTTTTGTTACTGGCTTCTAACAGACGTTAATTAATGATTGATCTTTTTTACTCCACTAAAACTACTTAGTGTAGCCTTTGCTGTAAAACTTAACTGCCTGCCAGCACTTCACTAAATGCAGTGAATAAAAATCTTCAGTCGCTATCATTCACGTATAGTAACTCTAAAGATACAGCTCAGAAGTAAATTACAGGATCAAAATGGTACACAGGTCTTGCTCTCTACCAGCCTAAAAGCAAAACAACATTTGCAATCTTGAATTCATTTGCAGCCATCCCAGGAGCCTTCGTGCTTTTTCAGTGACTTCACTCTGCTGTGATTGATGTTATCTTGAAGAATAGTTACTGATTCCATTTCAAACAATGATTCATAGAAACCAATGTAATAATTCCACACCAAAAGCTCAAACTTTCAGCTTCTGTTACAGTTGAAGAACTTTTTTGGATGTTTCAGGCACTGCCCTGCTCCTCCCACCCCTTCAACAAGATAAACTGTGGGACCAGGCAGTGTTACCTCTTGCTCCAGCTGCAGCCAACGCACCTCAGAGGCTGATTTGTCGGGTCTTGATGTGATGTACATGCACAGTGCAAGAAGAAGGCAGCTATCTGGAAGAGAGTTAACTCAGTTCTTTTCACAGCTTGTCAATTTCTGGCGATATTTTTTAGCTTTCAACTCCCCAGAACTCCTTTTTTCCCCAACAGCTCTTAATACAACAGCTATTTGTGTGGAAAGTAAAAACGCAAAGCGCTGAGTGTACACAGATCACACCAGAGGAAATGCTCTTCAAACAGCAATGAAACTCAGCACAAGGACAAGCTTGCAGGCAATGCAGCAGGCTGGGCTGTGCAGGTTAAGACTTCAGAGCAAAGCCTGTTTGTATGACTTTATTCGGGCTGATACCCATTTGATAACAATTCTGTGTGAAGCAATTTTGTACCTGAATGGGAACAAAGTTGAGCAACCAGCAAGTGGTGTTGAGCAAGGATGGACAGCAGCTTCACGGTCAAAAGAACCGCATGCAGAGGGACCGCCAGGCACAGGCAGTGGAGCAGCACCTGGTGGCTCAGGAGGTGCTGAAAACTTCCAAAGAGAAATCCCAGTTAGAAATGGGAAGTGACTGACAAGCTGAAAGTAATTCACTGCTTCATAACTCACACCCTTTCAAGCCATTCAAAACACAAGCTCCACTTACACACCAGAAATAAAGTAAGCTGAAAAACATATGCTGTTATGAGTTGCAGGCAGCCTGCAGTTCATACGATGGTTCCATGCATTAGATTGTTAGCGAGCAAAGAGCACACCTTCAGGAGTGGCATTTCATCCACAAGAATAAACAAACATTATATTTCATGTACTAATAAATAGAAGATGAGAATTATAAACATTATAATATAGAGTAGAAATAGAATAAATAAGTAAACCAGGAAGCCTTGTGCTTTCATTCCTTATGCATCTCCCAGCAATTCAAATTAAAAAAACTGATCAACCACATGACTGAAGAAGCTTTCTCACTTCAAAATGACAGCCATGCAAGGAGCCAGAAGCATCTGCTTCACGTAAATGCATGATAAGCAGATCTTACTATCGAGCTGGGGCAATTGTCACATTCATTAGCCGCCAAGGCAGTGGTCAGATCCTCCACTGCACCCCAAAGGTGAGCCAAGAATCGTGACATTCTCCCATAGGTGTCACAGCTTCTACTGCCACCTGCACAGATTATTTTCAACAGTGAAAACTGCTACACAACAAAGAGCCTGAAATCACTGTAAAACTATTACTGACTTACTTTATTAGCAAGTCCATCGTTGAGTTCTCAGCTAGTTTTACCAGAACTTTCAGGCTTTGCTGCAGGATGCTATCCATCTGGGAGCCCGCTGTGGCAGAAAAAGCTAAAACCTGGAGCAGCTTTTTGAACAAAGAATGTTGTGCTTGAACGTTACTGTCAGCATCTTGTGGAGCGTCAGGCAGCCCTCCTTGTGTCCTGTCATCTTCTTTATTATCACACACTGCATTTTTGTCCATCTTGGAAACCTGTTCTTCTCCAACAGTAGAACTTTCTTCCATCTCATTAGACAGCAATATGTGGACAACGTCCCAGCTATAAAATGCCAAATAATAAAGAATACCTAGTGACAGAACTGTTGTTTCTTCAAGAGACAACCTGAAGTCCTCCTTACTTGACACCTTACTTGTGTTGGTTCTGGAAGAAACAACTGAATGGTTTCCACAAGAAGCATTTACTGACTTGTCTGCCAACTGTACCGCTCGACAGTATGCACCCACGTGGTGCTCCACCAAGGGCAAGAGATGCACAGCTCCTCGGATCTTGCAGCGTTTCAAATACAAGACCTCACTCCCACTTCCTGCTGGGCTCCCTTCGGACGGCCCTTCATCCATAGCTATCAAGTTCAGTCCTGTTACTGCAAGTTTCTGAGCTTCTTGCAGGGACACAGGAGGAGCAACTTCTTCCGGGGCTGTCCTGGTGCCAGGCATCTGCGTGGACTGCCTACCCAAACAAAAGGAGGAAAATGCTTCAGCAAAAGAAAAGGTAGAGAACAGAGCTGAAAATGTAGCTATTCGTATTCTGAATAAAATAATAGTAAGGCCAGGGATGTCTATTCTCAAACTGCAGCTACAGAGGCCAAATGCAGGTATACTGCCTGCATAAAATGGAAGGGCAGTGAGGCACAAGCCGTGCTATCAACACCACAACGCACTGAAATTACCAACAGAGTGTCAGAAAAACAAAGGTATTTCATGAGATAAAGTCTAATTCTTTAAGGAGAGAAATGCAGTAGTTAAATTAAGTGTTTAGTGCATTCATCTCCTGTAATAGTAATCAAAAAATATAGCAGCAAGCACCATTGGTTACAGTCTTATTAAGCAGTAAAACAGGCTGAGCAAATGAGAAGACTGCACCAAAAACCTTTATTAGAAGTTCTCCTAAGCCAACAGGTGCAGGAAAATAAGTTACCATAGTGTGCACCCTCCTATAAAATACAGAGGATATAACCCAGGTTTTGTGAGCAACTAATTCCTTTCTAAACTATCCTGCTGAATTCAGCAATTGTTAGTTAGCCTACAAGCCTAAGGAAATGTTAAATGCAAAACAAAAGGCTCTCAACAAAAGAGCCACCAAACAAGCAACAACAAAGATCTGATGAATAAACATCATCTTTGAAACCATGTTCAGATACTTAATTTTATATTCAATTTCATATTTAAATACAGCACTGATTTAGATTTTAGGATACATATATATAAATATAATATTTTATGTATATCTATGTATTTGTATCTTAAACATATCACTAAAAAGATAAGGGCAGCATTTGCTTGTAATCACTTCCAAGTTTTCCTAATTTCTGTGCCTTCCCCTAATACATAATTAATCTAGTTTCCAATTTAGTGTTTCTCCTGATTTCAGTACCCACAATAACCAAAGACAGATGACCAAAGATGCACATTGATGTTTCAAGCTTTGCCTTAAATGCACTCAGCCAAAAGGTAACCGAACACAAGGAGTGAGGTGTCCCACACAGAATGCCTTTCTCACAGACTATTCCACTACACTGGGAACACTTCAGATGCAATCCAGCAGTCCTTACGTCTCCAGAAGGTCGGGCTGCAGCACAGCTCCTGGCAGAGCCTCAGCACTGCTGCTGAGAAGATGGCAAAGCCCCAGCAGGGACCCAGAGACAAGGGGCTGCTTCAGCAGTGCGCTCAGTAAAGCAGAACCTGGAGAGATCGTCTTTGGAGTGGCTTTTCCATCCTCTGCAACAACACCAAAATATTTCAAAAGATTTACCAATAGTGCTCCCAACCTCAGAAATCATTTTTTCCATCGCAAATTTTCCTTTCTCTTACAAGACAGAATACAGGAAGAAAATAATACCTTACATTCATCGGTTCTGAAAATCTAATAGGTCACAATTTAAATGTGGATCAAGGTATATTTAAAGAGATTTTAACTACATTCCCTTTATAAGCAAAACATTTCGATCCAAGTGATTATTACAACGCAGTCATCCTGGTGCCATGACCCCCATGTTCCAGTCTGAACATTAAAACCATGTGATGCAATTCTGAACTGGAAATAATGTGTTGAACACCTCAAGCACTGATGTACTCTTTTCACTTTCAGAAACAAGAAATGTACATTTTTCCTGCTCTCTTCACAAGAGAAAGCACTGTATCTTAATACAGCCAAGCCTGGAAGATGCCTCTCAATCTACATCTTGGTCCATACCCTTCTGAAAAGCAAAACCCAGGCAATGTTCTTAAACAGAGTGACAATATCCCAGTGCTGCAGGGATACTTGATAATAGAAGCTCAAATGTTTCAGTGCAAAACCAAAGCTAAGAACAATTAGCTCCCCAGCCAGGAATCCATGCAGTCCTACTGCACATAGCACTTACTAATGGCATCTTAACCGCTCCTTAGAAATGCTCATCTATTTTTTTATGCTTATTATTTCTGTATGACCAGAAATATGTTACCTTGAATGTTTCGTCGAGGTACAGAATTGCAAGAACCATTCTTTCCCATTGCTTCTTGCTTCATGGGTAACAACTCAGGGTGGGGCACCTTACTATCTAAAGCAAACAATAATTATGTTTCAAATACAAGAAATAATTGCTTATACATCTGCAACTGTCATCTACACACCTCCAATGAGCCATAGCTGTTGTGCAGTAAGAACACAGACCACAGGCCAATATAAAATACTCAGCAGTGTCAAACACTACTGAGTTGAAAAAGTAACTATAGAACTCTTCTAAGGCTGCTGTTACACACTGCCCAACATTACTTCTGACAGAATGCCTCAGATGTACCATCAGCCTCCAGTAAAGATCATAGAATCATAGACTGGTTGGGTTGGAAGGGACCTTTAAGATCATCTGGTTCCAACCCTCTGCTATAGGCAGGGACAACTCCCAGTTTCTCCCATCATTTCCCACTGTGGTTCTCAACACAGTAGTTGGTTGCAATAAAAACAAAACAAAACAATTTTTGTTTTATATTACAGCAATCTACAAATAAATGCACACATGTGTTACCTAGATTTTACTCAATGAATTTCAAGACACAGTTGTGTGAGAATTACTGCTCAACACATACAGGAGGAAACGAGTAAAGCCCTGCAGCTGATTGCTTTAAGATGGCTAAATATGCACCACTTAAAATAAAATACCAAAAAAAGAAAACGATTATCAAAACCCAAACCTCAGGAGTATAAAAAACACATTAGCTGACTGGTAGACCTATTCAGCAAATAAGCAAATTATTTCCTGTTCCTTCTTGAGTGAGAAATGCTGATAACAGTTTGGATATTGCAGCTCATCTCATAATAAATGAAAGTTTCTCATGACAGCCAGCAAACATTTCACCCAGCTCCCTTGCCATTTACCTCACTGCAAAGTGATCCTCCTGCAAACCTGAGCTGGAGCTATATGGAACATAAGCAGTGTCATTCTAAAAGAACCACTCTTGTTCCTGTGCTGACTTTACTGGAACTGCTGGGTCACACAGGGCAAAAATCTGTATCTGAGGCAGAATGCTCACAAGCAGCTGAAAATACTGCAAGCTGTACACATGTTTACCTTCCTTGCTGGAAACTGTCTGTGCAAAACAGTTTCCTGAAGAAGAAGAGGGTCTGACAGCGGTTTCAGCACTGAAAGATTCTTTTGTAGGAAAAGACCTTTTTCCATGCTGTGGAGGACACCCTTCTGATTTCATCTGGACTGCAAAATTCTTTTTAGGGCTACTGAAAAACAACAACAAAAAAACAACAACAAATACCCCTTCAGCTTTAATGAATCAATAGCTTTTTTGGGAATGATTTATTAAACAACACAGATCTATTTACTAGCTTTCTAAGAACTGATGTTTCAGAGGTACTTCACTCTACACCCTCTGCATTTCTGTCACAGAAGGATCTGTTTAGCTCAACAGAATGGTTTTGGTTGTATTCTCTCAAGGAAACAGACCTAAAAGTTACACGGAGAAAGGAAACCTGTGCACTAATTCCAGCGTGCATGAAAAGGAACACAGATTATTTTCTAAAACCCAGACATACCTTTGTGGCACAGCCGTTTGAGTTAAGTGTTTATTTCTTTCACAGTTCTGAAGTCGTGTTCTTAATTCATTCATTTCTGCATCTTTGAACTGCAACTCTGACTGCAGTGACAGTAACTGAAAGAATTAATGAGATCGTTTCACTGCTACAGAATAGGTAAGTTGTTCCAACTGCAAAGTGATGCAAATTTCTGTAAGATTTCAAGATTGCAGGCTACTTACTGTGATCTCTGTACAAGTTCTCCATTTTTATGCTAATCCAATTAATACTATCTTAGAACCAAGTGCCCAGGGTCAGGCAAGAAGCAATGACTTGGCAAGACAGACCAAGTGCCACAAGAGCATGAGCACAGCGAGGCCATTAACAGCACAAAAGCAGCCACTGTCCTCTTCAGGGCTCTCACAAAGATGACTGCAACAGGAACAGCAATCTGATCAGAGTCACACAGCACTTTCTGTCTCATTTTCCATTTTACAATTGTATGTTATGTACAATTCTATTTCCAATTGTAATGTTCTGGGGACTGCTAAAGCAAGCAAGCAAGCAAAAACCTGCCATCTTAGCCTCACTCTTAGTTTGGCAGAAGAAGTGCCCTGTCAGGTTCTTGTAAAGGTTTTCTTCTGCATAACAAAATAAAGGCACGCTCGGAAGTGTCACACAGATGAACTGTGTTCATCTATTCTTCGACTGAACAGACCGTGGCAGCACTGAAGTCACACTGTGAGCTTCTTTCTGTGCATGGTGCAGAGGTGACTGACAGAGCTACAAACCTTTTTGGAGAACTCTCTCTCTTTTTCACCAAGGGCCTGAGATTGTTGCTGTTCCAACAGCACGTACGATCTTCTCTGCTCCTCCATAGCATGCTCCATCTGCTGCATTGAGTCACGTAAAATTTTGATTTCCCCATTTTTAGTAAGAATTTCGTCCTGCATTTCTTTCAGCTGCAAAGAGATGAATTCCACTAAGCAGTGCATTCAGCCAAAAGTGCCCGTATCGCTCTCTACAAGGTCAAAGGTTGAGGTTAGGTTGTGGTGAGCTAGGGGTCGGCCTTTTCTCTCGTGTAGACAGTGATAGAACTAGAGGCAATGGTTTCAAACTGCGCCAGGGGAGATTCAGGCTGGACATTAGGAAATATTACTTCTCGGAAAGGGTGGTCAGGCATTGGAATGCACTGCCCAGGGAGGTGGTGGAGTCACCGAACATGGAGGTGTTCAAGAGACGTTTGGATGTTGTGTTGAGGGATAGGATTTAGCTGGGGAGTATTGGTGATGGTTGGACTGGATGACCTTTTAGGTCTTTTCCAACCTTGATAATTCTGTGATTCTGTGATTCTGTGTTGCTATAGCCCAGTTTAGAAATCCTGCAGTGTGGCTTCTATTTTTTTTTTCTAATTAAATCAGGCTCTGTGACTTTCTCTAATAGAATTATGGTGTTTTGCTGTCTGTCAGAGACCCTGGGCTTTTCTGTACTGTTGTCACCCCTTTCTTTCAGGGAAATGGTTTCCAACTGAAGGAGGGTAAGTTTAGATTGGACATAAGGAAGAAATTATTACAGTGAGGATCATGAGGCAGTGGCACAGGTTGCTAGGAGGCGCTGATGCCCCATCCCTGCAGACACCCAGCTTAGGCTGGGGGGGCTCTGAGCACAGGTAGAGCTGTGGGTGCCCCTGTGCACTGCAGGGGGTTGAACCCGACGGCCTTTAAGGCCACGATTCTACACCTGTGTGGTGTAAGCGGTGCCTTTCCGTGTGCCTCAGGCACAGCAACACCATCCCCTTAAATGCACTTTTTCAAATCGTTCAGTGACACAGAGCAGCAGCACAGAGCAGAGGGGCGCGGGTTCGACAGGAAAGACAAGAACTGACAGATCAGCATTTGCTTATCCGAAATGCCCGGGGCACAAAGCGCCGCTCCCTTCGGACGCCCCCGGAGCCGTTTCCATTAGGACTCTTTTCATACACCGTACGCTCGGATCCCGAACCGCCCGGATCAGAAGCAGGACCGGATCCCCGCCCCCGGGCTGCACAGAGGAGCGGGGCGGCGCTGACCTTCCGCCGGGCGTCCTCGTGCTGTGCCTGCAGCACCTGCAGCTGGAACGCCCCTCGCAGCTCGGCGCCGTCCGCACCGCCGCCCGCTGCGGGGAGAGAACGGGAGAGCTGCGGTCTCGCTATCGCGATAGTCGTGCCGCCCCCCCCGCCCCGCCCCGTCCCGTCCCGCGCCGACCTCCGGGCCCCGCGGCGCCGCTCCACGCGCCGTGCGGGCGGCTCGCCGGGGCCGATGCTCGTCCGGCGGCGTCCTGCGTCAGCGCCTGCGAAGCGATCGTGTCGATCTCCTCCAGATCGTCCGCCGTGAAGTCGTCGTTGTCCCCGAAGGGATCTTCTTCCCCCGCCGCCCCGACCCCCGCCGGCCCCTTGAGGCGCTTGCTGGGCGGGAGGCCGTTCCCCAGCGCGGCGGCCGGAGCGGCGCCCCGCGGCCAGCCCGCTCCGCACAGCGCGGCACCGCTCCGCTTCCGCGGCCCGAGCGGCGGCTGGGCGGCCATGCCGAGAGCCGCTCGGCCCCGCGTCTCCGGCGGCCGGAAGCCCGCGCGCCGAGCCGCGGCCAATCGGCGGCGGGCCGCCCTCCTGCCCGGCCAATGGCCAGCCGCGCCTACGGCGGCCCCCGAGGGTCAATCCCGACGCCTGCAAGCGCCCCCGCTATTGGTCGCCGCGACTCGCGCTGTGAGCGGATCGCTGATTGGACGGGCAGGCGCGAGAGCGACGGCCGAGGGCGGTGGCAGCGCTGCTCTCCTCGTGGGGGGGGGGGGGGGGGGGGGGTGACGTCACGCCTACGCTAAGTGACGTCATAACGCGCCATGGCCCGCTGGGACGAGCTGCAGCGTGTTGTCTGTGCAAGAAGATTCTATATTTGGCAGTCCCAAATCACTTGCTCCTGCTGTTTGGTTTCTCAACTACAGGAAGCTGCAGGAAGCATGCAGAAAAGTGCGTTAAAATGTAGAGTGCACAGCTGGATCGCCCTACTGGTGGAGCCTCTGAGCCTGGAGAAGTGGAATTTGTCTTCTGGTTCCCAGTAAAACGGAAGTAGTTGGGTGGGTGTCACAGTGTGAACTAGATCGATCTCTGCCCGTGACAGGGGGCAGTGGGCCCCTGCCCCTCCACCTCCACCCCAGCCCCACAAAATGGGAAGGAAGGAGGGGGGGGGGGAAAACAGCGGCAACAATCTATGGAGGAAAACTTATTTTACTAACTATGATATTGGAAATACAAAATAACACAATATAATAAGATCTAATTGAAATTGAGACTAATAAATCAAATAAGATAGGAGAGAGAGTTCCCAAGACTGAGTCAAACCTGAAAAGCTTGGAATGGCCAGGAAAGCACCTCCAGCACCCAGTGCCAGGCAGTAAGAGGGCGCCCCACCAGGAAGGGTCAGATCCCATGGCCTCCCTCACGTACAGGGATAGGTGCATGGAGCTGGAGCATCAACACTTCAGTTCCAGTGCACCACATGATGTGCTGATGTGGAATACTGAAAACCAAAAAACATAAAATCATGCCAGCTGCATAAACTTGATCTGCTCTGTAGCCCATTGGGTGAAGGGGACTGGGAGGTTCAGAGCAATCGCACCAAAGCAAAAGCTGCAAGTAAATACATTGTAATGATCTTGTGACATCTAGAAGTACATTCCACTGCTTTAAAATCACATCAGAGAGCTCCCAACAGCACAAAGAAAGGCTTTTCTGGTGGAATGCAGCTCTTGGTAGAAAGCCAAGGGGGCTGATTAGATGAAGAAGGTAACCTTAGTGTTTTCTCTAGAAATCCAGGGGATTGACTTACTTGTTGCAACAGCACAATACAAAATACTTAAAATGGTAACAGTTCTTGCACAAGGCTGACCACATCTGCCCAGATGTGATTTAGAACAGAAGGTTTTGGGTTCCATAGGGATAATTAATGTATGCTGGCCTCCTTGGAGCAGTAGAAGTGTATGGAGAATCGTATCTGTTGTCAAGCCTGCCTGTTGGAAGGTGAGTTACCTGCTGGGTAAGTAAAGCTAAAGGAAAGAACGTTTACACATGACCAAGTGTGCATTTGCCTGTTTCTCCAAAAGTTTGCCTTGCTGCAAAGATGGATAATAATCTTTGTCCTTGTGAACTACACAGCAAAACCCATATCAGACAGAAGCTCCTGTTAGCTGATGCCACCTTACCACTTCCTTGCTGCACATCACACAGCTGGCTCCCCATCTCAGTTTGTTAGGGCGTGCTGTTTGTTAGGGGGAGCACCTTAGAGAGCCTCAGCAGTGTGTCCTGATGTGGTCAGCACAGAACGGAATTTGGACAGGATAGCTCTTTTGTACAACACTGCTCACTGCTATTAGTGATGTACTTCTAATAGAGATCCTTATCATGAAGTGAATTAGGACTATATTAAACCCATCTAACTCTCCTGCAATTATTAGTTACTATTTTCTTTTATCTTAGGACACCTACTCATGAGCAATTTCCTGGTTATCCCAAAACTCATCAGGAATGGCCATCAGGGTCCCACTGCTATCCTACATTTTCTTCAGTGTTTGTCTGGTTCTTGTGGCTGTGCTTTTCCTTACAAAATTCTGAACATGATCTCAATATTACTCGCTTGGAATACTGGAAGCATCTCCTCACCCCCGCACAGCAGGAAGCTACCTGCATTATCAAATAGAGATAGGCAATATTTGTTTGCCTTGTTTCAGCAACTTTACTGTCCTTAGCACTAGAATGATTTTAGCTGATGGCATACATTAAGAGGTCATTGCTTTTTGCACAGCTATTTATTCTTTCTTGTTTTAACCATGGATTTCTCCTGTCATGCTACTGGCTCTCTTTGGGTTTTGTTACTTGAGAATCCATGCCTGCTGGCTTCATGTTTTGCTCCTTCTATTGGTGTACTTGCTTCTTAAATGATCTTTTCTTGTTTCACCAGAACTGTGCTTGATAGCTTTGATGCTGTGAGTATTGGGCCCACCTATTTTACTTGTGGTCTTGTTGGGGATTTAATTTATCCCAGAAATAACCGCTGCTATTTTGCTTTCTAGTACATAGCTATGACAAGCCTTCACTGAGAAGCAAACTGCCAATATGAGTTTGTAAATTTGGTAGCTTCTTGGGAGAGCAATATTTCATATTCACATAGAGATTTTTATATATTTGTAGATGTAAATGTCTTAGGACCATACCTGTATCTCCACCTACTTGAAGCTGTGACTTGGCACTGCGGCTGCCCCTGTCTGTGGTCAGAATGCACAGCTTTCTGAAGGCATCCAGCCTGCATTGCTGTGAGCTGGCCAGAGAGAAGCTGCAGGGAAGCATGTCCATTGAGTCCTCAAACAGCTGAACTTCACTGCCCACTGCATCCAGCACAAGTCACTCACCGGACTCTGGGAAAAGGGACTTGCCTGTTCCTGTGCTTACCTAATATTCGGTGCATGGAGGGCACGGGTAGAAATGGACTGGGAGAGCACCATCTTGTCCTTTCTGCCCCAGAATGGCATGGGCTGATACTGAAACAGAAAGCCTTGAATGCTGCCACGTGGATTGTGAGCTATTTTTTCAAGAGGATGAAGCATACATGGAAAAACCTCGGTCAATAGTAATTAAACATGCTCAATGGTAATTAAATACACACTTGAACTTGGTAGTAGTGCTGAACGTTTGATGGGGAATTAAGTATTTTGATGGTTGGAGTTTTTGCTAAACAAAAGTGGATGAGAATCGAGTGACACAGTATTAATGGGACATGACTTTTCTTGCTAGCTTCTTTGCACACTTTGGCTGTATTCTCTGACAGCCATTGTTCTTTGCTCCTTGTAAAGAGAAGCCTGTTGCTTCCTTAAGAAGTCTGGAGACACTTCATGGCATGAAAACTGAAACAAGTCTGGAAACCATTGTTACCTGAAGTTAGAGTTCTTCTTTTGCCTTGTGATCCAGAGCAGGCTGTATATCTAATTCATTTTACTTCCTTACAAGACTTATTATTTTTCTCTTCCTTTTTACCTTTCTGGGTTTTTCTCCTTTATGTCAAATAATCTTTTGTTTTTTTTTTTCCTTCACGAAGTTTTCTAACCCTCCATATCAGCTTGAAATCAGAAGAGATTCATGCTGGTTTGTTGGCAGCCACCGTGTCTCAATGGGGAACATCAGAGTGGGCACAGAAACCAGCACTGGACTGAACAGGAAAGATTAACCCTGGGCCTTGGAGATAGTTTTCTGGCCTTTTATTTTCCAGCCAAGCCAGGGAGCGTGATAACATACCTTCATGTTGCTTTTGTGTTCTCTTCTTAACTGCAGTCGTATTGTTAAATGACCTAGAAGTTGCACTTAGAAGCAGAGCGATCCGTTCCATCTGTTCTGTTGTCCTCTCACAAGGATCCCTGCCTGAGATCGCTGAGCTCTGCATCAGCTTCGTCAAATCAGCGGGGAGAAACAGCCATGGATTTGAAGGAAGCTGCCTGACAGTTTACATAGCTTCTTAGGTAGGGTTCTAGAAAGCCATACACACTTGGTTTCTATGTCTGCTGCTAATAAAGTTTTAGGATACTTGATTTTATTCATTCATTCATTCATTTATTTATTTAGAGTAGGTACTTCCTTTGGTGATTTAATTCTATATTTCTGAAGAGTAGGTTTTTGTTTTTTTTTGTTTTGTTTTATCCTAAGAAGATTGGCCCCCCCTGTGAAAATCTTGGGATGAGCCATCCATGGCCATCATGTTTTTGTAACACAGATCTGGTGTGGTCCGCCGCCTGTAAACGAACTGCTCAACACACCGTTCATCACAGCCACGTGTTATTTGCACTGCTTCACACCTCAGCAAATTAAAGGTGGGATTCCCTTCCCAGCAAAGGCACCTAAGCATCATGCCTAGATCTGCAGTGATACTTCCCTGCAGTCCCCAGTGAACGAATGGCCCCAAAATACATCTGCTGATCTTTTTCTCCATCTGAGAAACGTTTGTAATGTAACTGACTCTTGTGTTGAGCTTTGTGCTTAATTTCCCATTGTTTGACTCTTTGCAAAAGTATGTGCCTACGTTGCTAACTGCCTTCAACCTGGCAGACTCACTTGTATTTCCCCCACCCGAATCCAGGTGCTGTTTTTATGTTGGAATCCACCTGGCCGTAAGCAGAACAGGATTTCGTGGTATTTCCTTTCTGTCTGTGTCACATCAGTGATGGCTTCTGCCTTGTCCCACTGACATTTTTTCAGTGACTGCTGAGTGTTTCCCTGCAGTCTGTCATTTGGAAAGGTTACCTGTTACCCAGAACGTGGTACTTCCCATTTGCAGTCATTTGTTCTGACAAACACTTTTAACTGTTGGAGAAATGCTTCATGTTCAACCTTGGTGCATTGCTGTTGTCTGCATATACTTTTTGGAGGAAGGTCCAAAAGGGCAATTCTGTGATATTTCTACGTAACCCAAGCGGTGCCTTTGTGAAAACCTCCATATAGCAGAATAGAGCAGTATGTGAGCATTCTTTCCCTCATGTAATTACATAGCATTCCCCTTCAGGTAAAAGAGGCCCTATGTGTTTGTTTTTACTGGAGTTTCTATCAGCGATGCAGCTGTGGTAGGCGCTGTGCCAGAAATGATTGCTTCGGGAAAGCAGCACACAGGGTGCCATTACCAAAGTAAATATTTGGTAGAAGCAAAGATTCTCCTTCCTCATCTGCACTGGTGCTGAAATGCCAGTGAAATCAAACAGGAGTTGCATGTTGGCAGTAACACAGCAATGTGCCTGAAAGGCTGATCGCAGGAAAGGGTGATTCCCATTCTGGCATGCAATGAGATCCGAAAGAGCAGAGTGGAGCCTGCGATGCTTGCTGGCACGCAGCTCAGTGCTGCCACACCTGTGGATGTGCTCGTCTTTGGGAAGCGCTGTGCATACCCTGGATGTGAATCAGCTTAAAGATGTGGGTCCGTCTGTAGGAATGGCCATTGAGCAACCTTTTTTTTTTTCCCCTTCAGTTTCATCTCTGGTTTTGATTTCTGCATTTTATTGGACTGAATTGAGAAGAAGATGCTCAGTGGAATAACAGAGGGCAGCAGTGACCGAGGGAAGGGTGGAAGCTGTCACAGAACTCTTCATTCTTACTCAGAGCAGACGATCACTTTGCCATGTACATCGTTTACTATAACTTATTTGCATTATATATAAAGCGTATGCAGATTCATACATATACATACAGGGAAGATAACAAAAACCCACACTGCACTGTCCTTGTCCAAACCAATCTGGCAAGTGGAGTACTCCAGCAGAAAGGAAAATCGTTACATCTCACTGGCTGTCAGACAAGGCATCTTTGATTATGAACCAAAGACTTGTTTCTAAAATCCCTTGTTAGGTTGATACAATTCCTGATAAGCCGATATGAATGTTGGGTTTGTTGGTTGGTTTGTTTTTCTTTTTTCTTTTTTTTTCTTTTTTTTTTTTTTCTTTTCTTTCTAATAGCTCTTTGTCACTGTGTTCAGTGGTCCCTTGTTTCTAGAAACAATAATGGATAAACAGAATGACTTGGCCTGCAGACTGATGGTGTCAATCTGGCAAAGGATGTCCCAGAGGAAGAGCCAAATGGGCAAAATGGATGGGGGGATGAAATCAACTGACTTCTCAAAGCTCAGCAGAGCCTCTGGGAAGCAGTCAGGAATTGGAAGGAGTGTGACTCTTTATGTGCATCTTTATCGCTGCCATCAGCTTGCTCATTTCTATTGAAGTTTTCAGTTTGTTTCCATCTACTTTTAGCCCCTTCCTGCACATCTCTAAATCTGAGCTCTCCCATCTGAGCACGGTCATTAAAATAGCACGGCCTGACGTTAGGAAGCATAAAGTGAGTACAGAGCCTTCTGTTTCTCATGGGAACTGGAAGCCATCAGTCCTCTGAAAGTCAAATCAGTCCTATTTAAAGGAAGTGTGCAGTTATGAAGCTGAGGGGGGATGTAAATAACATTGTGACTCCTGTTTTGTAAATGTTTTCTGCAATCAAGATAGTGAACTAATGACAGTCATTAGAGTCTGAACCGGCAAAATGAAATGATTCATTTGGAAATTCTACTAACTTTGGACCAGCACGCTGAAGGAATGTGCTCCTGCATGTGAGCACACCAGTGCACGTACCAGTGATAAGGGTGGGCAGCAGCTTCCTGCAAAGGCAGAAGAGGGACAGTCTGCAGGAGGGGGAGATGTGGTGGGCTTACATATATGCCCCATCAGGAGTTTATAACTTGATTTAATAGAGACAGAAAAAGCAGCAAAAGATACATGTGTAGCTTCGTGTTGACCTGACATCCATTTTGTTTTTCACTCTTCTGTGATTGTTTCAGTACACAGATAAAATAGCACTTCTTAATAAAAAGTCCTATCTTTAATGAGATAAGACAGCACAGTCTTCTGTTTTTATTTCTTCTTGCCTTTCTTGAAAATGAATTTAACAAAACAGCAGCAAAAATCTCTATCAAACACTTTTGCTGCTGCTATATTGTACAGTGCAGCAGCAAAGAAGAAAGGTGATTTTCCTTTGGGGTGCTGGAGATGTGAGGGGTGGAGTACTGAGCTGTGTGGGCACCTGGCTGTGTCTCCTCAAACCAGCAGGTGAGGCTGTTTCCCATCACATCTACTTTGCAAAGCTGTACAATCCTGGGAAGGCTGCTGGACAAAATACCAGTATCAATGGAGGGGGATGTTAAAGAAGAGCAGTTTAATATTGCTATTTTTGTCAGTGCTGCTTTGCTTTTCACTCATCCAAGAAGTAATGTAGGTAAAGCAGGTATGTGAACGGCTTTCACTTCCTTTCTGCAGAGGAAGAAAATGGAAATATAGTAAATACAGGAGCTTGCTTTGTTTCTCAGACAGCCACCCTGCAATCGGTAGCCTTGAGGACTGTCAGTTTCTCTTACTCTGACATTGATGGATTTACTTGGTAAAATCCATCAATGTCAGAGTAAGAGAAACTGACAGACTCTTTTTTTTCCACATGATCATTTCTCGCTGTGGAACAATTATTACTTGAGTAATCATCTTGGTCTCTCTACTGTTTTTTGGGTTTTTTTTTTTTTTTTTTTTGAGGCTTTCACAGTTTACTTTCCAGTAACTGTTAGTATGTCTTTATCACTGTTCCCCCCACTTTCACTGTAAGTCCATCTCCAAATACAATTTTGCAAATGCCCTCCCTGCATTCTTAGTGGCTCATTCATAATAAAGTAGGGTCAATAACAACCAAAAATTAGGATGTCAAGACATATTTTTGGGATCTGTACATCCATTCTGCATTGCTGTGTACCTCCCCGAATGCCAAGCCTTGCACGAGCAGGGACATCACTGTTCTTGGGCCTATTTCTGTTTAACAAATGTAGGACTTGCTCAGGAATTCATGCTTGCTCTGGCATTTGAAACTTCATTCCTCAAAGATCTTCAACAAAGAGATTTGGAACATCTTTCAATATTTTGGTGTACTTGTTTTCCTGTCGCTGTTAGGAATAGTTCTTCTCTGAGCAATTTGGGTTTCTTTTTCTAGAAACGGAAGATGTGAGGTGCACACTCACTATTCACATAAATACTTTTCTTCCAAATGAAATACTTTCATTAGAAAAAAAAAAAAAAAGAAGAAGAAGAAGAAGCAGTGGATATTGCTTTACACTTGCCTTTGCCAAGCATTCCATCAGAAGCACCTCACAATCTCTCAATAAATACCCACCTCGTTACTCTTTAGAAGAACTGTGGATTGTTACCTTTGAAATAGCTGTTTTAAATCAATAAAGCAATTGAGTAGATTGTGTTATCGCTGACATTCTGATAGTGCAGATCATGAACTCAGACAGACCTGGCACTGCAGTGATGGCAGATAGCTAATACGTTTTTTCTTCAAGGGAAAAGAAACCATTGTCTGTTGGCTGGAGGGTACTATTTGTTCTCCTGAGACATTCCTTTTGTTCATGTGCTCTCTGCTGATTTTCAGAGCACACCCAGAAACATCTGTTCCCTCTTTTAGCTTTTCCTTGGGAAGCCCCCCCACTTTCACCTCACTGCTCATGCGGTGCTGCTGCAAGTTCCATTTCCCATCCAGCTCCCCCTGCTCTGCAGCTGAGCTTCAGCAAAGTGCCTGATGCTGCACTCCCTGTTGATTTTGGTGGTGCTCCCATCCCTGTACCAACAGCTGGAGGGCTTACGTGTCTCTGCAATGCTGCGCCGCTTTGCTGAGCTACTAATGAGTAATTATTAAAAATAAAATGAAAGAAAAATCCAAGAAAACCTGACCATTAATTGGTACGTTGCTGCAGCTTGCCATGTGGGCTAAGAGCAATGCAAAGAGGGCGGGAGCTCAGGGAGGTTTGGAAAGAAGAACCTTTTGAGATAGCATAGTGTTTATTAGCTGCTGTGCTGAAACTGCATTGTGTTTCTGTTTACACATCAGAGATAAGAGAAACTGAGGTATAAAGTGCAGAGAAAATGTCTCTTGAAATTACAGCTTCTAGTTATTGATTTCAATCATAGCAGGTCCAGTAACTGTGCTCTTAAAGGGTGTTGGTTTGGGAAGGATGAATAAAACCTCTCATGTGCCACTGTTTGAATACAGCGGTTACTCCACTACAGCCAATAAAAATGTGATATCTGTGAACTTGAGGCATTTTATCTGTTCAGGAATTTCACAGCTGCGTCGAGGGTCATCATGTTCATCAGTATGCATACAAATGTAACTGCTCTGCAGTCCTGCTGTGCCATCTCCTGATATTGCTCCACAGTTTGCTGTGCTAGTGTATGAGCTGAAACATGATGTGTGACAGGCTTACGTCAACTTGTCATCGATGTTCCAGAGACCTTGTGCTCAGTGAGCTCCACATCTTAACTGAGGAGGTCTCAAGGACAGCGTGGCATTACCGAGCAATAGCAGTCTGGCAAACAACCAGGTAGATGGGTGCACTCCCTTTCCTGTTTAAAGACGGCTGTACAGAGCTCGTGCCAGCTCTGTGCCCTCCTTTAACCATTAACAGGTCCGAGGGCTGCACACAGATGAGGCTGTGCGTGTGGTATGGACAACCCAAGGGCACGTGTGTTGCAAGAGAGTGTTTGGTCACAGCTGACAGTGTAACAGGAACACAATGCTGTGAGAAGTGGTGCTGTGTTGCAAAAGCAGCAAAACTATTACTGATGTGACTTCAGGCTGCAAACTCCACTTGGGTGGTTGGCTTTCCCCTCTGCCTGTAAAGAGCATTTGTCCCAGCTGCTGGTTTGTCACTTAATACCAGGCAAGATTAAAAGCTCCTTATCCCTTCATCTCTCCTTCCTCGCCTGCAGGATCAAATGCTGTAAGAACAGACTTTAGGGAGGTGCTTAGCTGGGATTGGTCCTGTTCCATTCCAGTTTAATACTGTACCACAGGGTTTCACCTCATTGCTCTGCTTTAAGGACCTCCTGCAGTTCCTGAGTAAATCTCTTTCTCCATCCCAAGAATTCATCACGATGTGCCCCCGGCTAATTTGTCCCCCAAAGCTGCTCAGCGAGCATTCAGGATTCCTATCCATGGAATCCACGGTGTTTAATGATCTCACTTATGTATAAAAATACACCATCTCAACAATTTATTGGTGTTTTATCTATTATACTGAGAAGTTATTTATGCTCTGAGTCTTCATTTCCTCCCTCCTCAGCCCGAGTAGCAATTAAGCCTCCTAACAGCTATAATGTCTGTTCATTTGCACCTGCTGTTCCTGATGGCTGGGTGTGATTCTGTGAGCTCTTCTGGTTAACAACAAGTATGCTGTTTTACCTTCATTCACCTTAAGCAACCTTTTCCTTTCTGCTGTCTTATTGCCATTGACTTAGCTACTAAAATATTTTATTGTGGTTTGAAGTACCACATACACTTTCTAAACAAGCTATCAAACAATATATTACAGGCATATTGCATTGTTTTTTTTCCAGTGCCACTCAGTTTGAGAGATGGTGAAATGATCACTGAAGCATGAGGTTCCCCACATCTCTGCTATATGCATGAAACTACACAGATAAACAGCGGATTTGAGGAAAAAAAAAAAAACAAGGCATGGAGGTTGTGCAATCCTGATAACAGAGAAATGGCAAAGCTTTAAAATCATGATGAGGTGTGAGTTACATAAGTATACCCCATTTCTGATGGCTTGGGAATAGCATAAAACTGTTGGGTAATCTTAACTGAACATAATCACATCTTTTGAAAACTAAGAATGGTGCATTAGATTTAAAAGAAAATAATTACTGTTATTGTATCACGATTTCATTTTGGTCTTATCATGTGTGTTCAGTGCTCTTGGCCTTGTTGAATGGAATTTTTGATTTTTAAATGTGATTACTCCAGGCAGACACTCCTAGGGCCAGGAAAGGATCTTCTGTTTCTTGTTTATTCTTTTTCATAAACGAAACAGAAGCTTTTCACTTTAGTGACCTGGAAAGCTAAGATGCAACTGTTACTGCAAAAATGCCTCTTACTTCTTTACAAGACAAGCTGATTTTATCCCTAGTCTTGGGTAATGCTGTTTTTAGCTCAGACCTGCACATAATGAAATTTTCTTAGCCCTCAGAATATTAACACAAAACTGTGTTCTGCCTGCTTTCTGTTCATTTGCCTCCAAGTAAACAAGTCCCGTTTCCCCCCCCCCCATTTTGTTGTCATTATTTGGTAGATGCACAAGCTGTAAAAGTGCATACGTGAGAGTCTGATGTTGATAGTTTTGCAGCATGCCTGAGCTGAGAGCTGCAAGGAGAGGCCCTGCTCTGGTGGCTTTTGGTCGAGAGTGCTCTGTGTGCTGGGGGGTGACCCAGGAGGGTATGGATGAAGAAATTGAAGATGTAAAGTCAGTGGTCAATGCCACAGTTGCAAGCAAATTTAAAGAAATAAAAAAATACCATTATGGGCATGAGGGGATGGGTAACAGGCTGGGAAGAAAATTTATAATAGCTGCTGTATTGTTTGCCTTCATTTAAAAAGGAAGAAAGGATATTTTCTCCCACTTGCACATCCATTTGACTAGCCTTTCATGGCAGTGTTCTATTAGCTTATAGGAAAGTCATATGACCTGTTTATCTTGTAGTAAAGTGCCTTTTATGAGGCACTTTATCTTGCACAGAGGCTATCAGCACAGTGAAGTGCAGCACAGCACTGATTTAAAGGCTGTAGATACATGTAGTGCTGTTTGTCCACTTTTGTATTTTATCCCCAACAGTGCTGGGTTCCCAAAACAGGATTTGTGACACAAGGCTCTACATAACCACCTGGTGCAGTTCTAGGGCCCAGACAAATGGAGATGCATCTTATACCTGTGCTGCTCTCCCGTGGCCTTCAGATTGCATCCAAAAGAAAATGGCGCAGGGATCAAATGGGAGCATGGGGCTGGAGCTGCAATTAACTTTTGCGTTCCTGAGGTGGTTCTGAAGTAGCTATTTGCATAGTGGAATACCACAGAACTCCTGATTATTATCCACTGAGATCTGCAGACGAGTTTGGAAGCTGAGAGCTGTGTGCTGGCAGCCCGCAGGTACTGCGTTACAGCGAACCCAGGTGTGCCTGCACACACTGCACTTATACCCCTGACATAGCCATGCCAGACACATTCCAGTTATGCAATGCTTTCATGCCATTCACTGCACAGATGCTTCAGATATTTTGGTTTGAGCACATTGTAGACCATATCTAAAATAAGTAACGCTTATAAAGTAATAACATAGAGAGAAATAATGCCTCATTGTCTCTCCTATTCCTCCAGTGCGTTTTCAGAACAGCCCCACAGTGCAGCAAAGCAGTAATTCCACACTCGGAGGGCCCTGATGGACGCTGCCTGCACCAGAACTTGGCTGTGTGGCTTTTTCATTGTTATCTTTTAGCACTGCGTGGTATTGACGTACACTTTCTGGAGGCATGAAAAAAGAAAAGGGATTAACTTACAACGATAGAATTTATTTAAAATTCAGACAGAATGCTCCTACGTACATCAGTATATTGCAAACACGATAGAATATGGGATCATTACGGCTGGCAAAGACCTCTAAGATCACCATGTCCCCCCGCCCACTCCCAAACCTGCCCTCAGCACCACATCCCCACGGTTCTGGAACCCCTCCACATGAGCTGAGTCCCCCAGGTACCCAGGCAGCTGTGCCAGTGCCCCACCGCCCTTCGGGACAAGTTTCCCCCCGCTCCCATCCGTCACACCTCCTGCTGCACCTGGGCCTTCAGCCCCGCTCCCCGCACTGCCAATGGCCGCAGTGCTGCCGCACCCCGTGCCCAGGGGGCGCCTTTGTTCGGCCGCCCCTACAGACATTCACACCGCCGCGCCTGCAGTGCGGCGTGACGCTTTCCCTGGTGTTTCGCACATAGCGACGTTTCTCCGCCGTTCTTTTAGGCGACTCGGAGTAACGCCGTGTGGCCGCTCTGCTTTCTATTTCCATCTGTAGCCGCACTGCGTTTGCCAAACCCGCGGGGGTTTGCAAACGTTCCCCTGACGTCCCATCGGTCGCGGCGCCCAGCGGCTCCCACGCCTCTGCCCCCGCCCGGCGGGTGCCTCCTCAAAAATGGCGGGAGGCGGCGCCGACCGGCTCAAAGATGGCGGCGGACGGCGCGAGCGCGGCGGGCTCGACCAAAGCTCGGCCCCCGGCGGAGGGCGGGACTTCCTGGGGCGGAGCGGGGCCGCGATGGTGGCGGCGTGAGCGCGGCGGGCCGGCGGCAGGCACCGTCCCTGCGGGGAGCGGCGGGGAGCCCCGGGCCGGGCATGGAAGTGGAGAAGATGGACGAGAACGAATGGAAGTACCACGGGGAAGGCAACCAGAGCCTCGTCGTCGCCCACTGCCAGGTGAGGCGGGCAACGGCCGGCGCCGAGCGGGCGCCCCTCCCCCCGCCGGGCCCCGCGTGAGGGGGCGTCGCCTCGGGCCGGGGTGGGGGGGGCGGAGAGCCGCTCCGCTGCGCGCCCGGCGCCGCTGCGGGAGGAGGGAGCTGAAGCGCGGCATCCGCGCCTTTGTACGCGGCAGCGTTCGATACGCGGGAGGGCGGCGGCGGCGCGCGCCAGCCTCGCAGGTGTCTGATGTGCGCCGGGAGCGCGCGCCAGCCTCGCAGGTGTCTGCCTGCTGTGCGCCGGGAGCGCGCGCCGGGTGCCAGCCGTGCTGCGCGCCGACGGAACGCTGCCGCCTCGTCCCCTCCCTGGGCTCCCGCGGCCCCCCTTCCCTCCACCCGCACGTAAGACGTCGTTCAACGCTCGCGCTTCCCGCAAGGACGCCGGGCTCGATTTTTGTCTCCTGCCTCAATTTGGGCTTTGCTAAAAGCAGCTCAAACAGACGGCCGGCGAGCAGCAGGAGCCGGCTGGCCGTGCAGCGTGCTGGGAAGCCGGCACTCCTCCTGCCAACCTCGGGACATGCGAGGAAAAGCGGCCCTGCGGGGCTGTGACCCAGCAAAGCTCGCCTCCCGCAGCCCCCGCCTGCTGGCCGTGAGCCCCCAGCATGCCGGAGAGCTGGGGCAGCGTTTGGACACGGGTCGTTGCTTCGTGCTTCCCAAACAGGACGTGCTCGTCGGCTGGCGTCATTAAAGCAGTGATTCTGTTTTACTCCTCTTGCTCCGTTCAGTTCGTGACTTTTGGCTTAAAGGCAGGCGGGAGGACAGGGATGTGGTTGTGGAGGGGAGGTGAGGCTGGGAGGTGAGATGGAGAGCAGGGTGGAAGTGTTTGTGTGCTTGTAGGTTCTGTGTTCTCCCTTCCCATGCACAGTTGTATTCTGGAATGTGGGGAAGAAAGCAAGCAGTCCCTGCCTGTCTTCATCTGAACCTCCGAGTTCTTCTGGAACAACCACAGAAGCAAACTAAATCATCCCCCATCCTTGTGGAGAAAAGGGCTCGAGCTCCTTTGCCCTGTGTGAATCCAGGGAGCTTTGCTTCAGCTTTGGCACTGTGGCCGCCCCATTGCTGGAGGTGC
Organism: Perdix hodgsoniae; assembly: GCA_035772895.1. Taxonomy (NCBI): domain Eukaryota; kingdom Metazoa; phylum Chordata; class Aves; order Galliformes; family Phasianidae; genus Perdix; species Perdix hodgsoniae. Next base: position 23,791 of record JAPSGF010000051.1, read on the forward strand.
TCAGGGCAGGTTGGATGGGGCCCTGGCAGCCTGAGTTGGTGCCTGACTTAGTGGGTGACAGCCTTGCCTGCGGCAGTGGAGCTGGGACTGGGTAATCTGTCAGGTCCCTCCCAGCCCAACCACTGTGTGATTCTATGAGCTCCTGCCCTCCGGACCATTCTTTGAAGCCCTCAGCGTTCCAGTTGGGGGAGAAGGCAACCTGGACACACGCTCTCATTGCAGGTTGCATGGAGTGTGGGTGAAGGCTAAGAATGAGGTGTGCTTCAGTTCATGCTGCTCTGCTGTCCTTAAGCCTTTGTTTGTTTCTTTGGTTCTTCCCATTCCCCGTGTATTTAAGACATGAATGTAACACACTGTTAATCCAAAGTTATTGCAGTGCCAAAATGAAAAACTTGATCATGGAAGAGTCACGTGGCCAACAAACAGCTCTGCCAGCAAGGAGCTGATAAGCCCTAGATTCAAGCAACCAGTGAATGGCTTTTTGCAGTGCCTTCAGATGGTGGCATGTAGATGAAGTCTCTCAGCCCCACTGGTGCTCTGTGGAAGATACTCTGCTATTCAAGTGAAAATGCTGAAAAGTGTTTTTCTGTGTTTTTTTTTTTTGTAAAGTAGTTCTAATGATGTGAAATTAATCATATGTTAAGTATACAGTGTAACAGAACACAATTCACCAATAATAAAGCTTTTCCTGTTGGTTTTTAATACAGCTGTGATTAACTTAATCCAAATTGAAAATGAATCGTGCTCAAAAAGCTCTTGTGTAGTGTTTGTAGCCTGATGAAGTGTTTCTGTTAGGATGTGGACCATTCTTCTACATCCTTGATTTCAGTGGGAAGCAGCTGGCAAGTCTGCTGCTTTCTGAAGGCAGTGCTTGATGTATCGAGCACAGAGTTCAGAGGGATCTCCCTGAAGTACTGAGAAACTGAAAATTTATTCATTTAGTATCTGTATGATTATTGTCCACACGTTGCAATCTTGAGTATTTGATTGATTCACAGTATCCTCTTCAAATAACTCAACTTGCCACACTTCCCCATACAGGGGACCCTCTGGCTGCTTCTTGTAGCCACTGTCAGGGACATGTGAAGTGCTGTGGTACAGATCCTGCTTGACCAAACAAAAAGACACTGTTGCATGCAGCCAGGCGGTTTAGAAAGGATGCTCCTTGTTCTCTGTGCTCTATGGGAGTGCTGCTCCCTCTGCATCAAACTTAGCCTCTGGTTTAAAGAGGTGGCCACACTGTTCCTTACCTCCCTCATTCTACTCTTGAGCAGTGGAGAGGAACCTGAGGAGCTGCCACAGAAGTGATCATCCTGTGAGCTGTTTTTGGCTCTTTCTGAGGTGGAGATATGTGGTGTTTCAGAAGTGAGCTGGAAATCCTCTTTGTAGTTCTGCATCACAATCAGTTGTTTGCTCTCACAGGGACACTAATTCTTCATTTCATAAAGGCTTCCGGAAATTGTTTCTAGAGGAGCATAAGCAACTCTAGAAATAATGGCTTCCTTTGAACGTTGAAACACTGCTTGAAAGCCCCTTTGTGAGGTAGAGCGCTATGGAACATCACAGGAACTCCTGTGCCTCACTGTGAATGATTTTATGGCAATCTAACGCTTCCTTTTAAAATACGCTTGGGCATTAAGTTTGTATTTCAGGGTGACTACATGGAGGTGCTACAAGAGAAGGATTTTTCCCATTGTGGTGTTGATTCAATAAGATAGTCTGGAGGATCGCGATCTGTGTTTGCAAAAGGTTGTGTATCTTCAGGTGCTTTGATTGTCAGTAGCCATCTCCTTCTGGTCTTGGAGTGCTGGCACCTCTAACAGACAGCCCTGGGCTGATAAGGGTTTGTTAGTAAGCACTGTCTGCACAGCATATGTGAGCTTACCAAATAGACAGGGGAGATGGCAGATGGAGAAGGTAAGTGAAGCACAGTTGGGGAGGCTGAGGAAGGGAGTCAGGTCAGATAACCAAACCTGCAAAGGATTCCTAGAGTTGGTGTTCATCAAAGGTGAACGATATCTGGCTTTACTTTGAAAGTTTTAAATTATATGATTTTTTTTTAAAGCCTTTAAGTCTTATATGGCTAAGAATGAAATAAAATATTGCGCTTCTGTCAATGTTTCTGTCACAGATCCTCTTCCCACCCCCTGCTCGGCTTCGCAGATATCCTGCACTTAGGTGCCAGTCTTTAGTGTCCCTTGCAGTGCAGCTCCCTCTGCTAGCAGCTGCATTACAATGTCTGCACAGTGTGTGCAGGAAGACCCTTCCTGCGTATGGGAGATTGATTTGGTTTTGCGCCCCATAAAATAAGATTTATTCTGTGTCGGAGGCAATGCTTTGCATTGGAGGCTGCGTAGCTGTTCCTAGAGCTGCTTCTTGAGTATGAAGCAGTCCTTCTGATTTGTCATCATTGTTCGGTTGGTTTTGTTTGGTTTGTATTAAAGTATAATCAAAAGTCATCTTACTGGAATATTCTGTTGTAATCAGCTTATTTGGAGGGAGCCATTAACGAGATTGTGCGTTTAGAGACAGAGTTCTGGTTGAAAGAGTGAAAACCTCAGGCAGAATCAGCAGCTAGCTGCAGCTTTCTTATTTGTTCCTCTGGCAAAGAGAAGAGATGCTGATCATTAATGGCCATCTCATTGAGTGAATCACCAAAGCTATGTAATATAACGTAGGGAGGAGTTTTGCATCTGGCTCTGTCGGATTTTCTGAGGAAAGCAGAACTTTCATGTCAGTGAGTTGGAACAGGATTCCAGTGTGAAATTCCAGCAATAAAACTGCTTGATGACTAAAGGTGATATACTGCTTTGATTTTAATTTCCTACTTGTAATTACTTTTATCTCGTGTATTTGTTGAAAGCGAGGAGAGGAGCTTCTGTTGGAGTCTGCTGAAGCAAGCAGCTCCCTGAAATCCAGTTGGAGAACCACGGATGTGATCAAGGTGTGGCACCAGTGGAGAAGAAAGGAAGAGATGTGCGCCCTGCTGTAAACAGCAATTAAGTTTTCGGGAATAGGAGGCAGTGACTAGCTTAATTGGAATTCAGGACCCAGTGTGGAACTGTAGCCTCTATGAAGCCATACATTTCCTTGTGTTAACTTTGGTTAGCTAATGTTTAAATAGGCATCAATAATCACTGCAAAAAAGGCAGATATTTTTGTACTTGTGTTTGATTCCTTGGCTAACTAGGTGTACAGCTGTGACTGTCAGTAGTGTAACTGATTGGACCAGCTCTACTGGAGCGCAGCCTACAGAGTGGATGAATCAAAAGTTGGAAGCACTTCCGATTCTGGGGATTACCTATAAAACTTTTTTTTTTTTTTTGGTCCTAAAGCAGTCACTTGAGTCAGTGTCTGTATAGAATTCTGATGTCGTGTTGCAGTTAAATTTACTTTTTCTTTGCCTTTCCCAGGTTTCTGTGCTGAAAGGATGCTCTGATCACAGTGCAGTTCAGTGGTAGTTTTCCTAAAGCAAAAGGGGAGATGACGCCAGGTAGGAGAAGTCAGTAGAGAGCTGAGAAAGAACATGATGTCTGCAAAGTCTTTGAAACCTTCTCCTACAGTGTTAGCACATTAGGTTGTGTAGATGCAGGTGTGAAAGCTTAATACGTTTGTGGAGTGAGATGGGGGACAGAACCAGTGGCAGACTCAGGTCTGATGCTGTATGGGAGTGTGGTGGTGACAGCTCTGTTGCGGCAGCAGCAGCCCCACTCATCACTGTATCTCAGACCATGATTTCAGAGGTACCTTCAGACTTCACTAATAATAATCAGGAGTGTTGGAGCAGGCTTGTCCTCTAATGCCATTCTTTGGAAGATCAAACTTTGATTTGTGTTTGGGTGTTTCTTTTTTTTCTCTACTTTTTTTAATGACTTTTGAAAATGCTGAAGGTTGCACACAGTGGAAATCCAAAGTGAATCCCAGTTTTGCATACAAACTCAGGAGGGAGGTAGTGTTGGTTGTTTTTTTTTGCTTGGTTGGTTTGTGTGCTAGCTCAAACTTGGAACGAGTTTCCTTTCAAAACTGACGAGATGATGACTTTACATTAAAAAAAGCCACATTTTTTTTGTTGGATGTAAATGGTTGGTAAATGCAGCACTGGTGGATTTCATCAGACTGCTCTTTGTCTTTTCTGCTTTGAGTGGGCAGCAGCTGTAGGTAGGGCACGTAATGACTGCTTGCTTTGGGGGGATGACTGAGGTGACCCATAAGGTGGGTAGGAGCGGTCAGTGTAACCACCTTTTGTGTTTACTGCTTCAGCTCTGTCCTCCCTCGCAGCCTGTCCATGTGGTGTTTCCTTTGTGCCAGTGTGTGATTTTGGAGATGCTCAGTAACCACATTCACACTCATGGGCCCTGCTCAGGAAGGAGCTGAGACGCTGCGTGTGATGGAAGGGTTGCTCAAGGCTTGTTTAGACTTCTTGTAGCTGAGTTACGGAGGTGTCAGGTTGCTTGGAATTAACTTGGTTCAACTCTCCATTTCATTACTTCATTTTAATCTGAGTGTTTTGACTTTTTGTTTCTTCTCCCTGCAATTGTCCTGAAGCACCTCATCTCCCCAGCACAGCAGACGCGGGCTGGGCAGCTGCGTGCAGCTGTCTGCGCTGGGAACTGTTGTGGTACATGGAGGAGATGCTGAGGAGTTTGAGGAAGGAAGCACAGTATGTGTTTTCACATTCCTGCTTGTAGAACTCACCTGTTTTCACAGAGGATTGAGATATTTGATGCACTGTCAAATGTTGGGGGGGGGCTTTCTGTTTTGTTTGTGGCAGTCAGGTGTTAGGGACAGTGGTGCCTTAGCAGAGTACAGCAGTGTGCTGAGCTGGGCTCCTGGAGAGCTCGTACCACTTGCTCCAGATGTGAGTTTCCAGTGGGCAGATCACTTGACAGCACTTCAGGTGATGAGGTGGTGTAGCTGAAGGGCAGACGTTTTCCCAATCATGGCTAGCACCAATCCATGGAATTCTTGAGGAATCGATGAGTTGGTGCTTCTCTGTAGTGGGAATCTGGATCATAACCAAAAGGAAACAATAGAATAATGAGTACCTGAAGCCTGGTGCAACTTTTGAGCTCTGTGCTGCAGGCAGCACGTATTGTAGCCAGTTTGCTTCCAAATAATGGCTTAAAATACTGAATGGTCAACCAAGTGCTATGCCAGAGATTCTGTATGTATATAAAGAAATCATGGGGTTGTTCTTAAAGAGCTCCTGTGCCAAATAGAACAGCATTGTTCAGTTTTTAAATGCTTCCTTGCACTTTGTGTCAGCAATTGCTAAACTTCCTCCATACTGGCAGGAAACGGAGCTTTCCTCACTTTGTTCTGTGTGAGCTTATCCACATTCTTACGCAGAACGAAACTGAGTTGGGAAACGTAATGTTTTGTACAATATTACCACGTGTTCTGCATTCCAAAGCTAGGGAATTTCCCAGCGTTGAGTTGGCGTTCATCTCCCATGAGTCCCATTGCCCAGCATGTTGGCACGTTGGGTGAAGAGACCTTTATAGCATCATCTGTGGAGCAGCACGAAGACAGGCACTGACGGAGCATCCAGGCAGCACAGAGCCATGATTTCACTGAGTTCTGTTGGTTCTTAGAGGGAGGAATGGGCCTCCGTGCAGCTCTGTGTTCTGACACCTCTCTGTCCATCTGCTCCCCATCCTCAGTGGGTCTCTGAAAAACCATTGTTTTCTGTCCCTCAAACTAGAGTTAGAACCCTGGGGGTTGTGGAATGTGGAATAGAAAATATCAGAATGGTTTATTTTGTTGATGAATACTGCGTGCAGTTCAAACGTTCTGCAGAAATAGCTTAATGTGAGCAAAACAGGTCTGCAGTTCATATTTAATGCCATTGAGAATGTCATTAGTATTTGGGTATCGGTAACTTCTGAAGGGGCTTGAAAGGTGATTCTGTGTAACTTAACCCAGGCCCTGTGGCTGCAGTGTAGGTAAATGCACTTGTCATGGCTGTTCCCTTTGTATATCTGCTGTGATTGAGTTGTGTTGGGTAAGCGTGGTGTGGCGGGAGGCCTGAGGTAGGGAGCTGTGTTGGGTGGCTGTTGGCACGCAGGAAGAGATTCTGAATTGAAGAGCCAGTCGTTACTGTATTGAGAAATGCAGTGACCTTCTCAGGAGCAACTTTGGGCCTTCTTAAGGAGTAGATGGCAGCCGTGCGTGTAATTGATTGCAGCAAGTAATGTAGTATTAATTATAGGAAAAGGTCTGTTACCAGTCTTTGAGCTCAGCTTTCCTGCGCGTTTTACAACTGGAAGCCCATTGTTTTAAAGCTGTCTGTATAAAAATCAAGTGTTCTGTTATGTGCCTTTTTAAAATAAACGTGCTGACCATGGACTGTAGCAGGGGGGTCAGTAACTCAGTGATGTGCAGTGCTGGCACGAGTGCTGGTGGGTTCCAGAGGCACAGCACGGAGGGCTGGCCGGCCTGGCACTTCCAGAGGGCTTCAATGTCTATCAGAAGATCCTGCCTACGTGAACACAAGGTGGTGATCGAGTAGATAAGACTGTTCTCTAGATATCAACATTCTGCCTCTGCACAAAAGCACTCAGTGTGTGCTGTTCAGAGCAGTGGTGGTAACAAAGGAACAAATGCTGTGGATCTGCTTGTTTGGAAAGACAGGAGCTGAAGTGACGTTTCCCAGGCGCCGTGTTTGGACAGGCTGACTTCACGTTCCCATACAGAAGCTTGTTAGAACACCACGTGAGCTGAGCTGGGCAAGTGGAAGGAAAGTGCACATCTTTCTGCTTTTATTTTATTTTATTTTTTGGCTTTACCCAGATTTTCCTGTTTGTTGCACTGGCGCCAGCTCTGCCACAGATCTTGTTCATAATGTAGACACTGAAAGTTGAAACCACCTCCTTGGAGTGAAGCATCTTTTCTGAAGCGAGCAGTGTGGGGACAGCAGGTTTGTCACAGAGGTGCACAACTTGTGGGAGCTCCCTGATGAGCAGGAGTTTGGTCTTATGAGAATGAGCTTCAGAGAGATTTCTCTGAGAGACTGCAGTTTCTCAGTATCAATCTGTAGAGAGAGAAAGGTGTTTATCCTGGTTTTGTAATGCAGCTGCCTAATCCCAAGTACTGAGGTCCATGCCAGTCGTCCTGTCGTCCTGTGTCATTTTGGCTCATCTAGCAGGGACTGTGTAGTGTTCAGATTTCTTGAAGTGACATTAAGATAATAGCTGTAGTCACTTGTTTGGAGAAGAAGCAGAAACCCATCTTTTTGTGGGATCCTTTAAGACTTGAGGGTATCTGTGAATCCAAGAATTTCTTCGGGCACATTTTTGCAGCCCCTCCTACAGCGTATTGGTGTTTATTGGCAAGCACCAGCTTTCAGGTGTGATGTGAAACAAACAAGTGTTGTCTGGCAGGGCGCTGAAGGGCTGTTTGCCTTTAAGCTCTTAGTCCTAGAGCTGGGGTCTCAGCACTGTGGCCCATTACGGTGCTCTTGTACAGCATGGCCTCGGGGTTGCCTCTGCAGACCCAGCTTTCTGTGTCTGTGCTGCTACTGCTTGTTCGGAGTTTTCTATCACGACTGGACACATTTTTTGTTGTAGTCAGGTTAAGCAGTGTTGAGGGCTTGCAGGAGTGCATAAAGGAAATGAAATGCATGGAGCTGTAGGGTCTGGCTGATCTGACCCTGCGAGTGCTAAGAAGTAGTGACAGGCTCCTAAGAAATCTGTTCTCTTCTGCGTTTGGCCATTCATTTGCATGCAGAAAAGCACGTTGGCTTTGATGTTCAGTGTGTAAATATAAATCTAAAGCATTGAAGATAACAGACAAAAAGCCTCATGGCAACAGCCGCCCACGGTGTTTCCAAGAACTGGTCGACTCAATCAGTCATGCAATATAATAAGAGGTACAGAGTGGTGTTTTCTGTGGTGACAATTCTCACTCAGCTTTTGGTGTCTCCTGGGCTACCCTCAGCACTGCCCTGCTGTGTGTGTGACCTTGCTGTATGGGCATGCACAAAGGGATGGGTTTGGAGGGCAGCTTCTGAAAATCTACCCAACAAAAAGATGATGCTGATGATTATTTCTAGATCTGGATCTGCTACTCAGGTGGCTTACAGCCTTACTAAAGGGCAGTGCAGGATGAATCGATGGCGGCTGGTTAAAATGGATCTGTGCATTATTGGGACTCTGCACTGCCTCCTTTGACGTCTACACCCAGCCTTCAGAAAAGCAGTGTGTTCTTTTGCCATGAGTACTTTTTGCCCTAATGTACATCTTCACAGAAGATTTCTTAATGAACAGATGCTGTGTTGTTACAGAAGCTGAGATTTCCCCGAGCGGTGGCTGGAGGAAGTTCCCTGGTTGGGAACTGATGAATAAAGCAGTGCCTACAGCACCCTTGAAATACTCCAGGATCAAGTGACTGAATTGATTAAGAAGTGATGATCAGATCTCTGTATTACTGATCCACTTGTTCATTAATATTTAAAGCGGGAGGCCAAACCAGGCGATCCTGCCAAGCCATTGCACTGTGTGCACCAAGTGCTTGGCGTTGCTGAGCTGTGCTGTCAGCGTGGGCCAGAAGGGAAGAAAACCATGCAGTAGCCCTGTGGGCACAGCAGCAGGGCCAGCTGATGGGCAGGGGTCTCAGTCATCATCTCTGTTGGTGTGACAGCAGTTGAGCTGTTTAGATCTTGCAGCACGAGTTCAGTCAGAATGCAGAATACCTTCACCTGAGAGTGTTTTCCAACCTGGTCATTTGGAGAAGAAGCTTAGATTCTAGAAACCCAAAGTGTAAGTTGGACTTTTAATCTGCGTTACTGTTGCTGGGTGGTTTGTGTGTTACTACACCGCCCTTGTTGGTGTGTGGAAAGGTGCAAATAGAGCACTGAGGCTGAGCAGTAACTCAGAAAACAGCTGTCACTCTTTACCTACTGTGGTGCCCGACTGGTTTCATCCACATCTTGTTTGAACAGGCATCAGTGCATCCCTGCAAGTAAATACTGGTGGGTCAGATAGTGACACAGCCTAACCTGAGGGGCAGCTCTGTGTGACTAAGCCTGGTAGGATTTCTGCCTCTTGAAACTGTGTCAAAATTTGCTTTTCATACAATAAGTGGCAGTATTTATTCAGTATAAATTCACCAAGACTTTGCTGAAAGAAAGATAATTTAAGTGACTTGTTTAGTGGACTTTGGGAAAAAGGCACTTAGTACATCTCTAAATATTTTCATCTGGACCCTTAGAAACAAAAGCTAAGGGATTCGAAGAAGGGATTTTAATTGTTGTTACCAAATTTGATTTACAGTGCTCCAGATGAAGTTTTGTTTGTTTCATTAAGGAGAAACCTGCTGTGTTTGTCCTAGTGTGGCATCAATTTCCTCTTTGGAAGTCTGGAAGTGGCAGTGGTGGTCTCTCTCCATAGAGCTGTGGAGTTGCTGCCAACTGCTTGGGATCCTGTTGACGTCAGCACAGCGTTACAAAACGTCACCAGCAGGGCTTGTTTAAGTGAGCTGTAGTGAGCTCTGCCAAGGACAGCTGGAGTACAAACGATAACGTGGAACAGACAGACAGAACAGACTGGGTGTTAGAGGCAGCTGTCCTGGTGCCACTGGGGGCATGGAGTGGTGCCAGGGTAAAGCAGCAGGGAGAGGAGAAGGCAGGTCTGGGAACGGAAGGTTGTGCTGTTGATTTTCAAGCTGAGTGAAGTCACCATTTAAAATACCTATTTATTTTGCTTTTCTTCGTATTTTTTTCGTAATTCCTTACATGAGCCAGGTGACGTTTGTGCTGCTGAGGTGAAATTTACTTTGAGATTGTGGTGTGCTTAAGTATTAACAAATCTTATTGTTTTCTTTCTCTCTTCAGCGCTGTGTGGTGCTGCGGTTTCTGAAGTCCCCCCCCAACCAGAACAAGGTAAGATTTAGGGAGTGTTGGTGATAAAAGTCCACAGGTAAGCTGAGAAAAACCTGTTGGAGGAGAAATAGGAAACCCACAGAAGAACTGTGACTGATGGTAGCAAGAATAAGGGATGCTTTGAAACGTGCCTGTGCCTCAGGAGCTTTGGCAGAAGGGGGAAATCTGAGATGATGAGATGTAACCAAGGGGATGTGACTGCTGTACCACAGCCTTTGTGTGGGGCAGACTGAAGGCTGCAGCACAGGGAGAAGAGGTTAGGATTTCTGTGAGGGGAGTTGTGGTGGTGGAGGAAGTGTTAGTGTTACATATCAATGTATGTGAGTGCAGTGATGCTGAGGAAAAGGAGGTTTCAGTGTTGTTAGGTGGGACAGAAGAGGAGCAGCACAGGGCTGGATCGTGGTACAGCTCTGCTGCTGCCTGCAGGGATGGTGGCTGAGAAGCCACTGTACTCTGGACAAAGATAGGAAATACTGAAAGAAAGGACTTCCCTGTCTTATCTGCTGCACACAGAACGTGGCGGGAAGCAGCCAGCCATTTTCTGGGGCTGTGGCAAAGCATTTTTCTGCTTGAGAAGGAACTGAAAAAACTTATCTTAGATTTGCTTTAAAAGGAATAAAAGCCAATCGGGAGACAAAGGTGGCAGGTAGGAATGAAGTGCCAGCACTGCGCTTCCAGGGAAAAAAAGGAAAGCAAAGGAGGCAGGGGATTCCACTTCTGCCATTTGCTTAACCTGTGAGTGCTCTTTAGGGCACAGGAGGTGAGAGACACAGAATGGCTTCAGCTCTGTCTCTCTGGGAGAAGTATAAAAAGTGATATGGCTGTATTGAGAGTGAGGGGTTGTTTTAGAGGGAAAAAATAAAATAAAATAAAAGGAAGCAAGCAAAGTCAGTGTATAGGGAGAATTTTGTGGGTTTTTGCATTAAGTCAGAAAGATAAATGCAGAGTTTTCAGTTTAACAGAAGACAAAGAGAAGTTTTTGCAAGCAGAGGACACTCATTAATACAAGCTATCTGCTTTCTGCTACTCTTTCACATGAAAGAAACTTTCCATTAAAACTGAATAGTGGCTGGAGGAAGCTTTTCATCTGCTTCTAGTAGCAAGATTTAAACATACCTGCCCTGCAAAAACCACGGGAAGCAAGGTATTTTTTAGTAAGAGATGCGCTGAAATGCAGATGTGCATCTCACTCTTCTGCTTCCCTCCTCTGGGAGAAGTCTTTTCAAAAAAGTGCACGGACTGCCTTGCTTTTGTATTGCTTGTTTGTGGGTCAGGACTGAGGGACTTCAGTGGGGAAACACAGCAGTGTTAACACAAATTATGATGTTAATTTCACACTTAGCTGCTTTAACAAAAAGTCCTGATAACAAACCATATAACTGTGGGTTACATTTCTTCCTATTGGAACTTGTGGAACGAAAATAATAATAAAATGAATGGAAATAATTAACAAAAAAAAGGTGGTTGGCGGTGCTGCGTATGTCAGCAAAGCAGGTGGGAGCAGCCTGTGAGCACCAGTGAGCTTCCCCTTACTGCAGGAGGTGCTCTTTCAGTTTGGAAAATGAATCCTGCTAAAGGGACCGTGTTAAACGTGGTATGTAGTCTCAGTAGACCTGTGTTTCAGTAAAAATAATCTTTCTTAATGGTGCAATTTATGTACATTTGTTAGGTAGTGCTTCCTGGTGGGAAAAAGAAACCTACCTATCGTAATGGTATTATGGAATAGAAACTCCAGGTGCAGTGTTCTGTAGCATGCAGACTCCTGCATGTGAGTGTTGGTGTGAGGACACACTGCATCTAGTTATACATACAGCTCTTGGAGCTGCTGAAGAACAACAGAGCTTGAGCAATCCCCCACTTCCACTTTTTTTTCATTATTTCTGTCCGTTTTTCCTCAGAAACTTAAGATGAAAAATCACCTTTTTTGTTTCCGTGATCAGCCCAGCACCTCAAACTGCTGTAAGGAAACAGCAGTTGTGTGTCCATTTCAATCCAGCACTTACTGACCATTGCTTTGCTAGATTGACAACTGGTGTGTGTAAGTACTGAGCAGTGGTGACCATCATTTCATAACGTGGTGCATTTCTTTCTTCCAGACTTCAGAGGAAATACTACACCATCTGCAAAACATTGTAGACTTTGGAAAACATGTTATGAAGCAGTTCTTTGGGGAGAATTACGTTCACCACGGGGTAAGCATTTCCTTCTTCAAATAAATGGCTGTTGCATTGTAAACTTGGAAGTCCTAGGGAATGCTGAATGCCATTTGAAAACAAGAGATGGGGTTTGCAGATGCTCCTGAGCAAGCTGTACACACAAGAACAAAGAACAAAGACCACCCTGCCCAGTGCTTATGAGCTGAATGGATCATGCTCTGTGGCTTGATCTGTTTCAAGCTGCAAATGAAAAAGTAATCATTTCTTTGCTCTGTGTATGGTGAGAACTGAGAGAGATTTTGAGACTGGTTTTGCAAAACAAGGGGGGAAATTTGGCTTGTGCAGATTGTGTAGACTTCTGTGCATTCCAGCTCTTCCTTGCCATGCGCTGTTGTTCAGGGTGGATTATATATTGTGTGTGAATTCAGGTACAGGTCTTCATGCAGGTTAACGTGAGGTGAGAACCAGCTCCTTGTATAGGTCAGTCTGCTAGTGGTTGTGAACACCCACTGACCTTTGGTATCCCATTTTAGGACTCCCATTTAGGCTGTAATCTTTGTGTTGAAATACATGTGTTTACCTCTTCTATTTTTTTTATTAGGAAATTATTCAGCTGCCTTTAGACTTCGTAAGACAGCTCTGTTTAAAGATTCAGCCGGAGAGGCCTGGTAAGTGCTGATGACAGCATTGAAACTTTCAAGCTATGACACATGGAGCCTTGCTAGGAAGTTTAAAAAAGTATCGTACCTTAGAACACAAGGAAACTTCTTTCAGTCTTAAAACAGTGACAAATTGAGATTATTTGACTGCATGCAATTTTAGCAAGAAAACATGTTGTATCTTTAAATACGTTTATAAATATCTACCTGTTCCTGGCCAATTGAATACACTCCTTTGCTGTTACAGGCCTTTCGCCATTTTTTAGGGTGAGGTGGAAGCTGGCCATCCAAAGCAGCTCTTTAAGTACTCTTTATACCTATGAAGTTTTGAGGAAACAGAAGATGTGTGTTGCTAGCAGGAAGGGTAAATTTAAGCAAGTGCCTGATAAACTAAATCCTGCTAAACTGTGTCCTGCCTTTCTAGTTTTGTTTTTTTCTTTCTTCCCCCAGCTGGTGAACAACTCAACTGCGGAGTAAAAATAAACATCTACACATTTAATTTTCTTGTGTTTTCTCTTCTTTCTCTCCCTCTCTGCAGAGTCTCGCTGTGATAAAGACATGGACACACTTAGTGGTTATGCAATGTGCCTTCCTAATCTTACCAGGCTGCAGACCTATCGCTTTGTGGAACCCCGGCCCATCCTCTGCATAGAGATTAAGGTATCAAATAGGAGAAAATGCTTCTGTTTTCTTTCCCTCTGCATTCTTTAAGTTTGTACTGACCGGAGCAGTTTCAAAGAAATGCAGCAGTAGGATATGGCAGAGCTCAGACCCGTTGGATGAAGTATCTCTGTAGCTCCCAAATTCCTGATATTTCAAAGCTTAGAAAATTCATGGATATTAGTAGGTGTCTTCTGTGGGCAACAGCAATTTTGTGTGTCCTTAATTCTTAAATGAGGACTTCATAAGAATCGGGAATGGTGTACAGTGACACATACAAAGCTTTTAAGTATCAGATGTTGACTGATAGATTCTTTTTTGTGTGTCCTTGCGCTTGAAAGATTTGCATGTTGTGTGCCTTTTATAAAAATAAATACATTTGTATTCGTGATCTTTTGTTTTCTTTTTAGCCAAAGTGTGGCTTCATTCCTTTCTCCAGCCATGTTTCACAGGAGATAAAGCACAAGGTGTGTCGTTACTGTATGCATCAGCATCTCAAGGTAATTTCTTTTGGTTGTCACCCTGCTTTCCTTTGAATATACCACGTTTCTTATTCACTGTTGCAGTCTTGTTTTCATGCTGAAACTTGCATATTGTTGCTTAAGTCTCTGATATGACTAAAGATAGTGGGTGTATATGCATCTGAGTTGCTGGGTGTGATTGTGTTTAGTGAGAGATGGAAGAAGTTCTGTGGGAAGCTGGAAGCAAACAAACAGTCTCTAAGGACTGTTAAAGCTGTTGATGAGGTGAACTCCTGTGTCAAATCTCCTTTCCAACACAACTCAGCAAATACGTGGTGACATTCCATAATTTAAAATTACATGTAACACATGTGGAATTTTTTTGACCAGTGTCCTTTGTATGCCTGAAATGATGCAACTGTGCCATATTGAAATGTAACATGAACTTTCTTCCTGCTTTCCATTTGTGAATGCACTTGAAGTGACTTAAGCTCAATATGAAGATGCAGACCCTTAGTAGACACGAGTTGTAACTTCGTAGGGGTTTAAATGTCATGGGACCTCTGAATACAGCCTGTTAGTGCCACACACTTGTCTTAAAATAACTGACAATAGTTACTCCCAAACCTGATTGACAGTGGTGTTGGTTTTCGACAGGTAGCAAATGGGAAGTGGAAGCGACCAAGTAAATATTGCCCAGTGGATCTCTTCTCAGGGTAAGGACGCGTGTGACTTGATTGTGCTTGTGCCAGAAAAGCCTATTGTACATTTGTTTCTCAGATGACTTTTACTTTCCCTGTAGTGCTAAGGATAATTAATGCCTGTTGCCTGACTCATATAGTGGATGTCTGAGGTGCTTTATACCTCTTCACGCTTCTTCCAGGAATCAGAGTTGCAAATTAATGAACCAGTATCTTCTGCTGCATAACACGAAACCTCAGAAGTGTTTTCATTTACTCAAATTTGAAGTTCTAATTTCCAGAAGTCACTTAATCTTTGTGGTGAATTTAGGATGAGTAAAGGTGGTGGTAAAACATTTTCGGATTCTTTTTTTTCCTAGAAACAAACAAAGAATGCACTTTGCTTTGAAGAGCTTATTGCAGGAGGCACAGAACAACTTGAAAATATTTAAGGTAAACAGTGCGATTTGTCTGCTTGATTGTTGTTTCTTTTTTTAATGTTTAATTTTTTATGCCTTGGCTTTTAAACAAATTGATTTCAGCACTTGGACAATCAAGATCCTGCTTCAAACTGCCTAATTGGCACTGTCAGTGTTGGACTGTGAAGTGGAAGAAAATGGAAAAAATTCTTAGTTTAGATTTCAAGTTAGGACAGGTAAGTGATAATTTCCCAGAACTAATGAGTGAATGAATCAGCAAGAAGCAACTAATAGAGACTTTCAAATGATTTAAAACTGTTCATTCTTCAAGAGGAAGAAAATGGAGAACTTTGCATGTTGCTACAAATATTTTTGGAATAATATAATATTACAGCAGGAAGACAATGTGCAACACATCTCAGTGAAAAAGTAAAAAGTCACTTTTTTCTATGTAGAAATAATGTAGGAGAATATAAAGCAGTAGCTGATGGATTATGCAGATTTTCAGATTAATTCTAAATATTTAAAATTATTTTCAGTTCATTCCAGTATTAAACCAAGTATTTCCATTACTTAAAATTGAATTGTCCCAGTGGTTCTATCCAGGTACAGGTAACTATCCTGCTTTTTCTGCCCTGTTTTATTATAGCCTTCCATTTTCCAGTGTGCCTTTCAAGGGAGTTTGTTTGATACGGCACTTTTCCACTGTTGATATTATTCAGAAAGGACAGATAGGGAAATTAGCTAAAGATCAGCTCACTTTTGTTGTTCGAATTACTTACAGTGGATTTAGTGGAGTAAGTAGCAGGTGAGTTAAATAGTTGTTTTTTTGTGTTTTTTTTTTTTAAAGTCCTAATTCTAAGGTTGATACCTGGGATATCTGATTAAACAAATTGGGTAAATTTGTAAGAGATTGGGGAATGTATTTGTATGTAGACTGTTAGATTAATTCACTCTTTTCTGCACCATGTGTCATTTTAAACTATTAAATCTGGTATTTTGGATAACTGTGTAGAAGTAACTGAATTTCATGAAGTGCCTACATCTATCTTTTTGTTTTGCAGAATGGGGAACTAATTTATGGCTGTAAGGATGATCAGGAGTGCTCCTCTGACTGGAATGAACTCGCTCGTCATTTAAAACCTTTCTTTTTTCCTTCAAATGGTTTGGTCAGTGGACCACACTGTACAAGGACAATTGTTAAAGAACTAATCCATGTTATAACTCTGACGCTACTAAGTAGTACTGATGCCTGCAGGGCAGGTGATATGAAAACAGTTCCTGTCTCACAAGGAAGAAGCTACTGTGAAGCAAGTGCTTTTAATAAGGAGCTGGTAAGAAATGGTAAGAAATAATTTCTTGAGCACTGTCCGTAATCAACTGTTATCACACAGTGATGTGGATCTTTGCTTCTCATTTGCTCTTTACTGGTGTGAGAACTGAAATGGTAGAATTCTAGCAATTAAAAAGAAACAGCAACAAAAAACAACCAAGTTCTGAGCTGCACTGCTGCTAGGTCATTGTTTTTAGTATGACCTTGTAGTGAGCACTTCTACCACCTCCATCTATGGAAGGAGATAAAAATTAGTTCAGAATGCAGTAGAGGATAAATTGAACACTAGCTTGAGCTGACAACAGTAACAGATTATTTTAAATGACTGGGGCTATGCTGCGTGTAATGAAGTCTGGTTGCTTTTTGTTGATTAGCTGCATAACATTTGGTTCTTGCCCTTCCTGCCCCTTCTGACAGTCCTAGGCAGCTGGGCTATAGTTTGTTTTCTTTCCTACTCCACTCCTGGTAAAAGGATGGTGTGAATAGTGGAGGTGTTTGAAAATTGAAGTGTTTTTTTTTTCCTTTGATTGATCTGAAGCATATTTGGATTTGCTTTGTGAACAAGCACTTTCCATGGCAAAGCGAAGCAAAACAAAGACATTCATGGCTGCCTTTTTTGAAAACACCTTTTCTTCTAGGTAAACACAAATTGGAAAGCTCTGGCTTACCGAAGGGTTGCCTCCTTTACAAAACTCTTCAGGCTCAGATGCTTGACATGCTGGATATTGAAGGACTCTATCCTTTGTACAACAGAGTTGAACAGTACTTAGAGGAATTTCCTGAAGAGAGGTAAGACTTGATGCCATTTCAGTTCTGATCGAGTGGTTTTGCAGACAAGTCTGGTGCTGTGCAGACACAGCTATTTGTTAACTTTTACTGCTGTGTGTAACTTCCCTTGATAGCATTGTGTATTCTGCATTTCTAACTTGAAATCTGAATTAGATGAGATTTATTGCTTCAAGTTTTGATGTTAGTCAGTTTGATGTGAATTTTAAAGTAATAATTAAAGGAAGCTCACAGTAAAATATGAAAGAAAATACTGTTCCTTTGAGGAAAGATACAGTAGAATAGATGGTAGCTTTCCCTTGCCTTCAGACGCTGCATAACAATGTCTGCAGTAATAATGATATTTTTACAGTCATTCTCAAGTCTATATTAGTCTACCTCCTACCAACACTTCAAAACCCTTAATTTGATATTCAGCTGCAGTCCAGACATTGCCTGCAGGTTCTTACAGAACAGATGAATGGATAATGGTTTATTATCTGTCCGTCTGCTCTTGACCAGCCTGCCCTTTGTAGGTTTCTCTGAAAGTAATGCCTCCCATTTATTCCCCTGGAAGCTACAGCAAAGAGAATGAGTCTGCTACAAGACGCTCTTTTTTGGCATTGTTATCTCCATTAGCTGTGCATTTTTGTCAGCAGTGATCAACAGCCTGCATGCCATGCTAGTAAAAATGTGCACCTGTGGAGGTGACCCTCTATTGATGTCTCCACTGTTGAAATACTCCACTCACTGCCTCCCTCTGCTCACGTCTGCTTCTTTGTCTCCATAAACGTTCAGCAAGCGTCAGTGAATGTCAGTGGGTGCCTTTTTTACACGTGGAGGAATTTGGTGACGCACCTTTGCTTCTTAGGCACTTCCATATCAGATGCCATTCTGCCACACTGCCCCTCTGCTGCCATCTGCTGCGTAGCAATGCAATGTAAAGGAATATTAATGAGAAGCTTCAACCTCTACTGCTATCCCCCCAACGGAATCAAATAGGAGGCATTACTTTTGGAGCAATTCAAGATGCTGCATTCATTCTGAAATAAAGCTTATTAGTTGACATAATCACTGTAAAAAAAACTTGACTAGATGCTTCCTGCCTTCTTGAGTAACTGCCTCTACTTCTGCCTGTGCTCACAAGAGGGCACTCTGGCTTCACTTGCAAGACATGGCAGCTTGTGCTCCTTCAGTTCTTCTGCCCTCCTTTGTTGCAGCTGAAGCCTTATCTTCTGGAGGGCAATGAATTGGCCTCAAGTTCTGCTTAAATCATTCACTGTGTGGCTTACCTGGATATCTATACATTAGGCAAGTTGCTTTAAAATGTATTTAATCTGTGTGGTGTTTCTATGCTGCAAACCCATTTTTAGGGATTCAGATTTTTCAGGGGCTCTGCTATTTAACATGGGAAGGAAGGTTGCCAAAGGAACCATCCCAGTACGAGCACATCAAGTACCTGCACCTGCTGTAAAGCTGGGCAGAACAGGTCCTTACCAGAAAAGATAATACCCTGATATTTTCAGCATGGCTTTCTGGGAACTTCTAAACAAGCAGTTTAGAACAAGCAGTTCTCAACTTTGGAAGCTTTTGCTAAGAAATGCTGTTTGTGTGACATACAGGCAGCAGCAGATTAAAAACAAACAAAAAAAAACCCTAACACCAAAACCTAAATGGATGTACATCTAAAGAAAAGTGAGCGTGGTGGGGATGGCCACAGTGTTAGCTGAGTGTTAACCTGTTCCATCCTTAGTGCTTTTCATGGTATGTTCCGATCGGAACATCGGGGCTGTTGATCTCACTGGCAGTAAATCATTTTGGCTGTTTGTAAATCTTCTTTTAAAATTTATTTAGAAGTACATTACAGATAGATGGACCTTACAGCGAAGCGTTTTATGAGAAGCTGCTGGATCTTTCAACAGAAGACGACGGGACAATAGCATTTGCATTAACAAAGGTACTTTCCCTGTGTGCATTGTTCATTAGTCTGACGATTGTAATAAACCCCCAACTGAAATCAATGGGTAGTGTGTTAGCATCACTGCTGTCTTGTTAGAGGCTTGCATAGGGAAACAGTAATTTTGCCAGTGTGCAAGGCTGTATGTTTGTATAGCAGAAGTACTTGAAACCAAACATTTTTTAGCATCTCTTCTTGGGGGGTAGGGGAGGAGGAAGTAGAGCTAGTTATTTCCTTCCTAAGCTGAGGAGGCATTTACATGACCAAGTACTTCTTTGGCCTTCAGTAACAGAATATGTAGGAAATGAATGTGATTCTTACACAGGTTGCTGTAATACCACTTACGTTTCTGCTAAACATCTGTTATAGAGATCATTTCTAGCTCTTAAAATGACTTACTAAAATACTGTCTGTACTTACTAAAGCCTCTTATAAGGAGCTGTATGCTTGATATCTAGACAAACACAAATCCTAATGGAGAATTGAAGATATTTCTTTGTTGTGTAGGTGCAACAGTACAGAATTGCAATGACTGCTAAAGACTGCTCCATCATGATTGCCCTTTCGCCTTGTCTACAAGATGAGTGGTAAGAACAACTTAAATTCATTATGAGTGGGAAGCACAGTTCAGTCAATTCATGTAACTTTAAAAGTTGATTTTTGGGGGGAAGGGTGCCTCAAATATTTGGCTGTGGGCATATTAATAAGGTAGAGTTCCAATTTAAGACAGGAGTAGAAGAAACCTGTGAAGAATTTTATGTTGATAAAATGAGTCAAGTTTTCATATTTACATAATTACATATTTATATATTTATATTTTTTGAAGTCTGTCTTGATTGTTTGCAGTGTAGAACTCTAGCTAGAATGCTAGTTTTGACTAGTTAGAATTCTTCTGCCACGGTGTCCTTATATGAAAAACTCCTTTTCCAAGATGAGTTGCCCATATCTTAGAATCTTAGAACGGCCTGAGTTGAAAAGGACCACAATGATCATCTTGTTTCAATATCTGCTTAATTAGAAAGCACAAGTCTGTGTTAATCATATAAGTGGGAAACAAGGCAGTAACTGAGAGGTAACATTTTCCATGGTAAGGCAAGGGACTTAGCCACAGCATTACCTTTTCTGAATTGTGCCAGCACTAAGTTTGCTTTTACATGGGGCAGTTTGCTTTACCAAAGCTTTAGAGAATACAGCCTCCTGCATTTGTGCTGCAGTTCGTGAATAAAATACTCAGGAGGGAGATTGCATGTGCAGTGGCTGACTTATTATTAAATTCTCTATCCTTCAGTATATGTGGACAGCAGTTCTGATTCTAAATTGTATTACCTTGAATTTAAGTGGGAGTTGCAGTAATTGCTTCTGCTAGTTAATAAGGGTTTTGCTTTGTACGCAGTATCACTTAGAGATGGATTATATTTACTAGCTATAAAGGCAGCAATTGTGAATAATGTCTTAACTTAGGCTCCGTGGAAACCAAAAGGAAAATGAGTCTAAGAAGTGCCAACAAATTTGCTTTAGAATTGTTAAGCTGGAACTATAGTTTCTAAATGCTACACTGAATGAAGTTTATTTTCCTTGGCTTTCACAGAATGTATAAAAGAAACAAGAGTCACTTTTGCAAGGGAACTTGAGACACATGAATGACAAATATTAATTTCAGTGACTCAGATGTGCAATATGGTTTTGTTTTCCAGCTCTGAGCAAAGACCTGTGGTACTTGCATCCAAAGCAAGATTCACCTTTTCTGTTTCTGTTCTGGACCTTGATCTTAAACCGTATGAAAGCATTCCTCATCAGTACAAACTTGATGGCAAGATAGTAAACTATTATTTGAAGAACGTACAGGCCAAAGATGACCCAGTTATGTCCAGTCTCTTCAAGGAGAATGAAGACTGTACATTAGTTCTCCACAAAGTGTAACTCTTCCTAAAGGTTACTTTTATTAGAACACATTAGAAAGTGAGAGATCAATGGAATACAATTATGGTGATTTTTTTTCTATTGTGTTCAGTGCATTTTTCAGCTGTGAATGTTTTTGCTTTAAGAAATGACTTCTAATTGGTATGCCTTTAAAAAGACATGGAGTAGCACTAGAACATGCATTGGCTGTGTAACCTTACTGAATGTACTTAATATGACAGAACAGATAACGTGCCAAACCTTGGAACTAGAGGACAGATCAATTCAATACAAAAAGTCCACTTCTTTAGAATTGAGATAGCACAGAAGTGAAGGTTTCCTGAAATATTGCACTAACATTGAAAACCTAATTACTAACAAGATAATTGCCTTGAAGCTTGTGCTTTTAAGTCCCACTCCTTCTATAGGGGAAAGGAATGCTCTAACAAAATCTAATAGAAATCTTTAGCATTAAATCCACTGAAAATAGATCTGCAGTGGCTTTCAAATGTTAATGATCTACAGGACTACCATGTTATTGCAAACACTCAAGTACTAATGCATGAGGTTAAGAAAACCAGACTCCCTCCAGAAATCTTGTGATACCTTCTGTCTACCTAAAGCTTCTGAAACTAAGTGAAAAGGGTTAAAGGTAAGCATATCTGAACTCGTCTGACACACTCGTCTTTTGTTTTCTATGTTATGTGCTGCTATTGAAGGTGAAGCCACAGCTCCCTCTTTTCTATTACACACTGAGCGATAGAAATAATGTATTCTACATTTTCCATATTACTTTAGGTCTTTCAGATCATGTCAGATGTTGGCATTATCTCAGACATCCCACATACTGGGATATAGCGTGAGCAGCTGCTTTCAAGGCTCATTCTTTTTAAGTGACAGAAAGGAGGTGACAGTATCTGACTTTCTTTTCTGAAGCTTAGAAGGTCACTTTCTCATGATGAGTACTACAGCTAAGTTTATATCACTACTTCAGCAGTTTACTGATGGCTTTACTTTGTAAAAATGGGTATATACAGCTGGAAGCCTGTGTGATTTTTGCAGAAGTCCATCTGCAAAGACGATCCTGATTCAGAGACTGAAGATAAACTCAAAATTGGGGTAGTGTGATAAAATCCACAGCCACTTTTCCCACAGGAATGGGGATTACAAACCCTAAAATGCAGAGAGATGCTACTGAAGCTACAGTGAGCTGCTGTTATCTGTGATCAATGTCTGCTTACTGGTAATATTTTTCAAAATAATGTAGGCTAATATTTAAGCATATTTACATTGAGATCTCAATGTGATGTTTGAACTGTTTTATTACCTGAAATTCAAAAGCAGAATCAGACAACACTGTAAAGTTGCCTCAACTGAAGGAAGAAAGAGGAAAATGCAAAGTACCACCACTCCTATAGAAGTAGGGCTCCATGTTAGCAATCTCTTATGTTCCACTTCCAGGTGACAGTATGCCTTTGTGGAGCAGGGTCATGGGCTGTTCTCACTTTGGTGTGATACTAAGTGTAATGAGCTGGTAGTTAACAGCAGTAATAACTGCTGCTTTTGTAAGAAAGCCAGGGAAAAGAGGTCCATTTTTAAAACAAGAGAATCTGCAACTGTTAGAGAAGTTGAGGAAGGAGAAGTATAAGTTATTTTTATGCTGTAACTTCAAAGACATTTCATATACAAATAGAAGTGTTGATAAAAGTTTCATTGCTGTGCAAGAAGAAACTAAAGATGAAATAAAGATTGCACAAAAGTAGTTAAGCCAGTAACATGTCAGTGGATAAAGTAGCAATGAATTTTGCCTGTCTACTGGGTTTCAAACTTGAAATTAGTCTGCCTTATATCTACCAAGATGTTTTGTTGAGCTGCTGTTCATCAAAATGTAATCTCTGGCATTGTTCTGCTGTAGATTCTGACACAAACCAATCTGTTCTGTCAGTTTTTCCCAATCTTTCAGAACAGGAGGAGACTAGTACAATATTACAACTAAGATACTATACCGTTGCTTTGAAGTTAGTAGGTTTAATTATTGGTTTCTCCAGCTGTTTTGCTACTGCTGTATAATACTTTGTCATAACTAAAGCACAGAGCAGGCAGTTGTACTGCTTATGCATGCTTACAGCAGCTATGGACTTGAAAAGGAGGCCTCCTAATACCATTTGGGAGTCCACATCATTCTCATCTTTCGCCCTTGATTCCAGGAACAACTTAGCCTGTCTAAAAGTTACATGACTTCAGATTGTACACATTGGTTTGAACAGCTCTAGTTAGTGACAGCTACAGCAGGGCAGGAACTCCTGAAAAATGCTGACAGCTCACAAATGAGGTAATGGTACGTGGAATAGAAGTGAAAGAAGATGACAAAACGTCTGTCTAGTGTTTGGTTTCTTCAAGGAGGAAGGTATGAAATGTGGTGCTTTTATAATATTATCTACTCCAATTCTCCTCAGAAGTGTGAGAATTACATTCACAGCAAGCAGTACTCAATTCACCCACTGGCTTTTTCAAAGGCAGAATGGGCCTTTCTGGTTTAATTTAATGCCATCTCTGCCCAACACCGCTATGGAAAAAAAGTTCATACAATGACATCAAGCATAACATTTCTTCAAAATCTTCAAATTATTTGCCTATTTCCAGCCTAATTTAATAAGAAAGCTATTCAACTCTTTGTTCTAGGAGTCTCTTGCTGTTCTCTAGTCGTTTTAAAATCACTGTACTTTTACAGAGCTGTGAAATGAAACTTCCACTTTTTATGGACTTGATTTTGACAGTGCATGATCTTTTAACACTTTCCAGGCATCTAGAAAATGTTAAAAAGATAAACCACTCTGGTACATTAATGATACAGAAAAGATAAATTTATAATGAAATCACTCTGTACATGTAACTATTTTATTTGGCATTTTTGTATTTAAATGGCTGTATTTATTTTCATGTCATGACAATTTATATATAACGTGCCATAATTGTACAGATAGCATGTTTTATGAGTATGGTTTCTAAATGGAAAATAACTTAATGTTTATATTCAATAAAATTATAGACTGCGTAACACAATACCTTAATTAAAACTACTTTTGAAATTGCTACCTGTTGTACATTATGCTGGTATTCATTTTTCTAAGCTGAACGCTTGAATCAGATTCTCAATAGCAGTTTCGATCCCAAACAAAAGCAGCATGCTTCGGAAGCAGGTAGGTGCATTGTCAATAGCTGCTTTCTTCTGTTCACCAACTACAAGAAGAATGCAGAAAATTAACATTACTTTCACGCAAATATGCTGTTTCTCACAACAGTTGTCAGCCTTGCATTTCAGGGTAGGACAGATTGCCTGCTGCCTAAAACAAGATGTACTTGTTTTTCAATTGCTTTTAAATAAAACATGTTAGAGGTGAAGCTCAGCAGCTTGCTACATTTCTGTTTGCTTGCCTAGCCAGGCTCTGCAAGATGCACTTCCATTTTATCAGAGGACATGCTGGACAAAAAAAAAAAAAGAGGGGGGGTGTGGCATTCTACTTAAAAGCTCAGGAATGGCCTCTGCAAGGAGTGGTGGAGTGGTATTACCTTGCTTTGGTACTTTGGGCAGGAGGTCCAGAACAGGTGTAGTTGTCCCTTCTTCATTGATATGCATCTTCCAAACAATCATTAATTCAAACCTGCACAAAGTCAGAGGAAAGTTAGATGCTAACAGGCAACCAGTTCCGTTTCTTCAAAGCAGAAAGTGGTCAAGAGCACAAAGTTCACAGCACGTGATGCAACTCTCACATCTTTGCATTTGGGAATCAGAAAAACTTCTATTTTTGAACCAAGGAAAACCAATAGTTAGCTGATGAGCTGTTACTCACTTCCAGATACATACAATTTTCCAACCTCACAAAATTTTCTTCCTCCCCCTGGTCTTGTATTTGTCTCATATTAATTCTAAGTTCCTGTAGCATGGTGGTAAAAAGCAACTTCAAGTCAGGTGTTGTTTTAGATAGAGCATGAAAACATTAAACCAACTTCACATGCATTTCTGTAAATAGCATGATGTTCTGGGCTGGGGATGAGATCCACCCTTGCAGAGGTTTTGGCCTTTTTAGGATCACGCACAGCTCAGGAAGCCCAAACAAGCAGCAGAGGAAGGGCAAGATGAGATAAATCTCTTTGAACTTGACACATTTTCTGATGTATGGGAGGGAAGGTGTGTCTCACATTACTAAACCTGGAATTTAGATCACTTGTTATAAAATGAGCTTCCAAAACATGATTTTTTTCTTAAAATGCAGCAGCAGGTGGCCTCAAGGTGGCCTTGCAGCTGGCTTACCTACCAGGATCACACAGTAACAGCATCTATTTTTCCCCCTCTCTGCATCCAATTGTTTTCAGTGTGCCATGGTAACACTGAACTGTAACAGGCGTTGCCTCATTTCTACGTTTAGAGAAGTTACTGCAAAGCAAAGAGTGACTCAATATTGAAGCACGACTAATGGAAATCATTACTTACCACAGTGGGGTGCACAGTAAAGTCTGTCCCTTTTACTTAAAAAAAAATGCAAACAAAAATCCCACTTATTGCCTTACCCAGGAAGCTGGGGGTCCCTTATAATTATGTGATCTCCCTCCTGTCCTTCTGGAAGGATTACAATGTTGGGATACTTGGCCTGTAAATAAACACATTCAAACAGGTATAAATTTGGTGACAGAGGAGTAGACAAGAAGGCTTCCAGAGAGATCTGTCCAGTTGTTACCTGTTGCTAATTAATATACTTACATTTTTAACAGCAATCACAAACACCATCAGAATTTTTAACGATTATTTAAGTATGATTTGTGGGACATTTAACTTGGTCACCTCAGGAAAAAACAGGCCTGTGCTCCTTCACAAAGGTCTGGGAAGTCCTTGTGCAAGAAGTACAGAAGTGTGAAAACAGTTAACTAAGTTCTGTTAATTCTCTTTAGTAATGCATTAGAATACATCCTCATCTCACAAGAAAAAAAGTCACAACCCAAACCTCTGTGAGTTTGTTAACTTTGCTTTGACACAATTGATGTTCCTTTAGAGGAACAGGATCAGCAATCTTCATGTAGTGCTCTGAAAGCTGAACATAACAAAGGCAACGAGATCTCAAAGTAACTGCTTTTCCAGATATGGTGGGCCAGTGGAAAATGATAAAACATGAGTGACTGCTGCTGAACATCCATCTTGGTGGGAAACGGAGCTGCTTACAATTTCTGTGGTGTGCTAAGAGTCATCAGTGAGCAGTCGTCCCACCATTTTGTTATGGCTCTCAACATCTTGAATTACCTTGAATGTAACTTCGGCTGAAAGTATTCTTAAAGCGTGTAAGAGAAGCAGACCAGCAGCTATGTGTGTGTTGTTTGGGTGTTATGCAGGAAGAGGAGTTCAGTCAAAGAGCAAGAAGAGATCCGTATCCATCCAAACACTGAGGAGGAACACTTATGACTGCATCCTGCAGGGACATGCTATTGCAAAAGAAAAGAATCCAGACACAGCTTGGTATCTTGGAGACTTCAGCACGCTTACTTGCTTGGACTGCCTTATGTCCTTTTCACCAACCTGCGTTCCAAACGCCGCAGTTCATATGAAGTGTGAACAGACTGCCAGCCTAAGTCATTCTGCAGAGCTCACGGGGCAAGTGTTATGTCTTAGGAAAAGGAGCAGCAGAGCTCATCTCTGAGAGGCACTGGAGAGAATGAGTTTGGTTTTATGGGATTATGCCTCATCTGGCAGACTGAAATTGCTACCAGATGTGACCTTGCTCTGGTTTAGGAATTTATGACAAACTGAAGGGGGTTTGTGCAGAATGCCAGATGACATAAAACACATGGAATTCGTCAATTTAAGTTTGTAGACTATCCAGTGCTGTATTTATAATGTGGATAAAGGCCACAGTGTGGAAACAAAGATGTATAAAGGGAAACAAAGTACATAGTAGCTATAGTACAAAAACGTGCCTGCTCTAAGGACACGAGCATAACAGCACAGTGATAGCTTCAGCTTCACTGTCTGTGGAATTGTGCTCCTCTGACGCCAGAAGTTTTTGAGGCTTTCTTTCTCAATAAAGAATATTGAGGAAGTGGTTGTACCCATCGCTAGTTTGTGAATGAGTACCTCTGTAGCTGCCATAATTGATCCTTTTACTTCTAGCTAGTGGCTGGTATCTTACCATATCATCACAAAAATCACAATTGTCCTATCATAACAGACCCCACTGAAGAGTCTGTCCCTTCTTACAGCCCCTTCGATACTGAAGTGTCTCCCTGCAGCCTTGCCTTTTCCATGCTGCACAGCCCCTGCTCTCAGCCTGTCCTCATAGGGAGGTGCTCCATCCCTGGGGTATTGATGTGGCCCTCTGGACACCCTCCAACAGGTCCACAGCTCTCCCGTGCTGAGGACTCCCCATCTGGACACAACACTCCAGGTGGTGTCACAGCACAGAGCAGAAACCAGAGCACAAAGTAAATAGTTTTCTGTTGTGTAACAGCTTCCTGGTACATGGGAAAGACTGCTTTGGTGAGTTCTGCACACAGGAAGCAGTTATTCTGTGCCTTAATAAATGCAAGAGCTTTGGCAATCGGTCTGAATGCTGTGAGAATCTGATCTGGTGTGAAGCTCACAGGATTCAGGATAAGATCCAGCTCCTTAGCAGGAAAGATCATATTTTAGCAATCCACCAAACACAGAAAAAAAAAAAAAAAAGCCAGATAGAAACGTCCACTTCTCTTTTTTCAGTTGTGTTACATTCTCAACTTGAAGTGACAGCAGGCTTTGGAGCAGTGCTTGGCAATACCTCACCAGGAGCTGTGCAAGACTGGGTTCCTCTGTTGGGATGGCTGCTCAGGATGACAGGGGGGCAGCAGCGGGATCTTGAACTGCTCAAATGAAGTGAGCAGTGTTGAACACTGGGGTTGTAGAAGACAGGAAACAGCAACACCATCTACCTTTCGTATATACATACACCTATTCATATATACATACATACCACATATAAATGTAGTGCCTGTACTGCCCAGGTAGAACATGGACACCTGACGCAAGTGGAATCATTAGGCACTGTTCATCTACTACTACATCATTAGGTAGTGTGAAAAAGCTGCAACAGTCCTGATGCCACTGCAGTTCAGAATACACTTGGAAGGTTCTGGATTATCAGCTTATGTTCCCTGCTGTGCAGCCGCCTCTCTTCCAAATATTCCCCTGGGGACAAGAGGCGAGCAGTGACCAGCACAGCAGAATAACCCCATCTGCTCACAGATCTCCAGCTGAATGGGGTTTGTAGGGGTGACATTCCCAGGAGATGGAACTTCAAGCACTGCGATACCAGATGGAAGAGATCAGCCACAACTACATTAAACAAAGCCTGTCTTCAATCAAGACGCATCTTTCCTCAGATGACTTTAAAATGTCAGTTCATGATCAAAAAATAAAAGCCCGTGTGCTATTATTACTTCTGGGCAGAAATGGTTTTCCCAGACCCTTCAGGATTCCAAGCAGGGAATCCTATGGGAACTTTGTGCCTAAAACAGAAACAGCCTCCAATCCTGAAGGCACAGCCATTACAACTGAGCGCATTAACTCCCCTTTCTCACAAGAAAGATGCTGCATGCACACACTCACACCCAGCCAGCTGGGCAAGTCAACTTGTAATCTCTGTTCTTAAAATACTTTACTCTTAAACTGCTGAAAACTGCATTGAAAACTCTTCTAAGAAAACTACTGCAACGTGTTTAGCTTACGAGGCCTGGCTAGGAACGCACAGCAGATCTGGCAGGGCAGCAGCCATCTCAGGGCAGGCAAACCTTCCAGACCACTGACAAAGAAAATGCCCTACTCTGCTCGTAGACTGAACGCTACACACTTACTATTCACTGTAAATTCTGTACGAAGTACTGTATGCTAGGACTTCTAAGTCATGCTACTGAGCACGGTGATTTAAATTAGAAGAAAGAATGGCAATTTTTTAAGGAGCAAAATGGTGTGTTTAAGTAAATTTCAGTTAAAACATAGAACTACAGAAATGGTTAGCATGTCAGAGATCAATTTTCATCCCATACTTAGAAAGATTGCAGCATACTTTTTGGATAAGCTTAAATACCAATTTGTAGCAATCAGAATATGCAGTAAATTACAGCTATGAAAATGAGTTATTACCACTGGTTGAGAAAAACTTAGGCAAAATCTGTTTTTGAAACAATAAAAATGAAATAGAATTCTGAAAGTACTGAAGTCAAGGACCAAAGTACAAAGATTTGGGAGTTGAAAACATAACAGATCTTAAAAGTTGTAACACAGTGTTTCACTTTGTTTTCTTGGTTTCAGTTCCCTTAATTGCACACTCTTCTCCTACAACCAAATTACGCTGCAAATGAACAGTTTGCAAATTGCAAATGGATTGGTGAATCTTCACCGCTTGCCATTACATCTCAGGATAAACACAGTTGCCGCCTAATTAAACATTTTCCTTGAGTAAAACAGCCCTGCTGGGGTCTGTGAGTGACACAGAACCTCCAGCATGCTCAGAACCAAGGAAAAACTGCACAAAAGTGTGCACAAAAGTTCTGTGTAGCAGTCAGGTTATCCACAGCACAGCAACCCATTCGCCTTCTGTCAGACTAAAGACTCAAGCCAGACTAAGGCAATACCACTAACATGCATGTTTCCTTTACACAAAGGAAAGCGGGGAAAGGGTGATCTGGGGGGAAGGTTAGAGAACAGCATTACGGATTGCACTGTCGACAGGGAAAAATCTTTGCAGAAGTTTACCAAGATGTGCTGCTGTACAGACACGTACAGCATGAGAACTGCTCTGCCTCCAGCAGTTTCAGAGCTGTGTTTTTCCAGCAGATCCCTTGGCTAAGGCTCGCTGTCCGAGCACACAGCAACCTCGTAAGGTTGGGTCAGTGCTCCAGAATAGTGCCTAACACCCTGGGCCTGGGAGGTCTTTCAGCAGCAGCCCTAAGCCTGTGTAGCAACAGTAAATGGACAAGGAAGTCTCTTTGCCGTGTTTTTATCCTTCAGTTGATTACAGCTTCACTTGTTGGCCGCCACTCTATTTCCGTTGCCATTTATTTTCCTTCTGCACATTTCCATAACATTATTTTTCATACTTGATTCAATCATGATTTCTGCAGTCAATGACTCAGTTTGTCACCATTCTCCTCAAATGAAAAGCAGTTTCCCTTCCAGTAATTTTACCATTCCTGTCTAATTTTACACGCATTTCTGTGCTGCTGTTAGCCAGAAGTCTGAATAACTGAAGTCAGCTGAATTCTTCTCCTTATTGCCTGCCCAAGGACCACAGAGGCTGGTACACGTATAACACAACTTACTGCTGGTATGCATATGTACGTACACATCACAAAGGCACCCAGACATTGTAACATAGCCACAATGTTTTTGTGCCAGCTGACCCAACGTTAAAGCAATGCAGCACCTTCTGCTTGGTAAAACAAGGTAGTGTAGTGCACATAAACATAACAAGCAGCAGCTGTCAATTAGTCATCATTTATTATACTGTATTTTGAACCCCCCCCCCCCCATTCCACTGCTGTGGTTAAGTATAATTCAGTGCTTTTTGATGATTAACTCAATATGAGGCAGAGCACAAAAGGCAGCAGATGCATCTAAATTAGTAAAAGAATTAATAAGTCAAAGACATTATAGAGACTGAAAAAGGTTGTGAGAAAGGAGCAATGTGCCATATTACAAAGCAGTGCAAAGAGTAAAGTGTTCAGAGGAGGGCTACGAAACTGGTGAGGGGCCTGGAGCACAGGCCTTATGAGTAACGGCTGAAGGAGCTGGGATTGTTCAGCCTGGAGAAGAGGAGGCTCAGGGGAGACCTTATAGCTCTCTATAACTTCCTGAAGGGAGGTTGTGGTGAGCTAGGGGTCGGCCTTTTCTCTCGTGTAGACAGTGATAGAACTAGAGGCAATGGTTTCAAGCTGCGCCAGGGGAGATTCAGGCTGGACATTAGGAAATATTACTTCTCGGAAAGGGTGGTCAGGCACTGGAATGCACTGCCCAAGGAGGTGGTGGAGTCACTGAACATGGATGTGTTCAAGAGACGTTTGGATGTTGTGTTGAGGGATAGGATTTAGCTGGGGAGTATTGGTGATGGTTGGACTGGATGATCTTTTAGGTCTTTTCCAACCTTGATAATTCTGTGATTCTGTGATTCTGTGAAAGAACAAGCCTGGGAAGAAATAACTGTGGGTCAGTTTTTCAATAATCCAAAAGATGCAGACTAGAAGAAAGGCATTCATGGTAGAGAAATTAAGCTATGTTTGTGTCTTCTTCCTGTATAATGAAAGCAAGTTATGCTATAGAACTTAAATATTTTTCTTTGTGGAAGATGCTGCAGGGTTCCCTGATAGCCTTTTGATGCCTTAATGCAAGGATACCACAGCGTAGATTCGACATACCACTGAGATGCTGATTATTGAGCGTGGCCCAACTTGCTCTTGTGCAGTTTACATTATCAAGCTAGTCCAGACAGCACATTTTAAACATTGCATAAATAAAAACATCTGAATTTAGTTAATGTCTTGGCTCTAAAGCTCTGTGAGCTTTTCTCCAAGAACGCTGATGCTTTAAAAACAAGAAAAAAGATCATGGGATGTAACCAAAAGCATCCAGTTCATCTCAATAAGCACAGCATTAGGCATCAACTGCCTTCACAGCTTGACTAAAGAAAGTTTCCAGACAAGGTATTCAGTTTCTGCTTGGTATTCAGTGTTGCTGTTCTTTCATTTTGACTGCATCAAGGACAAGAGCCTGCCTTCAACTATTGGAAATTGATGAACTCCACTTTTGCTATTGAAAGAACAGTTGCACGTTGGTACAGTAACTGGAGTTCTTTAAGATATGTTCTGCTAATGTAAACACATCTGAGATAAGAGGGTTTTCATTTCATTAGCCAATACATATAACATACTCAAGTATACATTACCAGTTGTTCTGTGGCACTACCACTTGCATCCCTCCACCGAGCTGCCTTTGTAATACAGATTATGCAGAGAGAAACCAAAAGCAAGAAGGATGGCACACAGAAGAGGACAGAATTAAGTATTCTAATAAACTTCAGTTATCATCAGTCCTTAATACTGACTGCCAACTGATAGTCCAATGATAGGAAAGGTATTAGATGCCCTGATGAAATAAAACTCAGAGAAGGGCCTTTTTGAAAGAGCCCTAAGGGCTGTTCACTGCTGTGTGAGCAAGTGTCTCAGCAAGTACAAATGTCCCATTTGAAACACCTAAAATACCACTTTTCATTTCTCTGAGAGGGATATAAACTGTTCAAGAGGTCAACCTCTCACCACTTATGGCAAGCCTTCCAATAACAGAGAGGATCTGGGTTAATTAGTAGCTATCTCCACTATAAGATACCTTATGCACTAGCATAAGATTTAAAAAAATCCAACACCTCAGTTATGCTAAGAATACATTCTTAGCATAATCAAGAGTGAAATATGCTTGAGAAGATAGAAGCACCTACAGGAGATTTTTGGCACTCAAAAACAGTCAATGTTTGGACAATTACTGTACGTGTAAAGGTATAATGCAACCAACTCATTAATAACAGACCAGTTAAAATATGATTAACTCAAAGTTGGAGCTACAAAACATCACAGAGAAAGAGCGAAAAAGCCAGAAAGCATGAGGAGCTATCATTACATCAGAACACTGTAACACTATTTACTCAGCAACTCCATAGGATTCCATATGCTAAACCTCTCAGAGCAAGGATGATTTGAAGCTAAGTATTTTCTATTGCCAACTACAGAAGAATTTTGGGGGCAGCGATGCTAATTCCTTAACATACCCACTACAAGAAAACACTCGCAGTTGCCAGACAAAACCGTACTTGAACACACCTTATTTGGTTTTTCAGTGCCAAGGCTGCAGTCAGCAGGAATGCCCTTTGATGTGTGTGTGTAAATATTTGCACTATTGCTAGGCACTGCTGCAGAGCAAAGCAGAGATGGTAACACCAGTACGAGCTGCCGTGTAACTCATTCACTGCCAGTGCAGCCCTGAGGCAATTCTATGTGAATACAAACG
Organism: Perdix hodgsoniae; assembly: GCA_035772895.1. NCBI lineage: Eukaryota > Metazoa > Chordata > Aves > Galliformes > Phasianidae > Perdix > Perdix hodgsoniae. The sequence goes on from JAPSGF010000051.1 coordinate 56,733, forward strand.
GCTGGCATCGCAGAAATATTTCAAACAACTGTCAGCAAACAATGAATTTTGTTCTTGTAGAAGTCTGTGCTGCTCATACTGTTCCTTTGTTCCTGTTCACTGTGTCTGAGGAAGCACAAGCAGCCCCGATCCCTGTGTGCGTTCATCCTGAATTCCTTGGCCAGTGTCACGCTGCACAGAAGGGCGACGCTGTTAATGCACAGCATGCAGCAGCGCACTGCTTGGAGTCAATAATGCACGCCCAGCAATTCTGTAATCATTCCTAGTTTCCACAAAAAGTGAGATACATAGAACATATTGGGGCTTTTTGCAGATAGAGGCATTAAATTAGTATGAAGAGTATCATTCTTTGAGGCAGGGGGAACACTTCACTCTATGATTATTTCCATCCCATAAGATGAAAGCATAATTATAATCATTTCACTTTGCAGACTGGAAGGCAGGGAGACAAAAAACATTTGAATTTAAATTCCAGGTTTTCTCTTGGCTGCTCTAGCTCCCACACAGAGGGAGCTCTGCTCATCTTCCCCTCACTGAAATAGGAATAAAATGCAGACAAACCTGCTGAAGATTTTAGTTGATTCAGAATTATCTTTAAATATACAATGCTCAGGTTTAGAGGAATCTGTCAGACACAATGACTTCAGAAATTTTCAGTAAGAACTTTACAGAGCAAATGAAAACAATAGAAATCCAACATCCTGCACCCCTTCACAACTCTAAGCCTCTGAAGGGATGGTTTAAAGAAAACTTCTCATTTTTAAATGATGGCACTGTTCAAACAACTGCTAGGCTAAAATATGGCCTGCTTTAATCAAAGCTGGTTACTACTTAATAGTTAAAAATAACCTTAGCACTATTGCAAATTACTTCGAATTAGCTTTAGAGAACTCAATCTTTTTAAACCCACTCTTGAAAGGAAAAGGAGCAATTAAAGCATTTCAGCCACCTGGGCAGTTAAACTCACATGGGTTACCTTCAACCTGTGCTTATTACCAGGCTGAAACTACCACAGCACTGCAACCTCTTTTGGCTCCTATGCTCATCATATTTGGGTCATTGTGCCCTATTAATATTACAAGTAATAATATACCAAGGCAGGATAAGTTCACTTTGCTCTGCTGCGTGGAATACATCGCTATGTTTTTCAAGAGTCTTTGTAGAAGCTGAAGAAAATATCAGTTCAGTTAAACAGCTCCACACAAGAATAAAATTATACCGGTATGTATTTGACTTGAAACTAAGTGAACCAGCCTCCAACACTGTTATGCAATTGATCAATTTTGGAAGAGTAAACCACATCGATTGGAACTAACTGATTAAAGAGCTTGTGGCTAGGTTGAATGCATACAGGAGAACTGAGGTCTCCCAAGTCAGTCACGGCTCACGATGTGCATTCAATAGCAGCGGCCTGATGACACTTGGGGCCCATAACAGAGGATGCTGCACCAGTGGCACTGCATTCAAGAAAAGTGATGGTAAAGATAATAAAATAAAACTGCTGATTCATTAGAAGCTCCTTAAGAGCATCTAGGACCTTTCAAACCGTGGGAGAAGATATCGTACTGCTTGGTTAGGGTTGAATTAGCTTGTTTCAGCTGGTGGAACAGACCATTCTGTTAGGTTATTTCTGTTTTTCTGTTTCTGTTTTGAAATACAGTTTCATAAGACAAGTATCCTGGGCCACTTAAGCCGGGCCTGTCCTTCCTGCCCCCATTTTCCTTCCAGCAGCTACTGACAGCCCCACATCTGCCAGCAGAGTTGCCTGGGCGGCTGCAGTGTATCTGATCAGAAAGGAGAAGGCATGGAAAAAAAAAGGATTGTTTCCTCATTGTGACTAATGGCCCAGCCACAAAATCGGTAGCAGCAAAACAATCTGCAGACAGTGCATCACAGCACTCAAGCAAGAATGAATAATATTGCCACCGAAGTTTTCATCTCCTGACACTGACTATTTTGGGCAAACAGCTGTTGTAAAGTGAGCAAGCGGGATAAAAGAACAGTTGGAGAGCTGCTGGAGCACTGGAACTGGCTGGAGGCAAGTACTAGTAGGTCTAAAACCGCACGGCTTCTGTACCAAACTGCTTCTTAACCCATGGTGCCAAAAAATAAAGCATCTTAATGAAGAAAGAGCCTGGTATCTACGGGACTTAAGTGACAAGCTTTTGGCTAAGACTTTAACAAAACTTCTGAGGCTCCTGCTATTGCAATAAACAGTATCTCAGTTCTGAAATTGTTGGCTGATGAGGTTGCCATTTTCCAAAAGAGGAAATCACTGGTTTTGAAGCAAAAAGCCCTGAGCTGTGCAAGAGCTGACCGAGAGGGTACAGCAGGGCCTGCAGCCTCTGCAGAGGGGATGCACTGCCATAAGTGATCGTCTGTTGCAGGAGAGCATCCCTCAGCCACAAGCTTCTGCCACTTACCTTATGTCATGAAGACATTTAAGAGACAAATTCAGCAAGCATGTCAAACATAACGGTTTCAGTCATTCCATCAGTCTTCCAGATAACAAAGGAAAGAGAATGCAAGGAGTGTGTGGCAAAGAGTAGGCAGAAATTACAATAAAACAGGTGAACTGGAAAAGTCTGTCTGAGCTTTGAGAAAGTTCCAACACTAAAGATCTGCTTCAATGAGGTAAGTTGCTACACAACACAACTGCATTCTCCACAACAGCATATTCTGTAGAAATTATAGATTTGTTTGTTTTTAGCAATCCCTTGACCAACCAGTTCTGTAAGAGAACACAAGTGCTGGAGTTCCAGGAAATAGCAGCACCCAGTCTGCACAAACAGGGCCATGACTGCTGCTCGCATCATAAAGCAAACACAAGTAATTACTTCACAAGGTGTTTCCAGCTTACACTCAACCCTGAATTATGTTTGCTGTGAAATTACATATCTCCAGAAGTGACATAATCATTAAAAATCAATTAAAATCAGCTCTTCACACACACATAGATATATATGCTTTCCATTCTCCCCCTCAAACTCTCACAAGTAACTCACATTACTGCATTACTGAATTACTGCACAAGTAATTTTTGCCATTTTCCGCTAATTAACCTAAACAAATCACTTGGTTCCACTAATTGTAATGGGGAACACATGAATCAGCAGGCAATGACAACTACTTTGTAGATTTAAAAGGAAACCGCAAATAAACTTCATTATTTTCCTCAGTGTTTTCTCGCTCCAGCTGCCCATAAACCCTTCATTTTAACTACAAAGCTTCACAATACTTGTCTCCTCAGTTTACCTCTCCTTCCTGAGACAGTCACACAGTGGTGAGGCATCCTGTTATTATTTTCTAGTTAATATTCAACCCAACACATGTGAAAATTCCTCAGGCAACAAACAAGCAGTGTAAGAAACCAACGGCAGGAACCCTGCTGTCTGTCCATCAGGTGAAAGCTCATTACACGTTTATCTGTCATATATACATATATTTATATTTGATGTTATTTCACTTTGATACAATTTAAGATGGCAACAACATAGAAAAGTTTATGAAAGAAATGTGTACCTTTCAGAGATATCCAGTGTTCTATATCAACACTTTCCTTGCCATTCTGCCTATACTTGGCAAGAGTAACCTAGCTTGATCAAGTAAATGGAAAGTAAATCATTGCAAGCAAATAAGGAAAGGTCAAGACAATAATTATATATTCACATTTTTAGTGAACGCTAGACAATCTATTTACAGTATTTACACACAGATAAAGTCTTTCTAATATCCTGTATTTGAAAAATAGACTTCTGTATTTTCATTTTAGTCCTATCTTTATTTAAATGGCGTAAAAGAAACGTTGTCTCTTTGGTTCTGGGAAAGATATGCATGGGATTGTAAAAGGGACTGTACTGAAGAAGCAATAGCAGGATGAGAATGAAAGCCCCACAGGTTTATGTCTGTCTGCCAGAAATTTAACAACTGTTTCAGTTGCTGTGACCTTTCAAATCCTATTTTGAATCCTTCTGAATTCTCCATTCCCAGCTTCCAGTAGAAAAGGAGGCCAACTATTTTATGAAAGAAATAAACAGAAGAGAATCTCTTAAACACAAAGTATTACTGAGGACCCAGAACTGAAAAGACGACTTCAAATATATCAGAATTATACTGACAACATCACGGGCTTTCCAGAACAAAAAAAATCTTGCAACGTCTGAAAATATTAGGGCAATGTATTTTATATAGAAATCAGAGATGTTATTGTGTGAACAGCAGCAAGAACAAGGGAACCATTTCCTTTTGTGCTTAAAGATGTGATCACCTTTGGAAAAAAAAAAAAAAAAAGAGAGAAACCTCAAATATATCGATGAGCAACACCACTGAATACTGGTGCATGAAAAAAGCCAGCCCCCAAATGAAGATCCTGGTGCTATTTTAACCACACAGAAGACATGCTTGATTGCTAAGCTGAACGTTTTGGAAACTACAGATCTGCAAATGAAAACTACTGAAACATAATTATTCAGCATAAAAGGAGATGCCAGAATCCGAACCTGAAAAATAACATTATAGTATTGAAAGAGAAAAATATAGTTAATATTTACGTTTATTACAACATTCAGTGTTTTAAAGTCATATTAGCAAAGCTTGGTGGACACTGTGTCAGAACTCCACAGAGAATAGGCTCCAGACTATGAAATAATGACAGCTCTACTAAATTTACTCACAGATGCACAGAGTTAAAGGCAATGGGTAAAACACAGCAGCCTAAACTTCAGTTGGCTGCTTCTCTTAAAGGCTATTGATACCTGCTGTATCTTCTTCCACTACCAAATCACTTGCCAGAAAGCAGGCAACCAAAGCTGCATAAATGCAACCAGACCTACAAAATACTCTGCAACAGACAAAAGCCATCAGTTACAGTACAACCCATTCGGAGGCAAATCCTCAAGCTTATGAGTTGTTCCTATCTTCTGTCACACTGCCACTTTAAAGTGAGAAAAGCTTTTCTCAGACTAAAAGCAGTGCTATAGCACTGCACGTAAACCCAAGAGGAAGCTTATGGTACCTTTTCTGTGCACTTCAATGAAGAACTGGAATTGGGATGCAGTTCCAATTGAATAGCAATGGTTTTTTTTAATGCAAAAAAATGCTACACACATCTCATATTGCACATTTAGGTTTATTTTCACCTAAACGCATTTTGTAATGAAGTTAGTATTCTTAAATATGTAAGAAAAACCTGTTTTTAATTTTCTCTAATGCTTCCCAGCGACATTTTTTCCTTCTCTTTTTTCCTTAACAATATTGGTCACCATTGATTACAAAAAAGAATGCAGTAACTGCTATAGGTTTCAGAAACCTAGTGTACTGCCAATCCCAGATTCCCCTCCTCAAGTTTTGTGCTGACTTTAGCAGTTACCAATTTGTTTTCTCCCAGTGCTATTCTTTCCAACTATAAAATCATGTGTTTTATTTAAAAAAGCCTAAACCAACACATTGGTTAAGTCCAAAGTTTAGGATTCCATCTTTGTCTCTGATCAAAAAGCCCCAACTGCAAGGACCCATCACAACAACCAAGAGCAAAACAACTTCAAGACCTCATCGTATTCTTTAAAGCTTTTAAAAAAAAAGCTGCGGTGATTTTCAGTGCCGCCTCCTTTCCTACAGATTCTTGAACAAAGCAGAAATAGCATTAATTCCTGCATGTGGATGTGCTACGTGACTTATAGGGATAGCAGCTAAAGCAGTACTTTTGGGATCAATTCAATAATGGATCCTACTTCAACAGAACCCTTCTCTAAGTTGTGCAGTACAACAGGAGGCACAACGAAACATCTATTAGCAACAAGAGAGAAAACTACAGAGCACTGAACTGACGCCTTTACTTGCTAGTCCATTTCGAAGGCATAAGATCAATAAGTATACAGATGTTGTAAAGCATGATCAATAAGTACACAGAGGTTGGGCTGGTAAGATTATCACATTGGAAAAGATAATCAGAGATTAAATGAAAATTGCTCACCGGTGTTGTAGGCACACAAGAAACTCCACGAGGAGCAATCTTCAGAGAGAGCCATCTTCAGTGGCAGTCAGCCCTTAAAGGGGATCTAGGAGAGGTACAGCCAGGCTCCATCTCTTTTGATCACACAGGTGAACTGCCTTCACCTGTGCTCCCAAGGCTGACCCAGTGCTCACCTCAGGTGGTCAATCAGAGGTTCAGGCTGTGATTCAACAGTTCCCATACAGAAGAACAGAGTGGAAGACAATAATACCACAACAGTCTTAATGATCTTGATCAGACACCTAAAGCCTGGCCAGTGACACAAAGGAGATCTCCTCACTGCTCTGCCTGGCACAGCTTACTAAGAATACATAGCAAGATAAACTATCACATAACCTACTGCAGGTACTCAACACTCCTGGCACAGTCATCACAATTTAAAGCGTATCACTCAGATTAACATACAGCCAGTATGTGACTGATGGATGCCTTCTGTAAAAGCACTGAAATCTCAAAAATTAAAAAAAAGTGTGGATGTAAAAAGAAACATGGAACAGCAAAGCATCCGAACAACTTCAGGAGAAAAAATGGAGCTGAAGTGACGGATGGTCCCTATCACAACATGATATACACCTTAGCAAGGAAGAAAAACCACCCTCTCTGTAATTTTAGGTAGTTTTAAGAAAAAACTTTACCTCTTTCTGATATTGGATAAGTTGTGCAGAAGATGTGGACTTTCCAAAATTTGTATGTGATATTTCTTAAAATAAGTTGATAACTGTAGAACAAAGAAAAGACTTAAACTTGATGTTTTGCAGGAAACATTACATCATGCATTTAATAATGTTCAACAGAACATCAATATATACAATAAGATACACTGCTACCTAAATATAATTAATCATCTCAAGATAGACTGTATAAAATTCTCTCAGATAATTCTGAAATAACTTCAAAATAAAAGAAAAATGGAGACTCATGTTACAAAGAACATTCTGAAGTTCTTTTGGAACGATTTCCAGATTTAATTTCAGTAGGCACTAAAAAAAAAAAGAAGAAAGTTAAAACACCGTGCGTGCACTCCATGTGCAAAGTTCCACAAAACCCCAAATGCTCATAGCACATAACAACACGGCCCCATCAGTGGGGGCTTTTTGGCACATGTTACAACTTCAGAAATGAGAAGGCTGCAGTGCTACCCACTCACACAGTTTCTGTCTTTATGGTCATAATTTCCTCTGTGTTTACTCCAAGCCCAAAAACAACAAAGCTTGTACTGCATGGCTGCTGTATACGTTGTCTGCCTGGTTTTAACTCGGGCACTTTGAACTAACCCCTCACCAGCCAGTCAGCACTGTGAGCGATCCTGGTGGAGACCTGGTTAAGGAGAGCTCAGAGCCAGCTGCACTCAGACGGCCAATGATGCTGGCATGGAAACATGCTGCCTTTTCTTTAATCTTGTTTAGAATACACGGAATAAGAGAAGAGTTACATGCATCAGGAAAATATATCCATTTGAAGCAGACCTTAATTTTTTTTTTTGAGAAGCTTATTTTAATGTTGTTTCCAATGACATTTCATAACCAAGAATGCTATATCCCCTTCTGAACCACTTCCAAATTCCTTGGGGTTTGCTAACTATTAATAGAAAAAAGATGCTGGTTCAGTCTGGAGAAAAAGGCAGTTCAGGGAAATCCTAAGAGCAGCCTTGCTATATCTAGGAGAACACAAAGCACAGCTCGTCAAGGAGGTGAACATCAGAAGTGTGAGAGAAACTCACCGAGGACAACGGGACATGGGAACTGGCAGCCAAGAGAAGCTGGGTAAAATCCGTGAATGCCTTTAGAGACCAGCTGGACAAAAACCTGGTCTGATCTCATGAGGTCGCCTCAGACGTGAATTGCTCCATTTTATGATTTCTACCACAACCAGATGTACACTCATACATTAAGTTAAGAAGTTAATTTAAGCAATATCATCAATTATAGGCAGTTGCCTAAAATAAATAATTCTTGTCCTTACTATGATAAGCTAGCTCACACCTAGCATTAAACTGGCTCAAGGAAGGGTGTTTGTGTATTGCCTTCAGCTGTTAGGCAGATAGAAGAAACCACACCATACTGAAACCACTGATACTTAAAGAATCCAACTTTTGGGTCAAAAAGCTGTAGTTCTAATCCCTCACAAAATTTCCTCTTAATGTGGCAACAGTTTAAAAGCCTTGTGTAATTAAAATTCAGAAACTATACTAATACAGTGGTTCAGAAGTGTAACTGCCTTAACTCATGGGATCCATTATATTCATAGAAGTGAGATCAGTGTTTGAAAAGAATGTCTTCTGAGGCAGAAATAGAAAACAACCACTTATTTCAACGGTATCAAGTATCCTAAAAGCCTACTTCCAATACTGCTTGTCATCTAATAGGTAATAGAGATGTTATAAAAACCTGCCATAACCACTATAAACAAGCCTGGTGCCAACCTAAATTCCAACCTCTCTGTTTCACTGATGATTTCCTTGAAGAATTTCCACTGGCTAGCTTCAGCAAAGGGAGAGGGAAAGCTGTGTCCCTCTGCTAATGACAAACTCTGAGGACAAGGTCAGCCTGCATTTCACCAAAGGTTCCAGACTTACACCATAAATGTGTGAGATGACTGTGGAACAGTGGAGGCAGTTTGCCATAAGATAGAAGAGTTAAAAATGATTTTATTCATTGCTGCTTAATGTTTGTCTCTTCAATTTTCAAAGGAGATAAATCTGCTTTATGACATCTTAATGGACAACAGTCTGCATGTTGCACAGGTCACTCATGTCATGAGTAGCAATGAATTTGGGGTTGATGGGCAGAACTGTACTTAGAGATGAAGCAGAGTGAATAATTCACATGAAGACAGTAAATATTAGATCCCTCAGGATACTAATTTTAGAAGACAAAAGACCAATTAGCTGCACATGTCTGAAATAATTTACAACACCACTCTAGCAAAAAATATATTGGTGACATAACTCTAAAAGCCCAACTTGGAGTATTTACTAGATAGAATTCAGCCACATCTAAAGCAGATGCATTAAAGCAGAGTTTTGGGTGAGCAACGGTTGGCCAGATCCCCCATACTGGCCACTAGCAGGCAGCCTTATGTCCCTGCTCAGCAGGCTTTCAGGAGATGCCTGAGCTCAGCATCAGCAGGTGATCCTGAGCCAACGGTCAGAAGCAGAATTAGTGGCATGTAAAGAAGTGAATGCCATCACTTTGTCTTTAAGTACACCATCATTTATATGCACGAAGTCTTTTACCTGGCACACACATCCTTTTCTGTCATCCGCTGTTCTACTGTTTGACCTGCCCTATATACAAATCAATGTTTTTAACACAGGAGCTGAGCCCAGCTATCTCATTTCAGATTCTAGTCCCATTTGTTAAGTATAACCATCTCCATTCTTCTTAAGCAGCTGCAGCTAAACCACAAAAGTTTGTTATTTCTACTTTTGACTTCGCAGAGCAAAGCACGCCGGACACCAAATAACTATTTCAAGAGACAATGCATTATCCCAACATCTCTCCTCCACGTACAGGCTAACAATTATGGTCAACGCAATGGCTGTACCATTCTGACTATCTGAGCATTCCTCAGAGTGTGAATTCAAGCAAACAACAAATCGTTAACGTCAGAAGGATTCAGACGCCTAAATTCATCCAGCAGGTACGTTTGTCATTTCTGGAGCTGAGCAGACTCATCATCCCCTCGAAGAATGGCACACTGCAGCAGCTCTATGTGAGGATGAAGGAAAGGGCTGTGCTGGCACACAAAGGACGTGTGGTAATGTACCGTTTTCCCCTCCCTTCCCCCACGCTCAGTTCTCATATTTGGATTACTTCTGGATTGCTGTGCCTCCGTATCATGTTTCAGGATGTAATTACCCTTACAAAAAATGAAGGGAAAATGCTTAAGTGACTCTATTTTCCATGCATAAGCTACAACTTATGGTGAAATCATTGCTGTAAATGGACAAAAAAAAACATTTCCATGCTAAGACTTCAATATAAAGCTTTAGTTCTGATAGATTATAGGCTATACATTGCAGGAGAGGATTAAGAAAAAAAGAATATAGGAAAAATGCTTTAATATTAATAAATGTTTTTGCATTAAGTTTATGCTTGCCAAAACAGATGTTATCTCTGCAAATCAGTAAATCTGCACTAAAGTTGCACTGCCTGGAAACTATTTTTCTAAGCACACAAAACAGAACCGAACACACATTTTTCAGGTCTTTTGAAAACGCTCAATTTTCTTGTTCCTTATGCAACCGTAAGTACTGGGAGAGAATTTCCAGCTGTGCCTTGTCAGCCTACGGACCAACACATTGTGCTGCTTTTCATTTTGCTTAACGGAGGTTTTTAGCTCCCCAAGTAACAGTCCTAGCCGATTCTCTGCACACAGAGCAGAGCAGCGCTTTGTCCCCAGGGAACGAAGCGATTTCAGACTTAACTAAGGAATCATCTAACATGTTTCAACAACCCCTACTGTTTCTCTGTTTGTTTTAAAGATATCAGTGTGATTTTATTTCATTTGCAACTGGAGACTAAATGACACCAAGCAGATTCTGCTGTTAGGTTAGATTACAAGGTAAAATGTTTTACGTTTTAAATTACTGCTTAAAGCGTGGCGTTGAATGGCTTAAACTACTTGTTAACTTTGCAAATATGTATGAAATAATACTAGCTATATTTGGCAATACTGAACGTGATTGCTTTTCTAGATAAACTATGCAATACCCGTTGATCTGCTTTTTGTTTGGTGTGAATGCATGCCATACACTTTGAGCTTAAACTAACTTAAAATGCAAATAGTTCTGCTGGTATGGCTAAACGTAACTCATTTCTATACAAGCAATTTAAAGAGGAGAACTTGAAAAGCCTTGGTAGACAACTTTAACTCCTGCGTATCATGAGAAATGACCAGGACAACTGAGAAAGGCGTTTGCATATAGACTGACTAGATAAAGGAAGGTTACTGAATAAATCCCGGTATTCGGGTACATCTGAAGGACTGCCGTTTTAAAAATTAACTCTTTCCATTACCATGGCAGCAAAATAACTGTTAGTAACGTACTGAAGATCGAACATTCTGAAAGTTACAAACTACTGAATGCATTACATGATAAAGGTTTTAAGAATGCTTGCACATAGCACGCGTGATCTAAATATTCATGGGTAAAATCAAGAGGGTGTAGTCACAGAGCGTGTCTGGCAACAAAATAATATAGCAAGTTCAATTTATTAGCCATCTATCATTCTATTTTGAAGCCTAATCTTTTTATTGCAGAAGCCTTACAAGTTGAATAGGCTGAATTTTCCCCAAATTAGAAGTTGTCTGGCACTCAACTAAGTGTAACTTCCTGAAATCTGAGAATTCTACTCATGGGTGTACAAAGCCCAGCAAACCTAAGGCCTTTTTCTTGTATGACATTCAAAATTTGGGCCTGAAAATGTGAGACACCACTTATTTGATAAGTCAGTGTAAGAAACAAAGGCATATTTCAGTATTTTGTGTGTGAGGAACAGCCTTTGGCCTTAAGGAATAGCACTGAATGTTTGCTACTGAAGAGCTGTAAAAATACAGAATATGGACTCATGTGAACAGGGTTGGCCTGAAAGACATCCCTTGGGTGGAAGGGGTAGAAGGGCGTCTGTTTTTTTCTTTGTAAATTTGTAATTCTAGTATTTCATGAAAACTGCCTGCACTTTGTAATGATTGAACTTACTTTAGTTTTATTATTAATATTGAGGTTAACACCAAAAATACTGAGATGCAAAAATACCTGTATTGAGAATGGAAAAGTATTTCAGTCATGTTGCTATGCAACTCTGGTCACAAGAAGAAATGGTTAAACACTAAAATGCACAAATGTCGTGTACCACCATTGCAACTACATGGCTATGGTGTTATTATAAAGTGTACTATAAAATGTAACCATAATTGAGATGTCACTAACTCAACAGAATGAATACAGATGTTCAAGGTTTTTCTTTGTGTATTCAGGTTTCCCTGAAGGCTCCTTCTGCTTTCAATTCAAACACACAGAACAGAAGTTTACTGTGTAATTTTATAGCCAGTCATTACCATGCAAGAAAGTTAGAAACCAAAACCATTAGGCCATTTGTCCTGCAAGACTAGGTGCTAAGAGGCAATGACTTTCTGAAAAAGAACAGAGATTACCACTGCACTGCAGGCTTCTGCATCTATTTGAAATGTTAGCTGACAGTCATTTCTTCAAAGAAAAAGTTGGGATAGAGCCTATCTAGCATTTTGGAATAACGGACTTCTGGTGGGTAGAAAGAGATCTGAGTAATATACAGCCTGGGTTGTTTCCCTTGAGGGGACATCATAGGAATCTGTGTGAGACATCTCCGTCTCAAGTTCTCTTAATAGGGGAACGTTGGCTTAGCTTAATAGAAATCTGCAAATAAATATATATTTGCTGCAATACTTTAAAATTAACTTAGTTGAATATAAAAACTATAATACGGGGAAAGAGTAAGACTATGCTGTTTATAACTTTATCTACTGCCAACTTCACGTTTAAAAACAGAATATGAGAATTACGCCATGGAAAGCATCAAAAGCACAAAATCCCAATATGCCTTATGTCATAGAAAAAGTTAGGAAACTTGTCCCAAGACCTTAACCCATTATGTAAAGCAAAAAAAATCAAAGTGCATAAAAACATACAATAAATAAATTCTTTTTCAGGCAGAAATATAGTTTCTGCTTGCGTTTCTATCTAGCGTTTATGCAATATGAGTATCTCCAAGGTGAAAAACTCCACATAACGCTAGGCTGGCAAACATTAAGAAAAAGCCATTCTGAATCCCCTTTAGACTTTCTTAGACTAAAACCATGGACATCCTGTGAGTCTGAGACACAATGACCAGGTGCTCCAAATCTCCAGTTCTCATCAGCAATCGTCAACTCTCAGCATCACAAGAACACTCGTGTCTTTAGTCTCAGTTACACAGCTCACAGGACAAGAGTTTCCATTCTGAAAAAACAATGCTATAATAATCAGCATTAACTTTGGGCATGCACAGGCTAACTACCACAGTGGTACAGCCATGCTTCATATCATCCCCGTGGTTACTGCTGGGTCCTGACCGCTCTGCTCTGGAATGCCACCTATTGGTGACAGTACGTGTAATGTAAGTCATGGAATGCAGTGAGGCTCCAGATATGCAGTCATTCTCAATTTCTTGGAAAGTAAATGCAGAACACAACCCAGTGTGGATCATCAGTTTTAGACTACATACAATTAATAAAAGCTTTCAGAAGTTTCAACAACATGAAGGAAATATTAACAACCAAAATAAAGCAGAAAATTTATAGCTCTCAGGAACTCTCTTGCTGGAAGCAGCAACAATTGCTAAACTAGAAATGCCTGCTGGCTCTGTGCATCTGAAGTACATGTAAAAATGCAAACCCCAAATGCAAAGCTACCATCTTTTTATATTAATGATTAATATTGATTGAAAAGGATACACTTTTATGCTCAGCTTGACTCATCCAGCAGTCAGCTGATAAATTATCGCTCTGTTCAATTACACGACTGAATTTGAGTGTTGTGCACAAGGGTAATTTAAGCAATTTAACAAGGGTTAAATTGCTTAAATGAGGTCTCAGGGCAATTTATTTCCAAGAGGAAACTTGGTTATAGGATGTACTATATGTTGGTCCTCTTGCTTTAAGTAGTACGCCATGTTTCTGACATCCTAGCTCCCCAGATATCTAATTGTCTACTTTTTTCCCATTTCAGGACACTTTCCAAACCATACAAAAATATGCAGGCCTCATCATTCATCTATTATTTCCTGCTTGTTTCCCTGTGTATTGATTTGTCACAAAACGAAACAAGTGCAGCCCTTAGGAGGCAAAGGAGAAGAATGCGACACAGAGGGCTGAGGAAGAGCTCCCACGCGGGGCGCCGGCTCCTCAGGCAGCCAAGGATGAAGCCTGCAGCTCCTGCAGCACCCAGCATACCTCTCATTAACATCGACGATGGTGTTGTGGGAGTATTTGACTCTCTCATAGGTTTGGGTGGACATGAATCTAGTTACAGTGTCTTGCCAGGTAAGAATTAAACTTCTACTACTTGGAGCGGGTTAAATTTCTCCTGTTTTCAGATTCAACTCCTTAAAGCTTTACTTCAGCTCTACTTGCAACAGACAGTGAAGTAGGACCTGGTTACCTTTTCTAACCTAATTTTACTGTCTTTTATAATAATTTTGTGTTTAGTATATGAAGCTCTTTAATCTCCTATGCGTAATATTTTCAAAAAAGCCTACTTAACCACATAACAGTAATATTTTCTGCGCTCTTGCTCCATTACATCTAATAAAAATGTAGCTGTTATAATATTTTCTTAACTTCAAATGTGTAGGAGGATTGAAGGCCATTTTGAAGAACTCCCTGCTCACCTCATCAGTCCGTTAACAGTGTTTCACTTGAGACCAATAACAAGTATTAAGCTTAAATTTTTGTCATGCTTGAAAAGCAACAAACAACATCTATGTGCAATAGTTTGAGAATAATCATTGGTTCTGTAAATAAAGTAGTGACAGTAATAGCTGCACGAGAATTTTATGTCTTAAAAAACACCAAAAAAGCCATAATTTCATTGGTCTTTACTAAAACCCACCTCAGTAATTGCAGTGTGACACTCTACAGACTCCTCAAAGAATGCAGGACTAGCAAGTGTTTGAAAACAGAGTTGTTAAACATCTTTTTGATCTTTGATGCAGTAAGGGAAGAGAAGTCTTGCTCTACAATGTTTGCAACTTCAATGTCACAAATGGGAAATTAAGATTCAACAAGAGTCTAAACATCAGATGTGTTCTGAAGACTGAATACTATGTTTCCATGTTGAAAATCCAGCTTTTAACCAATTAAATAATCATGGAGATATTACAGTCCCTCATTTCTTTTTGTAGCAAGAAGTTCAAAGGTTGAAGAGAAGACACTGAGGTATTGTGAAGCACCAGTACAGGGTCATATCCACTAACAGCTCATGGATAATGTAAGGGCGTAAAAGCTTCTATTCCAGCACTGAAAGATCACACATGAAATAAAAATATCATATGCAATTTTATGAACAAAACAAGAAAGCCCTGGTTACCTCTTTTCTCCATAAAGTAATTATCTATTTCTATAGGCAAAATGCTTTTTAGTGCATCACACGAGGCGCGAGCACTAGGTCAACCACAGAACTGTAGGGTTGGATGGGACCTCTGGAGATCATCCAGTCTGCTAAAGCAGGACCCTAGAGGAGGTTCCCATTTCAAATGAAATATTTTTAAATAAGGAGTTTTAATTGGGAAATTCTTGACTGTAACATTTCTAACGCATACTAAAATGCCACTCACATAAACTGTTTAATTAAAAATATATTTTAAAATTAAACAGAGGAAAATACCATGTAAATAGCATACACTTTATGTAAGATATTCCAGTCTATCAGAGACCATCAGTCATGCTGAAATAATGCATGGTCCCTCCCCCGCCACCTCCTCGTTTGTTTCCCTCTATGTGGACTCCCATCCAAAAGCTGAGCTAAAACCACTGAACTCATTTTATTTGGAACCTCATGCTGGATTTACACCATATTTCCAAAGGTTAAAACTCTTGTGCTTACATGCCAAAGACTTCAACCCACAAGGTATTTTTCAGTCTAGCTTTTAAAGTTCAAGATTTTTGCAAGTTAATGTCAGATTTGGAAAAAAACAGAACCTATTAAATAATAGAACACTACTATTAATCATGTGTCAAAACAGAAAAAAATGCAATCCAAAACCCAGAACCAAATTTTCACTCTTTTAGATACTTAATCTGCTGTTAGTAGCCTGAAAAAAGAAACAATTTACAAATACGATTTGCAGGCTGAAAATTAGCAACTTAAATAGAGATTTCATGGCAGCTGGGCATTTCTCTTTCCTCTCTATAAAAATCACACAAACTCAAATCAAACAGTTCACCACAACATAAAACAATTCAGTTGTTTGCCCGACACAGACTATGGTTTTCCTATTAAGTAGAGCAGAATCAAAGGTACAATGTGGCATTACTCCTAACATCTCATAAATCTCACTTCTTCCTACGCATGCTACTATACTGAGCTCAATGGATAGGAAGTTTAAGGGAAATCTCAACCCAGTCTTTACTCCCTCTCATATGTGAATTCCAAAGGCGTATGTTTCCTTTGCAGATTATTTCAAACAAAAATAGTGGCTTATTGGCAAGCACATAAAAAACAGAAGACAGGATGCAGCAAACAGTGACAGGGACTTACAGCCAAGTAACATCTGCCCTGAGCTAACTCATATCCTCGTCCTTCAGTTAACATGGCTTGGTTAATGGAGTACGACTTTATGCAGCAGAAACCATACATACACAACTTGGACTTATTGGCCCTTAGAAAATCACAAGATGCAAATTTTTAATTCCTCTCCCTTTCTATCAGCCAATCACAGAATGAATCTGATAACTTCTATCCTAGAAGCCAAGTTCATATCCAGCAGGAATACCTTTATTATGGAGTTGAGACTTGAAATGCCTTTAAGGATTTCACAGAATGACAGATTTTTAGTTAAATATTAATATCAGAGATATTTCAGGCTTTTATTCAAATCAAATCTATAGGGATCTTGCCAGGATGGTTACGGACTATTCTGAATGCTCTCTCTTTACAAGTGAACAACCAAGCATGGACGAAGGGCAGACAGTGGGGAAACTAATCCTGCACACAATCCTTACAGAGACACTGTCTACCTCAAAGGAAAGCCTCTTGCATGTGAACTCAGTTGAGATAAAAATTTTCCACTGTATTAGACAATATTTATACTGGCTGAAGGAGGAAGTCAAACCATCCCTAAATAAAGAGGAAATTTTCTCTTTGTACACAGGAAAGTGCAAAGAAACTTCAGCTTGAAATGAACCCCTCAGCAATACATTATTTCATTAATTAGGCAGAGAAAAGGAAGATGCGTTCAGTAAAGCTTCTCACTAGGTTCAGAAGCATGCTTGCTAATAGCAAAAGAACTGCATAGGATAAAGAATCTCTGTCTTGGCCTTTCCTTGCTTAAAAGGAAAAAAAAAATCCCACAACAAAAACGTCATGCTAAAGCACAGTGTTTATCCTGGAGTCTGGATGACAGCTGCCTGGGGAAATATTTGCTGAGGTAGATTCCATCACTGGAAGGAAAGAGAGAGACTTGGAGCAGTTTCCTTCCTAAGTCTTCACACTCCCTGAACAATTTGCCTACTGAATATAAGAGTGTAGCTTGCAATCCTTATACATTTCTTCCTGGAATATTCAACAAGTACTCCAAGGAAATCTCTTTTTCACTAGGTTCACGTTCAGAATCTTTGGAGAAAATACGTATTAGTACAAGAAGTTGCACAAACCTGGCTACTTCCTAAGCAAAGAGGTGTTGCTTTTTTTTCAGACAAAGAAAGGTACAAGGAGAGATGATGCTCGTCATCTTACAAGGTGTTACAGAACAGACTTTACTTGCATTAACCCTGTGAACAGTCACTATACAGTGAATACTGACATCCTTCTGGTTCCACAGACCCCTTAGAAAGATTTCTCATTTAGTATACAAGACATTAGTAGGTATGTCACTCATACAAGAGAGAAACAAAAGGGGACCCGGAAAAAGTTATTCTCAAGTTCTGCATGATTTGTTTTATCACTGTGATGAAGAGAACTTTTGCTTCTTTGTCCACTGAACCTTTGCATAGCCTTCATTGAGGTCTGTGATTTCTGCTTTCCATTTCTAAGGATGGGGAGGAAAGAGGAGCTGCCAAGCACAAGACTCTCAGATAGTCACCATTTAAATCTAATTTTCCTGTTTTAAGAATATCTCTGAAGTTGAAAAAAGCTTTTCCAGAAGACAAAGCTGGTAGGGGTCTTCATCAGCTGGCCAGGAAGAGAAGGAAATGAACTATGATGGCAACTGCCTGAAAGAGGGGGAGCAGATAGAGGGACAGAAAGCCTGCACTCAGCTGACAGGAAACTGTAAGCAGGTAACATCTACACACACCTTAATTGTGTTTCTCCTCCTTGGCTGCCTTCACAGCTGAACGGCCAAGAATCAAGGAGAGATTAGAGACTGCTAATGAGCCGAGGACAATACTGTCAAGAAAACCAAGAGATAAGCATAAGATACTTAGAATAGGGTGTATTTCATGTGTTTTCAAGATGTGAACAAAACAGTGCTTTTTTGCAAAGTTTTAAATAGACACTGTTGTTTGTAATTCTGTTTAAGCTATTTAACTCCATTTTTTCTGTCTCTCATAGGAAAGAAGGGGCAGTGCACAGCTAATGGGATGATAATGTTTGATAAAGCTGTCTGGTCTCCCAAGCCCTGCATTACATGTCTCTGTTCAAAAGGAGAAGTGATCTGTGATACAACCATGTGCCACCCGCTGAAATGTGCCCAGACCATCATACCTGAAGGAGAATGCTGCCCAGTTTGTTCTGACACTGGTACAGTACATATTTTTACTATTTTAAAACTACCTCAAGCAAAACCTTACATAAAACATACAGTTAATAATATCAAGGATTACCTGGTACACATAATACTTCTGTAGAGAAAAAAAGCCCTGAATTATGTGGTAAGAGCAGTTCTGGATGAGTTTGTATTAATTTTTAGAGAATATGGAAAGAACATCATTGTATTTCTATTTTCACTCCTTTCTGCTTTTCTTCTCCTGTACAAAAATTTGGTAAATACCTCAAGAAAGAAATCATCTGGTTACATTTTATATCCCACTTTTACTTACAAAGGATCGATAATTAACTACTAGCACTCATGAATATAAAGTCTAGTAATATATTTGTTGAAAGTGTAAAAACACATGCACCTATCTGACTTAAGAGAGGAAAGTTAAGAGAGACAGTAGGACTACAATCACACTTGTGCTTCATTGAAGAAATTATACAAAAACATTTTTTTAAAATGAAAAACAGAGGAGACAATGTGATTTCTTCTTCCCATTCCCACTACTTAACCTTCTCTTACTGTAAAAATATTTAGCCTCTTTTTCCGTGCATCTGTGTAACACACACACACACAGAAACGCACTGAGACAGGACAGAAATTAACTGGAGAACAAGAAGTTATTTGAAACACTTAAACTCTCTTTATTGGAATTGCCCTGTTGGACAAGTAAAACCTCTGGTAGTTGAGTTAATACATTTCCCTTGTTAGCTCTACATCTACATCCATCTCTACCCTTGGCAGTCCCTTGCACAGGAGAACCAGCTGTGGCCTTTTTGAGTTTTATTCAAATTCCCTTTCTGTCATTCCCAGCAAATTTTATGTTTACCTCTTT
Organism: Perdix hodgsoniae; assembly: GCA_035772895.1. NCBI lineage: Eukaryota > Metazoa > Chordata > Aves > Galliformes > Phasianidae > Perdix > Perdix hodgsoniae. Next base: position 76,075 of record JAPSGF010000051.1, read on the forward strand.
AGAACTCTGTGCCAACATAAAATAAGTAAATAAATAAATAGGTATATTAATTCAAAAAGGGAGGTAAGAAAGGCTATGTTCAAATTTTCACCCTTTTTTCTGGAAATGCAGAGTCATACCCACCCACAAAACGTTTTGCATAGCTGGTTTAATCATTCAGCACAGACTGACTCCTCTGTCAAGCAGGAATATAAGGGCATATTTTCATTCTCTTTGAATCATTATCTGAGGAGAATACTACCATTCTACAGTTACCATCTTTTTACTATATGAAAGGAATAATTACTGAAACGTTAACAGATTGCTTTGTTGGTTTTTTTTAATTCTCATTACCTGGTCAGCCTCCTCATTGGATTCAAATATTGTTTCACTGGATGACATAATTGAATTGTCTGGTGATTCGCCAGAACCCAACAGCCTCGACAACAACCCCAATGTGCTGTCATCAGCACATACTCAAACTGAAATGGATGAACTGCTTAGAACAGAAGTGGTAGAGATTAAAGAGGTTCATAAGAAGGGTGAAAAGAGGAGGAGAAAGAAAGGCAAAAAAAATCAACAGAAGCATAAAGCCCATCAGAAAGAAGAGAAGCCCGATGGAAAGAAGGATGAAGAAAGAAGGAGATTATTTGAAGAGGAAGAGCTGCAACTTGAAAAAGAAGTAATAAAGAAGAGGCAAGGAGTAGGAACAAGAGAAAGAGATGCAGAGGAACAGCACGAAAGTGATGAAGATGATGGAACTTTCCCCATTCCTGTTCCACCAATAGAAGCTCCTCCTTTGCCAGATGCATGTTCCATCTCAGAATCCACAGTGAGCTGTATTAACGCCAAACTTACACAAATACCACCTATCTCAGATCCAGACCTAACAAGTCTGGACCTTACAGGTAACTAGTGGGTCTAATCTACATTATTTGTTCTCTTGAACTAATATTACCTATTTCATATTCAGTCAGCAGTAGCATTAATACATTGTAATTTCCTGTCATACAAATGCATTAATTATTTTACAGCTGGAATTCTTAACACCATAAATTATAAATGCTATGATATGCTAATTTGTTACAGTAGAATTTAAATACTGATATGAATATAGATATCCACAAATACTGTACATCATAAAAGTGTTATATTTTTATATGTACAACACTACACAACTCAATACATACTGTACTTCATAACCCAAACTACATTACTGAATTCTTTCCTAGGAAACATTATTACCACCATCTCCAATGAAGCATTCAATGGGATACCTAATCTGGAATGGATCGATTTAAGTAAAAATAATATTTCCTCTTCTGGCATTGGTCCACGTGCATTCAAAGTAAGAAATTCCAACTTTTCTATTATCCTATGGCTGAATAATACCTGAAGTTTTTCCAGTTTTAGTTCTCTGGATCTAAAACATGTAACCACTGTATATTTACAATAGCATTAAAACCTGGCTATTTCAAGGAATTTCTCTTGCAATCAGGAATAACTAGAGATTTTTAAATGATGTTAACTAAGCATTAAATGTTAAAAAATCATGAGAAGCACTACATATTACTGCACTGCTGCTCAGAAGTTTTCAAATGGTAACCGTGATCATAACATATGTTTACGCATGTAAACACCTTGATGACCTGTATTCTCTTACTCATCCTTTTAATTGAGACCCTGAAAAAGCTGAAGCGTTTGTATTTGGATGGAAACATGCTGGCGCATATTCCCTCTGAACTGCCATCAACTTTGGAAGAAATAAAAATAAATGACAACCAACTCCATGCCATTGATGAAGACACCCTGCAAGGTATTTAGGAAAATAATACTGATCACATGAAAAGATTAAAATACATTTGGAAAGCAAACTGTTCAAACAAACGCATCTGATTAGATATAACGTGAGTGCCATGTTTTCATAAGGAAAAAAATAAAAGCTAAAAGCTTTGCATGACCGAGTGTTTAAATATTGCATTTTCTCTTTTTACAGAACCACTGCTCCACAAAGTTACACTTCAGGTTACTAAGTAGAGGTTGATATGGAGTGCATTGAAGATGTCTCCACTACTGAACCATAATCTGACCACTCTGTGTCTCATAACATAACCAGAGCAACTCACAAGCTTTTTAAGAAAAACTCAATGTGGGCTGATCCATGCCATAACTTCAGCTGAACTTTTTGATCCCTTTTCTCTTCTGCCAAAAGGGTCCCCATGGAAACTGGAATAGTTTGGAGACACAGCTCTCTGTGGAGCAATATAAATACTGGAACTGAGAAAGGAAATGTAGGCCAAAGGGCTATAAGAGCCTTTTAGTTTAAAATGATCAAAGCTTCTGTAAAAAAACAAACAGAACCAAACACAGTAGTAGGTTTATTCGTGAATGAGGAATCTCTTATGAAATAGTATGTCTTGTTAATGTACACCAATCAGTGCTTTCTTCTGTGGTCTGCATTTGGATGTCTGAAATCTACATGATCTGTTCCTTAAGGAAGAGGAACAGTATACGATCTGTGAAGAGTTCTCAACACTTGGTACAGCAAGTGGTTGAATGGCATCCAGCAGGGAGGGAAGGTATGAGTAAGCAAGGGTGATGTACCCACTGCCATATAAGTGAGTGGAGACCAGGGGGATCATTGGGCAACTGACTGCACAAAGGTCAGCCCCAACACAGCATTGCAAGCATCTGCTGCATTAAGTAATGAGGCCTAAAGGGTAGCACTACCCACAGCATTGCAGCTACCTCATTTTGCATTAAGAAGCCTCTATTAAATTTCAATAATTCTACGGACCAACAAAAATACAATTCTGTGACAATGACATAATGAATTTAAACCCTTTCAGGAAGACATTAAGATTTTTCATTACTGTGATTGTTGTAATGGCTAGGATGGGTAAATTTTAAACTTAAAATTAACTGGATTGAGATGGCAGTCACTAACAGTACTTCAAACCTTTTCTCCTCAGGTTTAAAGAACCTGGTCACCTTGGAATTGGAAGGAAATAAACTCAGTGAAGCAAACGTCAGTCCTTTGGCCTTTTACCCCTTGAAAAGTCTCTCTTATTTGCGACTGGGAAGAAATAAGTTTAGGATTATCCCTCAAGGTCTTCCCACCACACTTGAGGTAAACCAAAAAAGGAAAAAAAAAAACAAGCTTTATTTTTTCAGCCATTTTCAGTAACTGTTATTCCTTTCCCTACTTTACTATCATCAGACAAAGTCGATCCAAACTTTATGATTTTGTTTCGAGATATACTAATTCTTATTCCTAGAAACGTATTTATTCACTGACTCCATCTCAGTAGGTGTCTCTCAAGTCCGAATTTCTCTGATATAGTCTCATAAAATACTGTGGCTGCAAGAACATTTAAGAAAACCATCAGTTCTGCCTCTTCATTCGTGCAACAGTCATAATCTAATACAGATAGTTTTAGTGAAAAAACATTATTCATGAGATGGCAGCAAGAATAATGACCTAACTAGAAAAACCTGTTTCGTAGTGAAAAACTAAAGGAACCAAGATTATATAGACTCAGAGAGAGAGAGAGAGAAAATAAAAACATTTTTCTGATGCCTATGGCTAACTATACTCTTCTATTTTTTGTCTGTTCTATGCCTCAATTTTCCAAACCTTTGCAGATTTCCTCCAGAACTGGAGGGGCTGAACAAGACTTCTTCCCTGAACAATTTCATCTTCCCTTGATTTTTAATGAAAAAATTTCTTCTTCCAGGAGTCTCCTTATCCCATTCCCCTCCCAGACTTTGAACTTCCTTTGTTTGTTCCTGTTTATTCAGGTCCTATACATACTTCAGCTGTTGCTCACTTCTGGTTTGTGACATGTTTATCTTCCTTTACAAGACATCATTGGGAAGTTAATCTATGGTTTTGTAAAACATAGTTTTGATACGTTGCAGACTCAAAGCATTAAGTTTTGTAAAACATTACCATTTTAATTTTCCTTTAAATTTAAAAATTTCAAAGCTCCCTGGTACCCAGCAAATATATTAAGAAAGTTAAAATTTGTAAAGTTTTTCCCACTAATGGCTTTCCAGAAGAAGAAATACATACATATTTACCTGCTTCCTATCAATCTCATCAATCCCACATCACAAAGCATGCAACTTCTGGCAAGACAAACTAAAGCACTGCTATTCTGTTTCATCTTTCAAAGCAATCTGCATTCTCACAGTTGAGGAAAACCAACTGCTTTGAAAATTACTGTTTACCAAAAGCTGTGTTATGTCTACAAACTCTGGTTCAGATTATTTGTTTTTTATCCACAAATTAAAAGAGTTACCATGTAATAGAAAGGGCCTTTAACAACTACTTTTTTACTTTGCAATGGGAAATAAGAGCATATTTTGCTTTCACAAATTTTCTTTCTAAATGCACTTATAGGAGCTATACCTTGAAAATAATCAAATTGAAGAAGTGTCAGAAATTTGCTTTAATCATACAAGAAAAATAAATGTCATTGTGCTGAAGCACAACAAATTAGAAGAACACAGAATAGCACCTTTGGCTTGGATAAACCAAGAGTGAGTATAAAACATTTAAAATACTTTATTTCTTTCTGTTATGAGTAAGTCAGATAATGAAATAAACAGTTATATAACTTTTAACTTTAAATTATCTTTCAATTTGCTAATTGTCTCTTTTTTTCTTAATTTCCTTTCCTCAAATTGTATAGTCTAGGAAATATTTTGTCAACTTTAAAACAAAAATTATCTTAACATCTCAAATCTGTACTGCATTAACATAGAAGAGTAAATACTATTGTTCTGATTATTCAATCAAAAACAAATATTACCAATAATACTCCTACAGTTACAGCTTTAAATCAATATATTATTATCTCAGAGGTAATTCAAAATAATTAAATGTTGTTCTATCCTAATTTCATGTTAGATTAAAAATTGCAGAAGCGAACAAATGAAGGGAAGACTGCAGTGCTATCATGCAAGAGTGGAATATGAGCAAAGCATGTCATCAACCATCTGAATATTCAATAATTAAGTAGGCCTCATTACAGAAACAGTGGGATGATTCTGAACTGTATTCAGAAGAATGATTCTCACTAAAATAAGTCTGCAGTCCAAATCACTCTTCTGTCACATACAAGTTAATAATACTTAGAGTTTCACTACTTAAGGTACATGGAGCACGCAAGCAGTTTCCATGGAATTTCTTTGCTAAGTCACATAGCATATCTTGCTATAGCCTATGAGCTGCAATTCATTTCTGGATTCACACACAGTTTCATCTGAAAAGAACCATGCCTTCACTAACAGCTTCTGGAATGATGCTGAAGCAGCCACTCACAAAGCACTAAAGTTTCAGATGGGCTTTAGAATAAAATTTAAAAATCCAGGCCAATGAGATGAATGGTAAATGTCCAAGCTTATTATGGATATCCTGGCATAATTCTTAATTGCAATTCTCAGTGCTTTTAAATCACGAACTGCTTCCTCCAGTTTCTTCTGTTCAAGCTATCTCTGCTCATTCTGTATGTTATTTTGTACAGAATGTAGCATTAACAGTGCAGCACATTATGATGTTTCTGTCCCATTTTCCTTCTCCTTTCATGCAGAAACCTGGAATCAATTGATCTCTCATACAATAAGCTGTATCATGTTCCCTCCTACCTTCCAAAATCTTTACTCCACCTGATACTGATAGGAAATCAGATTGAAAGGATTCCAGGATATGTCTTTGGTCATATGAAGCCAGGTTTGGAGTATCTCTACTTGTCCTTCAACAAACTTACTGATGATGGAGTAGATCCGGTATCATTTTTTGGAGCATACCACTCTCTGAGAGAGTTGTTTTTGGATCACAATGATTTAAAGTCTGTACCATTTGGAATTGAAGAAATGAGGAAATTACGTTTTCTAAGACTAAACAACAATAAAATAAGGTAAACGCAAGCTTAATGTCATGCAAATTTTACACGACATGCTTTCTATCCAGAGCTTTTTGCATTTAGTAAATAATTTCTCTTGTAAATTTTGAAGGAGGAGCTAAATCCTGAGTCTTCCACTGCAGTATTTCTACTGCACATAATGTTAGAAAATTACAGTTTCACCCTTTATTCTATTTTTGAAAATGTTCCCAGAGATGCTGAGCAGCAGTTCTCTCCAGAAAAGCAATCTGTAATGGTGTTTGGGCCACACTGCCACCAAGGCAGTCACAACAGCAAAGTACATGTACAACATGTACAAAGAACAGTCACAACTGGTACAGCAAAGTACCATCTCTTGCTGCTCTTGAATCACAGACCGAACAGTTCACCAAAAAAACCCAGAAACAACAAAAACTGAAAATAAAGTCTTTTGAGTGTTTTTCAGTCACTTCCAGCTGTGAAGTCAGGCATTTTCTTTAATTCCTTTCTACTTTCCTTTCAAAACAAAGTAAAAGGGGTTTATGTATGTTATGCAGAAAGTTTCACACTTTCATGCAACTTGGCAATAATTTTCTCAGAAAAAGTATATGATATAAATGAGAAAATGCAAGGAGAAAATCTAAGGAAGAATGACTTCCACAAGTCTTAAATTATTACTTAAAAAAAAACCAAACAGATAAACATATTCAAATATTAATAAATTGCATTTCTAAATTAAATTGTGAAGTTATGAGTTGTTCTAATCAATAAAATTCTATTCCTCCCACAACGCCACAGGACGGTCCCTCCAGAGCGCATCTGCAGGACCCATCTCCACGATGATGATGTTCAGTACAACAGTGAAGAGGATGAGAGTGAAGATTCACGTTTGGAACACGTTCATCTTGAAAATAATTACATCAACACAAGACAGCTATCACCACATTCATTTTCATGCATAAGATCCTACTGCAGTGTTGTTCTTAAACCACAGAAGACCAAATAAATACCCAACTGTTGCACTGCAGAACACCTTTCTAGAAAAACAGGTTTATTTATTCTCTGCTACTAACATGCTTGCTTATTTCTATCTAACCCTACTTACTACTATAAGTAAGATAGAAGACATTATTTACTGAAGGTAGTACTGTATTTCTTAATATTGTTCCACTATATAAATATTAAATGTAAAAATAAAAGCTCAAACCCGTCAAATTTTTATTTCTACCAACAAAACTTCTACTTAAATACAGTAGACATAACTGTGACCTCAGACACAGCCCCACATCACCAAATTTCAGAAGAGAATAGAGCTAAGCAGCCAGCTTGCTCCAGTCTAATCTCATTAACTGGATTTAAACCATTTTAAATGGTATTGTTAGTTTTAAAAACGATACCAATGAAAGACCTTGAACTACAAACATTCTACTGTGCAAGAATCAAATTTGTTACACATGGTAGTAGAGAAAATTTCCTATCCAATTTCCATCTGAAATTTCATTGAGAAAGCATTCAATACTTTTCAAAACATGGGACAGTGAAAACTTCCAGTCTTCAAACATGGAATTTGACGAGTTAGAGCAATTAACTTCTGCCTAGATTATTATTTTTGTTTTTCCAAACAACATCTATTTTTCTTCTTCATGAAAAAAAAGAAAAAAGGCTGGTTGGTTCTCTTCACTTGTACAGTCCTTACTTGGCTCAGATTTTTATGCTGCCCAGACCAGTTTGCCTATTTTGATGACTGGACAGATATTCTCGAAACTTTCAAAAATCCAGTTAGTTGTTAACTGAAATCTTACCAATAGTCTTAAATCATGCCTGTAGAGACAATACTGATGAAGCCATTTCAATTTTATATTTGATATTAATGTCTACTTAGGTATACAAGTATGTACTTACAGTTAGATATTTCCCTAGAAATGGGTTCATTCTCTCAAAGATTTAAAAACAAACAAAATTAATATTCTGAGCCAATTGTAATATTGCCTTCTTTCTATAAAGTGGTCTAAATTTTTGATAGAAAACAGTTAATATTTTCCTTTTAAAGAACAAATCCCATGAAAATTGAAAGTAATTCCAACAGCTTCCATGTTCATCAAATTCAACAGTATTTTCTTGAAAGAGTAGCTACTGACAATAAACGATTAGAGATGACTGACAGATCATTACTTTTCATTCAATTGCTTTCCATTTTTCCAATTTTTTCCAATTTTTCTTCTGTAAGAAATAACAAAATTCACTCTTTTTTACCCCCAGTACTATAAGCTTTTGCTGCTTAATTATATCTTCTTCAGAATGGATGGGAACAAAGGATGAAATAGCTTAATGTTGACATTTTGACATTTTGGACATTTTAAAAGGCACATGAAAGCTGTAAACAACTGCATACCATAAAAACCCTCTGGGGATACATACCAACTACTGAACTGTAATTCTTTCCTTCACTCTGAAAATGGTTTCATGAAGCACTTCCCAAATATCTCAATCTTCTGCCAGCAAACGCTTTGTGTAATCAGCATAAATACGTCGTTGTTCATGGCCATTTACAGCAAAAGTGGTCGCCCTCAAAACAGACATTTCAGCTCTTTACAGATACAGAAATATACAGAATATACAGAAATATACAGAATATACAAAAAAATATACAGAAACTCCTGAATTCTGTTTTCTCTGAAGCCAAACAACAACAATAAACACAAAATTGCATAGTTCAAAGTCAAAGTTCTCCCATCCAAATAAATTATCACCTGCAAGGCACAATGTGACTATTGTGCAGGGAGTCAAAATATAATCTCTATGTAAGAAACAGTCTTAAGGTATGTGGACTTTTGTAAAACAATTGCTTTGGATATTTTGTTTGGTAAAGTATGTTCAGAAGTCATATCGTAGTGATTTGTATCTCCAATATGCGCTTTTTCACTTTTAAGATATCATAAAAGTGGATTCTATGCAGATCTTTTGTCTAAGATTTTTTCCTCTGGTCACTTAATACAATGCATGTCAAGCTTATTTAACATAATGCTATCATAAGTTGCTCATACAAGAAGCACTTGATAACAAATTATGATTTTAAAGTTATGCTGCTAATATAATGCTGCAGTACTGAAACAGAGAGACTGAAGGAAAACAATTTTGGAGTCAGAACAGAACAGTAGTAGAGGCAAAGGACCAACAAAGGGAAAGAAGTCAAAGGATAGAATTTATGCAACAAATGGATGTATACATGGAAAATTAAATTTGGATAACATTTCCATATGTCAAACATAAGCAGTTTTAGTCTGTTCATTCTTCAAATAAGAAACTACAATGAAAGTGAAATAGGCTTTATTATAAAAAGAATAAATCTTACTATTTTTCAGTAGGGAACCTCGAAGGATTTTATAAACAAAGTGAACAGGATGATAGCCATTGCATATCTTGTGACAATAAGACAGATACGAGCTGATCGTTCTTGGTCAAGAAAAATAGGGGAACAAATTCAGGCTCTTTTGACCACCAATATGGTAAATATTCTGCAAAGGCAGCAAAAAATATATATATTTTTAAAAAAGCAACCCTACAGTTACTGTTTAGTCCCTATAATATATTTGAGTAAACCATTTTTGCAGATTCGCATTGTAAATGAAAATAGTTTAGAAGACGTTCACATTAAGACTAGAATATAGTTCTGTGAAAGTATTATCAGTCTCAGAAGGCTTTTATAAAGATACTATGGATCAAACCCCGTAACAACTTTTTGTTTTTTAATATTCTTGAGGAATTGAAACATTTGTTTGAGCCAACAGTAATACTTTGAAAATCTGCTAAATTTTACAGAAGTTGGCACCACTTGATCTTTTAGTCCAACAAGAAGCTCAGCTGAGATGCTTGGAACTCCATGTTATTCCTAGATGGGTGGAATCATGACTGCCCACAGAAATTCAGTCAGTACAAACTCACAAATCAAGCAATAGTTTTGCTTGAAAAATCAGATTTGGGTAGATGCAGAGGAATACTCTTCTTTCTCTTGTTTTCCAGATATAGACGTAGGTGCATTTGTATTTACCCAGAGATTCAAGTGATAACAAGCTACAGGTTACTTAGACTGAAAAGACATGTCCCACAGGGACGTGCACAGCTGATGTGTCCAGCAGATAAGTCTCTTGCACAGAAGACTGGATAGCTTTCTGAATTTGAAGCAACGCCTAGAGTCAATGTTTCCTCTAATACAAGGTACAGGCACTTTCTTCAAGAATTTTTCAGAAAAGCAATAGCCATCTCACTTGCACGAAATGAGATCACTATTAATTATTCCACATGTTACAGCTATTAGAACCTTTGCATTCCCAAAAACATACAGCTCACAGTACATACCATTCTCCACAGTTCTCCATTTTCCATTTCAACTTAAAAAAGAATGAAGAGGTTTCCTCCTGTCAAGGCTACAAATCACTGAACTTTGCCTCAAGAAAAGGTTTGAGGCATGACTCCATCACTGTAATAACCCAAGAAAACAAAGTGAATGTCACCAGGGCACTTTGTTTCACATAACACAACAGAGAGTGGTTGACACCATTTCCAAATTTCAATTCTGCCAGCGTCACACTTGCACATACTGAAAAATGATCTTAGTGTTCAGTAATCAGAACTGGAAAGCACGAGTTCATCATTTCTCTCCCAGTGTTTTGGCTGCTGTTTTACAGAAAGAAATAAATGAAATTGTAACATCTCTCTTATGGGGGAAACTTCAAAAACAGCTATATCCTGGCAACAAAACAAATAGATCATCGCTTTTGTGCAGTGATACAAATGTCAACTAGTCTAAACTCTCATGAGAAAACATTTTCTAATTTGAAATTCTATATTTACATTTGAATGTACGATTTTTTCAGAGATTACAAAATTACATCCAATCAAATATTACAAATATGAAATAATACTACCAAAATAAGAGCTATAAGATATCTGATAGTCTGCAAGTTGGAAGCTTCCTAAAGAAATCCATGAAAGCATCTGCTCATTGGAAACTGCTGGCACAATGAGGCCCACAGGGTAATGCCTCTTTAGACTTTTTTTTAGTTTGAAACAACCTGCAAAGGGTCACTTCTGTTTAAAGGCGTTAAACAAAATGAACATGCAGTATCAACACGTGTTATAACTTTTATATAACTATCCACTGTGGAAAAAATATTTATGCTATCAAGTCGTGGAAGACCAAAATTCAGGTCACATCAGTGCTTTGAGGGGAGTAATAATAATAACACTACAACCACTTTGGGCAATATTCTAACCACAGAGGTGAAAACTATCTGGAAAAACTGCATTTTTTTAGAGAGACCTACTTTTAAACTACTTATAAAGCTTTTTCCTCAGGTGACATGCAAAGATTGGCAGACCAGAACCAGAAGTCAGCTATGTACCTTGGCCTCATTTGGAGGACAGCACACAACAGCCTTAGTGCCCTTCTTGAAAAGTAACAGAAGTACAAACAGCAATCCAAAAAAAACTAGCTCATAATAATATGTTTAACTCATTCAAAAGACATACTTGTCTGTTTTCTAATGAACAAAAGAGAGATCCCTGCTGCTATTCCTTATTTAGTAACATTACCCTTCTATTATAGCTAGTTACCATCAAATCCCAAACTCTCTATTTCAAGGTAAAAGGCTTTAATTTTATTTCCTCTGGCATATTGAAAAGCATTTTAAATGGGGGGGAAAAACAGCAGACATGAAATAAGAGCTCTGGTTTAATGATGTCAACAACTTATGAACGGTTGCAAGGCTCAAAATATTGTGGAAAAATGTTGGAACAAATTTTCCATCTAAAAGTAGGGAAGATGTCAAATACAAAACTCTAAGATGTATTAAACAGATCTGCTTTTCCACACAGAGAAGCAATCATGTAATCACTGTGTATTTAGTTGCTGTTATCCTAGAAAATTACCACAGTGCTTTAAAGTTTTACACTGATTCAAGAACCAAGAAGCCTCGCCCAAGAACAATCTTAACAATTTTGTTAGAACGACTATGGTGATTCAATGGAAATACATTCCCCATATATGAACTATAAAGTGTCATTACATGTTCTTTGCTAATAGACACCCTACCCCACTTTAGGGCCCATACATTTTAAAGGAAAAAAATGTTTTTTCCCTTTTGCTTGAAGAAGGGAATGGAGAATACCAAAAAGCACATTTCAGAAACTTCTGTTATAGCTCATACAAGGTGAACAAGTTGTAACAGCTACTACTTCACTAAATCACCCTCGTGAAAACATTTATATACTGTTCTTTGATGGAACTTACATAGTCAACACTGTGTAAAACAGTTCTGGTCACACCATAAAACAACCCAGGATAAATTATAATTCGTTTTATTATACTGAAATACTCCAGTTAGTAAAGAAAAACTAATCTAACAGACTTGCTAGCATTATAGTGTCAACTTTTTCACACAATAAGTGAGCAGTCCTCAAGGATAAGGCATAAAAAAGTCAAATTATCTCAAGATGAATCTCAAAGCTGAACGGAAGAGCTGTCTTAAAATCACAACTTTACTTTAAGGAAACTAAAAGCAAAGGAACATAATAAACTGCAGCACCCTTTGTCCGTGGAACTATTTTTGGTTATTGCCAAAGACAGGAGACTGGACTAAATGAGCTCTGAACTGATCCAGCACAGCTGTTCTTAAGCACTTTGTACAGAGCCTCATCTAACCGGTGCTGAATAGAACTCCCAGACTGTGAACAGAGCTCATAAAGTTTCCCAGTACAGAATCTCAGCACTGCAGGGAAGTTTCATGTGGCAATATATGACTGCCTCTTCACTCCATACTAAAAATTCCCCAGCAATGAATCACGTTTCCAGTGACGCTACATGATACAAACGAAGGGAATCTCATTTGAACAGGGAGGTGGGCTAGAGAGCTGTTGACAACTTCACCTCTCATCACCACCTGGGAGCTGTACTGCTGACATGTGAGTCCTCAGCATGCATGAATCCTGCTTCAGTCACACGTCAAATCTAGAAGCAGAGTTGTGTCTTTCACTGATACCCATTCCTAGGCCTACAAAAGGCTACTCCCTAAAACTCTATCCTTGTAACTAGAAGCAATTTTACGTATTTTCACAGTTTGTGAGCTTTGATTTTATGGGTAATGAGGTTTACTTTGGGCATTAGCTTCAAAGCTGTATATTCAGTAATGGTCTTTTTTTCAGCATGGAGAAATGTACAGTGCCACAACAACCTAGCAATGACTATTATATGAACATTTGCCTGGTGTTTGGGATTTGCAGGGATTTAGCTAACCTCTTTTTCTACAGATATCAAAAGGCAATGATGTTGCAGCCTCATACTTCACATCAGTGCTACAAGTGTGCCAACCACAATGGGCATTTATGAAGGATCTAGGGAACTACAGGCCTGTTAGCCTGACCTTGGTGCTGGGGAAAGTTATGGAGCAAATCATCTTGGGTGAGATCACACGGCACATGCGTTGTGTCCAGGGGATCAGGCCCAGCCAGCACGAGTTCATGAAAGGCAGATCGTGCTTGACCAACCTCATCTCCTTCTATGACTGGGTGACCACACTGGTAGATGAGGGAAAGGCTGTTGATGCAGTCTACCTAGACTTCAGCAAAGCCTTTGAACAGTCTCTCACAGGATTCTTCTGGGGAAACTGGCTGCCCATGGCCTGGACAGGTAGACCCTTCTTTGGGCAAGGAACTGGCTGGACGGCCATGCCCAACAGGTGGTGGTTTATCGAGGGAAGTCCAACTGGTGACTGGTTTCAAGTGGTGTCCGCCAGGGGTCGGTGCTGGGGCCCATCTTGTTTAATATCCTTATTGATGACCAAGATGAAGGGATTGAGTGTACCCTCAGTAAGTTTGCAGATGAGACCAAGTTAGGATGTGCTGTGGATCTGCCTGAGGGTAGGGAGGCCCTTCAGAGGGATCTGGATAAGCTGGATCGCTGGGCTGAGGTGAAGGGGATGAGGTTCAACAAGGCCAAGTGTCAGGTCCTGCATTTTGGCCACAGTAACCCCATGCAATGGGGATAAATTGATTTTTTTCAAGGATTTCTGAAATAAAGTAGCTGAAAGCATAAACGTTGGCTTTATTTAAAATGTTCACCTTCACAAACACCACACACCTTCTTTAACCTACTGTCATGCAAGGAATTTCCTAGTGCCACTAGTAAATGGTAGAATTTTCATTTCATTTTTGTTTATTCTTTGTACAGGATACAGATCTGCATAGTTACTGAAGGTAAAAATTTCTGTAATGTGTAGCTTCTGACTTAGATCGGTCTTTGTATTAACACAGTGCAGATAAACAGATCAGCTAATTTACCATTTCCTATCAAGTATTTTGAGACAGTTGTGTTAATTCAGAATAAAACGTTGTTCCAAGTATAGCAATAGGAGTATTTACACAGAAAAACACCAGGCTTTGCATGGAGTATTAGCAAAGTATAACCATGTTTCTCTGTGGGAACTTTTCCTATGATAGCCATTCCTAGGGAAAATATATAAAAGTTGACCTATTTTTTTCCACAAGACAGATATTTTTCTCAAAGGAATAATACTGAACACAGCTGTGGAAATATTAGATATTCAACAACACTATCAAACAAGACAAAAATCTTCAAAGTGATTATGTAATGATATTTTTACAGGATGAAAATGGTGAAACGGGATTAAAATTGACTTCATTTTCACAGCAATTTCTCCAAAATCCTGAAGGTTGGTTGTGCCATGACATTATATCCTCCAGCCTCAGGCTTTCCATTCCTTAAAAGTCTTCTCAGCTAGAGGTTGACTACCCTTGTGAGTCTCTCTCTCATGGTTCATATCCCCATTTCAATGAATATTCTTTGTTTAAAATATACACACATGTATATATGGCTTGTGTTCTTCTAATGGAAGGCAGTTGTAAATTTGTTCAATAAAACCCAACCAAATACTAGTCACCCAGGGAGAACTCTTCTTCCAGTCTTTACCAAGTTTAGCTCTCATAATGGAGAATTCTGGAAGATATTCTTTTTCAATTAGACCGATTACTTTTCGGGGTATAAATAGAATATTAAAACCTACTACGCTTTCTGGCATGCTTCCATTGCTGACCTGTACACGTTGCATGAAATATTTTTCTTCTGTCACCCACCTATTTTTGTGTTGTACTTCTCCTTTGTACTGAAACAGGCAAAGTTATTATTCTGTTTTTTGATGACA
Source organism: Perdix hodgsoniae (assembly GCA_035772895.1). Lineage (NCBI taxonomy): Eukaryota > Metazoa > Chordata > Aves > Galliformes > Phasianidae > Perdix > Perdix hodgsoniae. The sequence continues at coordinate 91,157 of JAPSGF010000051.1, forward strand.
CATGGATTCAAACAAATCTATGTCTTATACGTCTTATATGTGTATTTACTTTGAAGATTATTTGGATAGACTCTAGTAATGCCATGAATGAAAGAAACGTTGACTAACTCCATTTTAGCTGAATTAAATCTCACTCCAATCTTCTGAGCAAAAAACAATCCAGAATGAGAATATGTGCACACTTCACCTTAACTGTAAGACATCTTATACAGCAATTATAATTAAACCAACAAAACAATGGTATACTTGTAGTTGAAATCATATGTAGAGAAATTACCTCAGTGACTGGTTTTGTGTTTGTTTTGTTTTTTTTTGTATATTGGTAAGTAAGCTTACTTTCCAAAGTCAAAGTTATTTAGTACTGCTGCCAGCAAACCAATGGAAATTACAATTCTGTGTAATATAAGCGTTCATGAGAAAAATCATAGGCTCTGCTTAACAAATTGTTCTACGAAAAGGCCCCATTTTCCACACCACAAGTTTATATATGCAATTACGATATACGATTTTCTTTCAACTTACGCAAGTATTTCCACCAAGTGGTAAAAGTAAGTTCTATCATAAGTGAATTTCTATCTATGATAAAAAGCAGTATAAAACCACCCAGGCAACCAACCATCTTTACTAATACATTCCTTCATTTTCAACAAAATACCTTTAAAATTAGTGCATTGAGCTATATGTCAGACAATTCTAATTTCTCTGCTAGTTTCTATATGGTCTTTCAGCTTAGCTGTCAAATTTTTTTGTCTTGGGTTTTCATCTGCCTTCTTGCCAACTCTGCTCTAACACCTATGCCTCATTTTCAGCTGGGATGGGATTGTTTTCTTCAGAGTTCTTGGTATGATGCTGCCTATCATACCATGTTTCTGTGCGTACAATGGCAAGCAAGACTGAGCTTGCACAGAGGTGCAACCACCTCATACTGCATAGTTAGTAGACCAGCTGCAGTATTTCAAATACTGCAAGGTTTCTCCCATTTACACTTTGTTTCTATATTTGTGTCTTTTCTTCTTACCCTTACTTGCAGTTTTCCCCTACAGTTGAAAAAGAACAAAACATATGCTAAAGCTCAGCAAAACACTGCATGACATATGTATGAGTAAATAAAAGCAATGTGAATTTTGTTTTTTACGTGCCAGTTTGGAAAAAAATACATATTGCCTAATAGTTATGATTTCATAATTACACGATAAAATAATATTAAAACCATAAGAGCTGCAGTTAACTACAATTCAAGAGCAGTCTCTCAGAACTTTCCCAAAGCATTTAGTGTCAGACCCAGCCCTGCAGAACAGCTCTACTGCTACTGTGCCAATGAGACACAAATGAGACACTCCTACAGAATTCTCAGGAGCAAAACATGCATTTAAGAACAGAGGCGAGATGAAGTAATATAGTAGGGCTGTAACTTCTTTAGTGAGATAATAGCCTTATTTTATTAAGAATGTTTCTGAAAGTCTTCAACTATTCCACAGTAACAAAATGCGTATTTCAAAACTTGCAATCAAACAGACTTTGGACACCTTCCTAGCAATGTCACTTTTTCCAGCTACAAAACAGTATATGCTGGAAGTACATGCAATCTATTTACAGACTAATGTATTTTATTAAACCTGAAGTGCAAACTGTAGACAGTGACTATAAGTGTCACACATAAGGCTTCTGCTTTTAATAGTTTCTCTCAGAAACTGACCCAGTGCCTTCTTTTAGATCCTTGAATTTCCAGTGCAATTTAAATGGCTTTTGTTGATAAGCAAATGAGATATAAGCACAATACCATACCAAATTATCTTAGCAGGCTAACATACTCGGAACACTTCATGTTTTTCTGGAATACAAAGAACGAGGTGGGCACAGCTCTTCCCCCCCAAAGCAACTAACACTCAATGGAAGTTGATGACAGATGTTTTAAATGCTGTCTTAAATTCTGAACAACATGAACCTTTCAAAAGGTTTTAAGATAACTTTATCATTTAGGCTTTTATATAAAACAGAGAAAAAGGAAAAACAGGATGTCTTTACTTTGCAGGCCACCAGTTTTTTGCTTTTGTCATTGCTTTTACTTTATAATTAAACTTTCACAGTGTAAACACTTGGTATTCTGTGAGGAAATGTAGCATTCAGGAACAGAATATTTTCCCTATTATCTGAGTGATTCAGTAGTTTGGCACTGGTTGCAGAACTTTTCATTTTAACTACTGTTTGACTTTCCATGAAACAATGTCTGTAATTCCCAATACCTATAAGAAAGATCAGCATTTGTATTCCATACAAATGTCATAAGATACTATCAAAACTCATAAGTTTTTGCAAAAAACTCCAAAGCAATACAAATAATTGGCATGTACTGAAACCAGAACTATTTCAAGACCTTCATTCATCAAGTAAGTTATCTCTCAGGTACAGCAGATTCCCCATCCAGTTAAGTTCTAAATTATTTACAGGATTAAGGAGATGAGAATCATGGTGGGAAGAAGGCAGCTTGGGCCTACTTCAGCAGTATTCCCACGTGGAGATGTTTGTACTAATCTGCAGCCTAAGGTAGGACCAAGTTAACTTACTCATCTAAGGCAACACAATCTGCAAGGGTGAAGAACTGGATCTGTCTCTTTGGGTTACTATTTCACCTCTCTAGTCAGTCACGATTGCCAGATCACTGAATTCATAACACACTAAAAGTACAAGGCAAACTCTTAGCAGATGCTGCTGACAGTCAGGGACTGATAAATCTGATAATCACATGGGTACACGCAGAATTAGATTCCCAGCTCTTTTAACACCACAAGCTGTGATTTGTTTCTCCATATAGATAGTATATATATATATCTATATATATTATGTTAATAAAGGCCAGACTGCAAAACGAAACACAGTTGTTGCAGTTTCAAAGTTGGCTGTCAAAATTACACAAAAAAGTACATACTAGCAAGTAAAAACTAATGCACTGCAATAAACAGCAATGATTCCTAAATATATATTGACACGTAATTACTGAAGAGTCAGGACAAGCAAAAAAGCTGAAGAGCACAGCTTCTCTGCTTTCAGATAGCTTGAATGCCGTAGCTCAACTTCAGAAAAGCCAAAAAACAGTTAAAATCAAAATGCACGACTGCTCTCAACATGGGCTGGTTCTGAGCATGAAAGGAATAAGTCATGTCATTAAAATGTGATGGGCAGTCTCCAAGGCACATTTTTGCAGTTGATGTTAGATTCATCACTTTATGTAAACCACATTTATAAACAGCGCTAGTAAATGAAAAAGTATTTATTTTGCCTTACAAAAACAAATATATACAAGATCAGCCTAAAAAAAAAAACAACTGCAGTGTAAGCATAATCCACATATGGCAGCATATGCTTGACAGCTCAAACATGTCAAGAAATAAAAATACAGTTCCTTTTGATAAAGAAATCAAGATAATGTTTTAAGAACAGAATTCTAATTTCCTATCAATTCCTTCATTGTTGGAAGTAGAAATCACAATGAACATCTAACAGTTCCACTTTCAATCAATTTTCATTTATTAAACATACAATATAGAAGAGAATGTACATACTGTTGCCTGCCTCAGATTACTTTCTATTTAAGAGCATCCCTTGTCAATTAAACCCAAATGTCCTGGACTACATGACTGCCACGCATCTTGTTGAACCAGGCTATTTAAAACCCAAATCTGCTATTCATAAAAGAGCAGAAAACAGTAGGATTGATTTTTCTTTTCATATTATCTTCAAATGCATCACCGCAAATCAATTGCTTTATAACAGATCCAAGATAGCAGCAGTTGATCCTAACCTCAGTAGACTGCAGCTAAATTGTTTGTACGCCTGCTACACATTCTACAGAAGTACACTGCAATCTTACCCTATCAAGTGAGCGAGCAGTACATCAAGTACCTAGCATCAAATCTCTCAGTTGCACACTCCAGCTTTCATTGAAAAGTCTACAACTGCCCTGCTGTGCTGGCGCATGTAGTGCCATTGGGTCCAAAACTTCAAGTAAATTGGAAACAGGGATCGCAGAGAGGAATTCTGCAAGAGTAGTTAGTTTTTGTAAATTGGAAATATGCTGTTTTTAATAGACACATAAATTAGACTGAGAACCACTGGCCTATTTTTATGTTCAGTACTGCTATCAACAGCCAACATCTAAATACCAGAATTCTGTACTCCTGTGACCTGGGTTATTTTTTAATATTTTGTTTTAGAACGAAACTATATTCATAATAAAAATACTAAACTTGTGTTTTGAGATACTAAACAGTTCCATTACAAGAACATAAGCATGTCAATGAGATCAATAGTTACTCCTATCAAATTGATATCTATTGTAAGACAGGGTGGTGACATTTCTTCCAGATACTACTCCATTTGCCAGAAAATTAAAAAAAAAAAAAAAGATTTTAAAGCATCAAAACTGAGCTGTTGCCATATGGAGGTTTCAGAAAAGCTAGGAACAACCAAAACTGATTGATTCAGCATTTTTCTGCTGAAAGAAGTGAAAAAGAAGAAACCGTTGCATTCATATCACAGCCCTCAGAGCACCCTCTCTTCTATTAAAGAGCCAAGAAAACTTTGGAGGTTTAAAGAACAAGTTTGTATTAAATTGCTAAAGTGCATCCAAACCATCTTCAAATCACAAGAGTATTTGGTTAGGAAGCTTTGGTTTCTAAATGCAGGCAGGAGTGCAGATACATGCAATTTGAGATTTCAATAGACTTAAAGATCATCTCTCAGATTTTTATGTGGGAATGCGATTGCTCTTTAAACTGTAATTTCATTCTTTGGGAACAGCGATAGGGAGAAAGTTTATCATCATTCATCTATTCTACTGGAATTGAAAAACAATGCAGGAAGTAACACAACTCTTGTTTGATACAATCTCACCCATGGTTTACGCTTTGCTGTAATATTTATTTCTTCCTGAAGAAACTAACCGTAGACCAATTAACCAGTATGTGACTTAAACTGCCATTCTGCAAACACTAACACACTACACTTAGATTGAAATAAAAATCTGAGCTGTACTCCTGTAGCTGGACCAGACTCTTAGCATAGAAGGGAGTCAATTAAAGAACCAGTTGAAGACAGATGGATGCTATGAACTGGATATCCAAAGACAGCAACTAAAAAGCTTTTGCTCTGGTAACCTTCGTCACACAGTTCTGAAGCACACATAAGAAGGCAGCCTACTGAAGGCAAACAAGGAACAGCTCCTTTTCTAAGCATTGTGATGTGCGTGGCAGCACAGACAGAACAGTGCAAACTCTCAGACTTTGCTTAAAGCAGCTCACAGCTTCAGTTCTTGTTGCAGAGCACAGCAAATACTGCTTCTGTTTTAAAGATATGCTTAATTCCTCATACTCAGTAGAGCTAGCTACATTGACTAAAACAATCTGATCGACTTTGTGCATGCTTGAAACCATCTTGTCTAGACAAGTATGTTGTACTGAAAGCATGAGCAGCACTGATATCTAACTGCACAGCAAAGTACCAACTTGGTACCTTCAGAAGGCTTTGGCAACACATTTATCACCACAGGCTACTGGCTCACACTGACTCTGGTTACAGTTTTATACTTTTATTAGTGCCACACTAATAGAAGAAGAACAGCAAATGTAATCAAAAATAAGTGTGATTCCATAGCAGGAATGACCTGAAATGGACCTCACTGTACTTCCAGTGGCCTGATGTCAACTATTATTAAACTACAGGTTTTACAAAGTCGTCCACTAGACGTCTAGAGTTAAGCCAGAAGTTTTGGCTCTCATACAAGCAGTGATGAAAAACATATGAGTGGTAACAAGTCGCCTTAATATCATTCTTCAGTACTAAGATGGGCTAATCTGAAGCAGCAGTTTACTCGGGTGTCACCCAGGGTGCCAGGAGGATCAAGAAGTTTGCAAGTGGAATTTTTCCTTATACCTACTTTGCATTTCACAGCACTCAGTCTGACTTCCTTCCCCTCTCTTTTTTATAAATGAAATAACTGGACAAAAAGATCTCAGGTGGATTATCAGAGTGCTCCTGGAAGAACTATCAGACTCGCAAGGTATGTCCAGTTTGAATACTATTATATTTGCATAGCAATAAGGAATTAAGCAACAGATTACCAGCCACTATGTGCAGATTAACATCAGTTAATTTAGAATAAATACCACTTCTTTATGGAACATATGAAAATCTACTTTGCAGCTGAAATAATTCTGTGATTACTACATCTGAGCTGCAAAGCAAAAAAAAAAAAAAAAGATACAGTGAACTATTTAACTATTAAGGACTTCTTCTAAGTTAACAACTGCTAATAAGCATTCTTCTCCAGTTATTACATTCTCTGAAACTCAATTCTATGTATACAGTTCTAATGTTTACAATTTATTATTTGAATTTAGGCATTCGAGGAGGGCTGCTAAGTAAAAAAAAAAAACAACAAAAAAAACAGAAAAGTAATTGAAATGACATATTAAAGTGCTAAGCTTCTCTAAATGAAAATAACTTTAAGAACACTTAGATAATGTTTAATAACATGGGTGAAGCAGTGTTTTCTTTGGAAAGTGAATACTCACCAAAGACTACCTATATTATAAACAAGCTGTTAATTATTGAATTACATAGTTTCAAGACTGGACTGTTTGTCAAGAAAATCATTTTTTCAGTAATCTCACCAGCAAAATATTGCCTCCTGCTTTTCTAAAGCAGATTAGTCAGCACAGAGTAGACAAAGAGTTAAACAGAAACTCATTTATTTGCGGAATGGGACAATGACTAATAGAACCAGAACTATTTTTAAATAGAGCTTTCAAAACAGCAACGGTCTTGCCTTTCTTTGGACAAAGTCTGTGCACTGTGCAATGATGCGTGTTATTAATGAACACAGCTATTTTTCTCTGACTCTGTCAAGACCACCAGCGAGCCACTTCAACATTTCCTTTTCAGAAACAGTGCCATAGGAAATGTGCCTTCCTACACTAACAGAAGGGTTTTGTAACCGTACTTCTTACAGCTTCATGATGTTAAAACCTTACCTATTAACCACTTCAGTGTTGTAAGGGGTAAGGCAGCAGAGACAACACACTGCAGCAGTGCCAAGGAGCACAGCCATCTCATACTAACAGCTTTGCTTCTGTCCCCACAAGAAGCTTTTCCTCCCATTACTCACGTTTACAATTCTCATGTCACAGAAGTGTTGCGTGCTTATGTGGGAATTTCCCAGGCAGTCTGTAAATGGCTTTAATCCCATCCCATACAATGACATCACCTGTATTTAATTTGATGTAAATGTTATCCTAAATTAACAATAGAAAAAGTTTATAGGTTCCATGTGCTATTTGGCAATCTGTGTTCTAATCACCAGATCAGTGAGGATAAGTATGTCACAGCGATTTAGGATTGTTAAATAAAGTCAGCCTTACAGTATCTCCACATGCCCTACATGTAAAGTGTACTGGCTGCGTTCCTTTACCTCGCTGTGAGGTGGCTGATGTTCCAGTGAAAAGGTATTATACAGAAGGAAACCGAAGCAAAAGCAGGGCTGCCATAAAGATATGTAATGTAGAAGCAGTTGAGCCCACCCTGAATACACTGCATTCTTTCTTGAACTCGTCTACAATGCCCCTGCTGATAAAAATGAGAATGGAGAAGGGCAGACTTTGTCTAAACAACAGTGAGCGTTCAATAAAACACCCGAGCCCATCTAGCAGCTGGCACATGTCAAAAATGTTTAGCTCACTCTTCTCCATCTCCCTGTTAACATTCCTTCCCCCAAACCTGGCTGTTCCCACCCATTTCTTTGTGCTGACTTCGACACCTGGACCGATTCTGTTTCTTCATCTGGAAAAAGTGTGTTGGATTTTGCTTTTTAAATGACACAAGTTTTCTGCTGGTGTAGTGAGTTCACTCAGCACAGTGAGAAGCCTGAGTGAAAGATCTGGTAAAAGAAAACAGTATTTGTCTGAAAGCAGAACAAGCCTGAAGTGGCAGCAATATGCCATTAGCAAAGCTGTATGCATGAGCTGTGTTTCTGAAATAAATTAAATATTTCATAAGTTTATTATGGTAAAATAATCTTTAAGATTTAAAGAAAGATTATCACAAATGTGAATTTTGGGCTTTAGCTTTATTCATTCTCTTACTCTTCAAGTATGCAGAAAGTTTGTACAAGTGCTCTGCAGTGCGCTACAGTCCAAACATTCCTGCACAGACCTATCAACAGCTACTTACTGGGAAACTCAAGGGCACAGCCAAGAAAAAAAAAGTAACAACAGAAAAAATATTACATAAAACCTCCATAAAATCCCGTGCAGTTCTTCAGCCAGTACCACCCTGCAGTCAAGCTTGTTGCTGCTGCTAGCTACTCCATCAGAAAGCAGTAAGAATCTGTTAGTGACAAAATGGGAAGGTTACATCAGGCAAAGGCCTTTCCTCTTTACTTAAAAAAATGGATCACATCTCAGGCTTTGTTCTGCAAAGGGACTTGTCTTCAAGATGTTTAACTCACAGGACGAATATATTCTGCCAGTGGCATAATACAACAGTACATCTGTACAAGTGTTTGTGAGCAATAGCTATTTTTCAAGAGCTGAATAGAGCCATTGCTCCAGTCACAATCCTCAAACTTTTCATAGTTTGAAGTCACGTTTTTTTAGTGTCTGAAAGGAAAAACACTATCTGTGTGCTACAGGTACAAACACAGAAAGTGATTTTTAAGTAGTTTCACAAGCCAGCTTCATAACACCAGATCCAGACCATCATGTCACAGCAGGCATGAAAGATTATTATTTGAGTACAATAAATTTATATACATAGTGCCCATCAGAATTCGACTTAGAAAGTAGGTGTCCCAAGATACAATAAACACTTTGAAGCTTGGCATCCTACACACAGACTGCACTGAGCACAGCACAGAGGTCAGTCACTCAGCACCTAAGCAGCCAGATAACTGCCTGTCTCAGAGAACCCAGCCATTAAGGCACTCAGCCAAGAACAACTCAGAAGCCTGAAGGACCTCAACCTCCTTCTCTCTTCATCATTTTGTATAACAAAAGCATGGAACTTTTGACTGCTTTGCTGCAGCAGAAGACTAATAGGACCAGAGAATCCAAAGATGTACACCAAGCAAAAAGTAGCAGGTTCCATATTTTGATCTCCACACTATTTACATTCAGAGATCCTTTCAAGAGAACAAATTGCATAGGATTGCAAGTATAACTATTGAATTATTTCTAAGCACACTAAAACAGAATAGAAAACAAGAAAGAAAAGATGGGAAATATATGTGAATCTTCTTTTAAGAGACAGTTAAATGAGTAAAATATACAATACTTAAATGAGCGTTCAACTAGGTTACAATAAATATTAAACTGGCAAGATACAACACATGTTGAGCTTGTTTTCAGATATATTAGAGAGGAAGTAGTCACTTTCTTCTCTTTGAGAAGAGTGGATTCTGTGTAATCTACAGATTGGTAGCCTTTACCCTGAAACACACACAGCTACATGAGCACAGTGTGTGCAGTACACAGTGTTTTAATGTCGCTAAGAACTATATAGAAGAAATATCAAAATCATCCTGTATATAAACACAAAACCGACAAAATCCTAGAACTCTGAATAAGTCAACTCAAACCACTGCACAAATCAGTGTACTGCTTTTCTGTGATTGAGGGCTAATGATAAAACACCTACAGAAAGATATTTTTCTTTCTGCTATAAGCAGCTCAGTGAGTAATGAGGTGTACGTAATCAAATGACTAAACAAGAATTGACATCCATTTAGTACTTCTCTAAAAGGATATAAGATAGCCTAAACAGAAACATCCTTACAACAGGATATGCATAACAAAAGTTACAACCACCCCTTTTGGTTTGCACAGTGTCCAGTAAGATCCAAACCTCTTCCTGAACTGTGCTTTTTTAATAAATGGCATATAAAAAACCACTTTATGTACTGTTTGTGATAAATCCCCAAAATGCATCCAGAAGAGAAGTCTTAGAGGAGCAATTAATTCCTCAGTTTCTATTTACTAACATTTGACTAATACCCATATGAGACTGAAAACATACAGGCATGCACAGCTAATGAACTATTTCAAGGTGACAAAACTTATTTCTTCCATAAAAACTACTCTAAATTCACCAATTAAGAGCAGCAGCTAGTATCTCCCAACAAGAAATTGGCCTTTTTGATCAGATGTTCCACTGACCCATCAGAACTCCTGTGATCCAAAGAGATCACTTCCCTCACTTCTGGTACCTGCTATGCTCATAGGGTTTCTTACACGCTCCAGAGGAACTTCAAACCTATATCTTACATATGGAAACAAGTTCACATTTGCTAACAAAACTTAAAAATATTTTCTGTAACCCCAAGGTAAGAACTTACCATACAAAGTCTGGTTCTGAAATCATACTGACAATCAAATTCCCGTGTACCATTTGTATATGGAGGGTAAAGAAATTATGGTAAAGGAGAGTATGACACTCAAATTCCAACCCATATCATTAGGATTTGCAGTAGGAAAGACAGAATTTAGACTGCATTGGTTTCAGTCTTGGTATATTTTTGCAGAAGTAGAGAGAAGCCAATAGCTCCTAGTAGACTATCCACTTCCCTGTAGATTCTGGTTGCAATACTTTAGTTACTTGCTTGTAGAATCTAAATGAACTCTATCATTACTGTATTTTCTCTGAAAGTTGAAAAACATTCTGTGGCAATTCTTACTACCTCTATTTCACAGGTTAACTGGGTCAATAAAATCAGTCTTAGAATAAAAACAGGGCAAGCAGAAAACACTCAGTGGCTTTGAACTATGGATTGCCATCATCAGTAACAATATTATGTAGTTAAGGACTGAACAACTCAGACTCCTGGTTTTCTCAGTCAGGTACAGCTAAAAGAAATACAGTAAAAACCCATCTCAAGAGATGCAGAAAGAAACTGAATGAGCAGCTGGAATAGCAAAACATTTTTCCATATTTTTTCTAAAGATAAATCTTTTGAAATCCTCAGTAGTCTGTACATTCATCAAGAACATCAGGTAATTATAGGTATCTGACATGGAGCTTTCTGCTTTGGAGGTGCCCGAAATGATCCAGCATCTTTGCTCCCTCCAGCCTGAAGGGCCAAAAAATTCTGATTTTTCCAAATTAAAATAAGAATTATTAAACTAGAAGTGTCAAGAGCGTAGAATAAGTGGTGTTTAGGGAATATCCCGATGAAAGCATTCTGTGTTTGCTTAATAAATATTTCCCAATTTTCTAGAAACAAGGAATGCACATATGCCTCTATACCCAATTAAAAGCATTTTTCATTAAGAATACAACAAATCCGATTTCAAACTCTAGTAAGATCTGCTACAAAAGCTACACACTTAGAAGCCTTAATTTCAGAGCCTAAAGTAAATGATGAAACTATTTTTAAACCTGAACTAAAAGAGCTTTGATAGGACATTAAAGTCTAATGAATATCACTTAAATTTAATATTATTTTCTTGTAAAGCATAATTATATACCAATTATTTCAATATTTTCATGCTTCAGAGAGCATTCAAAATATTTAGCCTTTATATAGTCATGTTCAAAACAGACCATTTTTCTGGACAGCCAATTGTAGCAGTAAGTGAAGACAACAGTACAATACTTTTATTTGCTGTTTCACATTCACTGATTCTTGTAGCTGGGATTTTCCATTTTTCTTTTCTATTAAAGATCATCCGTCCTGATTAAGACAACATGAAAGAATACACACTCCTCCTCTTCTTGGCATTGTGCTCTGCTAAACCTCTCATCGGTCCTTCATATTTTACACTAAAGAATATGATGCTCCAAGATATGGAAGAAGAAGATGAAGATGATGACGATGACAATTCTCTGTTTCCAACCACTGAACCAATTATTCCTCTAATCCCTTTTGATCTATTCCCAACGTGCCCCTTCGGATGCCAGTGCTATGTGAGAGTTGTTCACTGTTCTGATCTAGGTAAGAATTCTGCTGTCCATTTATTTCTCCTTTGCAAGCCTGTTTTTAAAGGATGAATTCTCCAGCTCCGTAATTTGCACACCTTCATATATTGGGGTTGTTTCTTCTGGATAAGAAAAGGCTCCAGGGAGACCTGAGAGCAGCCTCTAAAGGGACTGTAAGGAGGAAGGGGACAAACACTTCAGCAGGGTGTGTTACCACAGGATGAAGGAAATGGTTTCTAACTAAAGGAGGGGAGATTTAGATTGGAAATAAGGAGAAAAAAAAATTTTTATTTTTTACACTGAGGCACTGGCACAGGTTGCACAGAAAAGCAGTGATGCCTCATCCTTGGAAACATCCAAGGTCAGGCTGGAGGGGCTCTGAGCACCTGATGGAGCTGTAGATGCCTGAGCTCATTGCTGGGAGTTGGACTAGATGGCCTTCAGGAGTCCTTTCCAATCTAATGATTCTGTGATTCTTTGTTACTATACAGATCATCTTCAAAATAAGCTTACATTTCTTTTTTCCAATCAGGATTGCAAATAGCAATTAAATTATTATACAAGACGACAAGCAGAAAAAATTTCCCCCATCTTTGTTTTGCATTCAGTAAATTACCCTTGTGCCAAAAAAAGGCTTTGGTTAAAAATCTACTCCATTCTCAGTTACAAAGGAACAGCTCAAACATCAAGAAATGATAGCAAATAGAAGAGCAGCCATAAGTAAACTACAGCTAAGTTATAATGCAAATGTATAAGTAGGATACAAATTATTTGCTTAGCTTAACTCCAGTTACAACTGAATGTCACAAGATTTTAAACAAAAGCCAACCTGTCACCGTTAATGTTACAGATACATACTCATCCCTAATGATCAAAATTCCTAAGTATGAATTCATCATTAATTGCTCCAACTGGAATTAGTCTCACTGAAATTTTCTGATGATTTAGGGCAGCCAAAGGACCAGGACTCCAGACTTAATCCCAGGCTCTTCCCACCTTAGAAACGTTGAATCAAAATTCTGTGTTTTTGTGGTTTTTTGTTTGCTTGTTTTTGAAACTGCCATTATTAAGCAATGCATAAAAGCAAGTTGCTATCCCCTCACTGGTCTCTTCTGATGAGTCAGGACCTTGGACGGTAAGAACTGGAGCAGTTTTGTAATCGAACTGGACTGGGGAATTCATGTAAGTGATAACTGAGTACTGGAAGCTGAAACATCCTATCTTGGCCGGTTACATCAAGAACACATTGCTCAGTCCTGGCATTAGTACACGGCAATGCGAGTAACTGGGCTGCTCCAGCAGATACTGAGGGCAGATGCAGAACAACAGACAGCAGTGGAGCAGGTATCTCACCAAGCCACAGGAAAGACTTTCTTCCTAAATACAAAACAGCCTTTGCTTGTCTGAGAACAAACTGCTCTAAGCAGCATGTAACGAGCAGCCCATGTAAGCTTTTCATCAACACGAGAATAAATTTTTCCACTCATTTACTACATCCATCCTTACGTAATCAGTTCCAACCACTATCCAAGTGTTCTCTATCTTGCACTTTAGCACTGATTTTTCTTTCCCGTTTAGCAGTTTATTTCTTTGGGTATCATAAAGGCATGTAATGTTTCTGTTTCTCTCACATCCTGAAATAGGTTTGACATCAATACCTCGCAACATTCCACCAGATACTCGCATGATTGACCTTCAGAACAACAAAATAAGAGAGGTCAAGGAAAATGATCTCCAAGGACTCGCATCGCTTTATGTAAGCTTCTTATCTTCCAATTTTGAAATCGGATTTAGCAATCTTAAATATCTTTATACTTTTAAAATATAAATGGTATTTCTATTTTCCAACAGCATCCAGAAAAATGCAGTCTAATGTCTGCATATTGGCTGCACAGGCATAGGAAGAAGCAAGTTTGAGTTGTAAAAGTTAAAAATCCAGAAAACATACTATGTATGTTTCACCAAAAAGATCCTCAAGATTTATTCAATTCTAGGCATGTACAAGAACACTTCCTACATTTTAAAGGCTGGTCAGCTGTGAAACAGTAGAAGGAACTCACTCTCTCATGGGAAAATGCAATCTGTGCTTTCTGAGAGTATCTCCAAAAGCAAACAACCTACAACCAATACATACAGCACTGAAACTGAGGTTACATACCCAATTTTCCTGAAAATAAAGCAGTACTGAAAAAAGCTTTGTGCTTTTCTATGTGTTCTTCACATGCTCAAGTTATGCATAAAAATAGACTTTAAAATGAATAGCAGGAGCAACTTATAAATCAAGAAAGTTACGGTACACAATGAAGAGAATAAAATAGGCTCAAAGACCCATAAAGATGGGTTAAATCTGTTCTGGAGTACGATCTCCACAAGATGTCACTCTAGATCCAGTACCAAGGAACACTGACAATGACAAAATTTTCATTGTAAAAGTGAAAAATCTGTCCCACAAATCATAACATGAAGATCTATTGCACATTAGGAAGACATGAAGTACACATTAAAGCAAAATCAAACAAATCCTTTTTAGTCATATTTTGTTTGGAGCAAGAACAGAAAATGTGCTGAATGTGTTTACCAGTGAGCTTTCTAATTACTAGGAGACCAGAAGTGGGAATCATATTGATTCACTGGAACAATAAGCTCCCAATTCCCTTTAAGAGTCTGATGTCTGGATACAGAATGGTCGTACACTTATAAGTGGGGCTTATAAAAGCTCTAACAGAAACAAAACTTCCAGTGACAGAGAAAAGCACTGGAATACATCAGGAATCACCACCTTATATACTAGAGTCACCACTTAATTATGTGATAACTAAAAACTCTGAACTGCCTTGATTTTTTTCCAACTGTTGCTTTGTGATTACATGGCAAGACCAAAAGCAATATTTAGTTAAAGCAAAGTTTATTTTGTACTAAACGTCTGTGCATTAGTCTCCCTAGCAAAGCCACAGATGGCAACATGGATTAGGAAGGAAGCATTTCCTGTTTATTTCCTTAAGCTATTCCCATTTTTGCTGGAAAAAAGATTAATTCTGTTTTGCTCCAGTTTTTTCACAACTCCAGGGAGAAGACAAATTCCCAACAGCACAAAGAAGTGAAAAAAAGAAAAATCCACACAAAACAAGAAGCCAAACAACTCCCTCCACCCCCAAGAAAGAAAGTTAAACAAACCCCACTCTTGTAGAAATAGAAGCGTAGAGATGTGATCTGACATGCAAAATAATTATTGGGTACCCTGCCACTTGTTGGCTGAGTTATCTGATTACAAATTGTGTGCTAGAATTTGGTATTTTAGAGAACTGAAACATGTCATTGTTAAACTACACATCAGATTTAAGACTTCGTCATCATAACATACCGCTATACGTTTTCTTTGTGTTGCTCTTCCCATGTGTCATAGGCACTTGCTTTGAACAACAATAAGATAACCAAGATCCATCCAAAAGCCTTTCAGCCAACCAAGAAGTTGCGACGACTGTATTTATCTCATAACCAGCTAACTGAGATCCCAACAAACCTACCAAAAACTTTAGCAGAGCTCAGAATTCATGCTAACAAGGTTAAGAAAATCCCCAAGGATGCATTTAAAGGAATGAAGTCTCTACATGTTCTGGGTAAGCCTGAGCAGAAGTCTAAACTAAGAAATTACTATACTGCATACAACTTTCATTCAAATATTTCCTCAGCGTGGAAATTCATCTTAAAGAGACATTCATGATCATGTATTTATGTGGATCATCATCATTCAAATTCTATCAGAGGTTGCTACAAAGGTAAAGTTCCTGGTAACCCTGCAAGCCTAGTTAGACAGCCTTTATTCAATGAAGTGTTTGCACTACCAGCCATAGGAACAGGTAATCAAAGTTAAAAACTAATCGATTTCTAAAATATTAACATTCATTAATAAAATGAAATCAGTTAGTTATAACCTAGTCTAACATACATAAAATTCCTGTGCCATAACTATTTTCTCTTCCCCCCTTGTCAGAAATGAGCGCAAATCCTCTCAACAATGATGGAATAGAGCCAGGTGCTTTTGAAGGAGTAAATATCTACCACATAAGAATTGCAGAAGCTAAATTAACTTCAATTCCTAAAGGTACGCTTTGTTTTACCTTATCTACTTTGCATTTAAGATTATGCTGGTAAAGGCAGTGTTCTCACATCAACATGGTTATTAAAAATTTCATACATTGAGATACACACTTCTTATCTTTCTCACTTTTCTTGTTCTCAGTGTACAGAAATACCTAGTGGTACATGCCTAAGGCAGCCACATATAGGAACATACGGTGCACACCCAGGTCTCCCCTTCCATCCACTCCCCAGCCCCTTGCTCCGACAGGCAGTCCATCCCTTCCTGCCGCTGCCATCCAGAGACATTTGTCAGGGAGAGCAATGGGAAACAATAAAAAGGCAGCAGACACTTCAGGGCTTTCATCACTTCTTAAGATAAGGTATTTCAAGGATCAGAAACTACCTGCCTGCTTATGGTAGCACTATCCCAGCACACAAGACATTTTTCTTGTATCATCATAATACCATCTCTTGTGATTTATCAGAAGAAAATACATATATGTGAAATGCTTCAGATTTTCTCTTTGTTATGGAGAAATATCCTATAAGAAAATACAGCATGAGTTCCAATTCAGCTAAACAGGAATTCATACTAGGACATTCTTCACATGTGGAAACTAAGTTTGTCTCTAGATCCTTCTTTCTGCACAAAATTAAAGGCACCCATAACTTACAAAACACACTTAAGATCTAAAGTGGACACGTGGGTAATCCTCTCTCAATACCAACTCGGACAGAAGCAGCACTCTGCGAAAGAGTGAACTGGAATATAAACTAAAAAAACAACACCCATCTGAACATGTCAGTAATGACAACGTAAAGCACAGCCCTGCAGTTTCCTGTCTCAGTTGGGGCTACAACAAGCAACAGGAGGAGCAGGGCTCTGGGAGGCAATACTAGGGACAGAAAGATGTGTCTAGGTTGTGTCAGGGAGCAAACTAGACAAATGCTAGCAAAATCAAAGGTGAGATCAGCAAAGGAAAATTCAAATCTGTGACTGTCTTCTTTTGCCCTCACTAACTGGATGTTGTATAGAAGGTTTTTTTCTTCTGGCCTATTCACAAAGCACAGAACAGGAAGCTCTGAACTGGGGCTATTTGGTTTTATATGGGGAAATCACTCTGAGTACCAGCATGGAAAAGAAGATGCCTGAAAACCCATTTTACTCAGAGAATTCCAAAAGCATTTCTCAGACCATTTGCTAAGAGCTACAACAGCACTATTTTAAACCATAGAATGTTGACAAGTACTGCTGTTTTGTTTTTTGAAAATGTAACATACCTGTATCTAATGCTCCTTGTTTGACACAATCACATCCAAGACTCTTCACCCAACCCCACACAAAGAAAAGAAGAAATTAGGAATAACTATTGTAACAATTACCTGTTAAATTATTTGTTTGATTTATCTCACACTGAGCATTTTTTCCCCCCCCATCAGATTTACCCTCTAGTCTACTAGAGCTTCACTTAGATGACAACAAGATCACAGCAGTTGAACTTGAAGACTTTAACCGGTATAAAGACCTTCAAAGGTAAAATTTCCAAGCAGAAAGCTTTCATGTGATAAGAGGTCAGTCCTGACAGGACCTCTCACTCAATACTACTTTTATGAATACGACAATAGAGAATTCAAATTTGTAAATGCTTCAGAGTAACAACTGCTGTAAATAAGACCAAACTTAATATATAAAATATATATATTTTTACTTCATATGTATGATATATATTAAAAATATTGGCCTTGTTACTGTTACATCTTACCTAGAATCCTCATTAGAAGTGTGTCAAGAATAACATCTGATTACAGAAGTATGAACTTCTGAAGCTTAGTTAAGTAGCCTGAAAATTTGGCTGAGCAGTGCTGGATTTTATATTGAGTAATAGAAGCTACTACCAAAGAAGAACTACTGAATTTTTAAATACCTACTTCAGTTTCTGAACAAATTAATGTAGAAAGGAGAAAAAGGAAACCACAGGATGAATGGAAGAAGCAAATTGGCCTAAGCTGCCACCTTCTGAATCACCTTCCAAGCAACACAGTCAAGTTCTACATAAAAAGTCAAATTAAGACCTAAATAAGGAAAATGTGGAAGTAGGAATGATAGTAATGCTGCTAATTTTAAAAATATGATGGTAAGCTACAAACATTACTGTTTCTTTACACAATCTTCTCTTCTTTGGCTCTTTATTAAAACACTTCTTATTAATGAACAAGGGTTTTTATTGTAGCTACACTACTCAATAAAAAGGCACGGTTTATTTTACAAGCAGATTTGTTGGTACTTATCTTTAACTCTTGGACTAAAGAAGAAAAAGTGCAACTAAAACTAGACAATAGCTCACATCTATTCACCTACTGTCCTTTGAACAGAGATTAAATCACAAAAAATACTTATTAGGTCAATGGTAGTTTCTTTCTGTCAGAGGTAAGACTTGATGGCTCATTCCCAGTTCTTTTTCCTAAGAATACTCCTGTGAATTTCAGTCTTTAAAAAAAAGCATGCCCTTGAATGCTGTTGTAAATCTCAATCTTCAATTAAACGTTCCTTGTACTGTTTCTAGGCTTGGTCTTGGGAACAATAAAATCAAAGACGTGGAAAATGGAAGTTTTGCCAACATACCAAGTATACGAGAAATCCATCTTGAAAAAAATAAGCTCAAGAAAGTTCCTCCTGGATTACCTGATCTCAAATACCTGCAGGTCATATACTAAACTTAATAGAAGTCTTTGGGAGTTACAATTTGTTTCATACAATGCTGTATAGATTAGGACATAATTAAAAAGCCAATTGTCATTGAGATATTTTGGCATGACTCATGACAAAAATGAATTCAACTCAAACAAAAGGAAGAATAAGCAGTAAAAAAGGAAAACACACTGCACACAGAAAAGATATTTGCAAAACGTTTGTTAAAGTTCCCATGGCAGATGGAATTTTTCCTTTTCTATCCCATAAAAATATCTTATTTCCAAATAACATTCTATATAAGACTGAAATGGCTACATTTAAAGATATATATTTTTTAATTTTAGTATTTGTATTTAGAACTAGAAAAACACTGCATTAAGATGTACTCAAAATCCTTCCATCTTCTGAAATCTGGAATAGCAATTAAAAACATAAATGTCATACATTTTGGGATGCAGAGCAGGGCATAGCTTAGAGAAGCCATGAAGAAATGCACTGATGACAGAACATGAGCTGTTTAGTAAAATCTTTTACCTATGAATATCACTTCTTTCTACTTCTCATTTCACTTCAAGTAAAAGGAATTTTTTTGATTCGTGTTAGTGTTTATAAATAGATATATATAACATTGGTTTGTAATTTAAATGTAGTTAAAACAGAAAAAAGAAGTCTTTAGTCTTTGTACAATGTTTTCTTCAATTCAAAATTCTACTAGCACAATTTTCTTACTACATTAAGTTACATTAGCTTTAGGCAGCTAATTGTGCAACTACTCCAACAAGTCTCTCCCAGTACCAACTTCAGTAGAGACTACTTTTTGAAATGCATGAAACCAGTAAGAATGTACATCATAGCGGAATACAGTACTACAGTACTGCAATCATTACTAAAAGAGAATATAGGGTTGCATTTTAAGAGAATACTCCAGAAGAACAGAGACAAAATCTGACAACACCCTGATAAAATACTGTATGTTTTTTATTTGTTAGCTTCTGGGGGATGGGAGAGATTGTGAGAGGTGGGAAGAATTTTCTAAGTGCTTAAAACAAGCATTCAATTCCTGGTATTATTAACAGGCTGTATCCAGCTGTTCTTACCACATACATCAATTACCTAATTGCTATTGAAAGTTTAGGTGCTTTCCCACTTACACGCTGAGCTATTACATTTCACTCTTTCTTTCCTGCTGTAGGTGGTCTTCCTTCATTCGAACCACATTGCAAAACTGGGAGTGAACGATTTCTGTCCAACAGGAAGAAGAAAGAAGAAAGCATTATACAGCGGCATAAGCCTCTTCAATAACCCTGTGAAATACTGGGAGGTGCAGCCTTCAACCTTCCGCTGCATCTTAGCCAGGAACAGTGTGCAGCTTGGAAATTTCCTCAAGTGATACAAAAGTTGGGGGTTACAAAAGCAACCCATCCAAACCGTTTCTACACTACTTGAAATTTCCTGAAAATGCCAATTTTGCAACATTTAACCAGTTTATGAATTACTATTTCAGAAAATATTAATTAGAAATGATATTGCAGCAGGCGCCACTGCCTTATTTGACAATGTTTAAGCCACATTTGAATAATTTAAGCAGCAGTATTTATATCTCATGGAAGGACTCTTGGAACTGAAACTGGAAACTGCACTTGGTGTTTCCTGTAATAGGTGTTGAATTCCTTAATCACATATTTTGCCATATTCTTTTTTCAAAATAACTTCTAAAACTAAAGTAGGAGTCACTTATTCCACAGTAAGGACCTTTCCTTTGCTAAATAGTATTGTTAAAAAAGATGCAAAAACCTACCAGACATTGACAAATTCTTGTGCTGTTTCTGGTAACCAGTGAACAGGCAAATATGCAAGAAGGTACAGCATTAGCACTGTGAGGTCTTTCATCTCTAAACTAGAATATATTTTAGTTTGAGAGATAAAAAATGGTTTTCATATCAAGAATTAGCACACAAAATCACTTAAAAGTTTGTGGTATTTATTCTTGCAACTTGAACGAGGAAATGTCCCATGTTTTCTATCAATATAATTTGATGCACTCTGGATAATAAAAGGATGATTCAAGGTTTATCATATGCTTTAAGCTTAATAGGAATGTTTACTAAAATCTGTAGGCCAGCACAATCATCTTCTCTTACCTATAATAGTTGTAATCATGTTTTTCATTTATTTTTTTTCTTTATATTGACATCACACGGGTTAAGAATCCCTCATTAATTTTATTAAGTATCCTAAAATTGCAGAACGCAAGCACATAGCTGGAACTCAACTACCCTGACTTCTTACACAGGTCAGCACATAGAACTCTCAATCCTGACAGTACTGTATAGAGTGGATATTTTATATATCTATTTAGTGTATATTTGCTATTGGGATTCAAAATAAATTAAATTTAAATAACATTTGCCTTTTTATACTTTATTACGATATGTCACATCAAAACATTCAGAGATTACATCCAAGCACCTTTCTCACTCTTATCTAGACATTTTCTGTATTCTTCCTTTTTCAAAAACTACATAGTCTAAAATTATTTAATACAATCACTCTTCACAAAATTAAAAATTCAACAATGTACTTGAAGCAGCTTTGGGAAATGACACAGACAAACAGCAGAAGAAAATGGCATAGAAATGAAGCAATTCCAAAGCTCTCTGCCTTTCCTTCCTTCCCTATGTACACTACGCAATAAACCTCAAATCTGACAGCAGTATTTTTCCATCAGCTTCATATTTTTGTATTAGCATTCTGCTAGTATTACTACGCTGTTTCAGAATTATGTCTTCAAATCAGTGTCCACCATTAACTATGAAGGCAAATGCCTAGCTATTGAAATCTTTTACACTTCCTTCACCCAGCACACTTGAAACCTGTGAGGACCACAACCTGTATTGGAGGAGGAGGAAGACCAGGTCAGGTGAAGCTGTTCCTGAACAGACAGCTTTTGTTTTACAGAATTTCTGTTTGCCCTTCCAGAGAGAATAACAAACGAACACCCAAAATAAAACTAAGCCCCATGCCTCCAAATTTGAAGAGGTTTCTAAGGAGCAACTTTCCTAGTAAATAACATGAGTAAAGCAGTGATTGGTATTGAAAATAGTGGTTAATGAATATACAGATTTCTTCAGGAGTTGGTCTAGTTTACAATATAGGGTTGTTTTTGTGTTTTTTTTAGGGTTGTCACATCATGACTGCAAAGAGCTAGGATTTCTAAACACAGAACTGTGTGAGAAGACAAGCCTACATACATATAGAGAAAAGGTAATACTACAGCAGATTTTTCCCCACTAGGGAATTAGTTACTAGATTCAAAGGAAACACAGAACTGTTGTTGCACACTTCATATAGGAAATGTACACCAGCTTTTATTGCAGCTCTGCATTCCCAGTGAAGACAGTCTGAGCCTGTCCATACACTGCACTTTAAATAACTCCAGCAGTAACAAACTAGACAAGGGAAACAGCTAACTCTGTAAAGAACCTGTATGAGATTTATATGGAGCATGAAAGAAAATTGAAAAGACCAATGGCAGAAATAAGAACTGAGAATGAAATGGCATAGAAGCACAGAATAACGCACCAAACCAATCATTCACTTATCCTATAGTAAATAATTATCACATAGAATACATAAATTTCTTCCCAAGGAGAACTTCCTGCTTCATGGTAACAGTTCAAGAGCACATTCATACACTTTGGGAAGTAATAATGCTCTCTTAATGACAGGCTGATGAATGAATAGCTCATCATGCCATACCAGAGAGACAGAGTACTGTCAATAGCAACTGACTGCTCAAGAAGAAAGCAAAGATTCTAAATAAATGCTTATTCTTATCCTTATCTTGCAGCAGCTAGAAATCTGAAGTTATTCATGTTCCATTCTCAATAAGCCTTGGTAAGACCTTTTTGCATAAAATTCCTAAAGATGAAAAATGCCTGAAGGTCAGTAAGTTAGTATACAAAGAAACAAAATTCCTCTAGCTTTAGTTCAAACCACATTTAAAGAAAATTGCCATTGGGTTTTTTAGGTCTCCTCTGGCAATGTGTTTTGGCAAAGGCTAGTTAACTGATCATAACACAGACTCCAGAACACGTACCTTGGTCCTGGACTTTGTCTGACACTTTTCTTGGGGCATGGGTTCAGCAGAGTAGCCCCAGTCCCTAGAAAGCAGTACTATAGCAGTCCCTGTACTATACAAACCTAGTCATTCCATACAGATACTCTCTGAAAAGGTTTCTCTAAATTATAGTTCACTGAAATAAATTTTAGGTCATTAAAATCAATAAAAATGGGGAAGTTTGTAAGAATGTCCCCAAATTGCAGAAGGCAGAAGACTGAATACTCTGGATCGCACACTTTCAAAGCTTTAAAATCCTGCTTGTTTTCCTGCTCTTTCCTCTTTCCCACACAAATTCAGCATCCATGGATTCACACAACATTCACATAAGAAACTGTACCACTGTTTCCATACACTAATCCTACCCTTGCATTTATTACCTGATCTCTAAAGGACTTACCAATTGCTTACCTTTTCATCACCTTCAAGGCAAATTCACTTAGTTTTAAAAGCAAGCAAATTTACCTGCCACATAAATTACATTAACAGTTCTGAATTAAAGCACATAAGTTTCAAATGGCTTGTTCTACTTGTCTCCCGTAAGACTTGATTTCAGAGAAAAGGAGTAATTTTTTACACCATCTCATATCAGTTGTGAGGATGTCTGTCACCTATGAGAAATGCTTACATTCAGTGGTCCTCCTCTTTTCTTCACCTTTTAGCTAGCATTTGTGGGCAATAACAGCTTAAACGCTGTGTATCTTTGGCATGCTTTTATGTAAAAACAACTGAATGTCAATACAAAAATGCACCATATGCAGTTTCAGCAATCAGCTGATCAATAATAGCCAGCTACTGATCACACACTTATGTTGAAAGGGCACAGTACGATGCACCTGAGTATCAGCAGACAAAACTGCCAAGAAACCAACCCTACCTCTACATTCTCCAAAGATGCTATGGAAAAGAGAAAAAGGGAAGAGAGATTTGCAGTAAACTCTCCTAAGATTCTTCTTTTAATACATATTCCTGTTACAAATATCTACATTCCCCTAATTAAATATATATATATATATATTCCATCTAGGCTTTCCAAATTCTGATGCATTTCTCTCTTCTGAACACCTACCAGGTCCTTACAAGACTGTTAACAATTACACCAGAGGGTGGCAGCCTACTGTTACCAAATGAAGGGAAAGTAGTTCTAAAGATAAAATTATGAAGATAGATACTGCGTGTAACAAGATAGTAAACCTCACAGATAATGACTTAGCTGAGTAGTCTATTTAAGTACCAAAGTACTGTTTGAGTTCATTTGAAGACTGTATTCTGTGCCCTGCTCTATCAGTAACATGTCCAATAATGAAATGTGTTCATCTCCACATATATTCCTCCCGCCTCTTTCCCCAGTATTTTACACTACAGCAACACTAAGAATGAAACAGAAATTAAAAGCTAACAGAAAAAAACTTTGAAAAAAAAAACCAAAAACCAAAAAAAAAAAAAATGTAAAGAATACAAGATATCATCAAATCACAATTCTAATTTGCACCATTAGCTATGGCAAGCACAGGCTGGGCTGCGTAAATCACAACTTCCATGTAACAAAACACGACCTCCTTGACATTCAGGTTTGAAAGCTAACCAAAATTCAAGCACAATCTACCAACTTTGAAGCTCCAAACGACAGTTCAGCAGTGAACCCCAGGGGTCAGTGCTGAGTCTAAACCTAATCAGTATTTTCACCAGTGATCAGGATGATGGGGCAGAGTGTATCCTTAGCAATTCACTGATGACACAAAACTGGGAGAAGTGGCTGGTAGACCTAAGGGCTGTGCTGCCATCCAGAGGGATGTGGACTGGCTGAGAAAGAAGGGGCTGATAGAAACCTGAAGAAAAACCTTTCCCTGAAGAGAGAGAATTGCAAAGCTCTGTGCTGGGGGTGAAACAACACAAGGCATAGATAAATGCTGGGCCAGCTAGAAAGTAGCTTTGCAGAAAAGAAAACAAGTTGAACGTGAGCCAGCAGTGTGCCCCTGCAGCAAAACAGCCTAACAGAATCCTTGGCCGCACTGGCAGGACAAGGACAACTCCTTCATTCCCAGCATTGCTGCCTCTGACTACATGAACAAGGAAGCTACAGAGGCCTGAATTCCTGTGAACTTGAGTCTTAGAACCCACAGGTTCTTCCAGCTTGTTTCCACCTCACTCCAATACCTCAGCATGTTCTCCTACAGCTCTGCTCCACAGCTGCCACCTGTTTGGCTGCCAAATGACGGAGCTACAAGTATGCCAGGGCTTGGTCAACACGTCTGCTTCATCTTGCCATCTGGCTGCTTATTCCAAAAACAAGAATCTACAACTGTCTTCTCCTCTGCTGAAGGATCTATTTGGAGCACTTTCTGCCATCTGGCTCTTTTTTCACTAGTTTTAAAAACTACATATATATTTCCTTTTATCTTTTGTTACATTTGCTTATAACTGGTGATGAGGTCAAAAGTTACTGGGTGAAATAACTGACAAACCCAAGAGAGAAAGCTTCCTCAGCATACGAAATGAAGAAGTGAAAGTTTGGCTATTGTAATTATTCTGAATGCTCCCAAAGTTTCACATTGGCAAGTGAAGCAAGTGGTAGAAATTCCTGAACCAGCATTCCTAAAAACAAGACGGATGCCCAAGACCGGAGCATATATGCAAGCTTTAACCACTCACATGCCTTCACTGAAACTGGTGACACGGCAGCTAAATCCAGGAGGTCATGTTTATGGAATCCAACACAACTTCACTATTAAAAAATCTTGAAACATTGACAATTTCCAAAAGCAATTGCGTGTGTTCCAAGAAGCAATTTCAGCTGCCTCTCTGCAGCTACCAGCATTAAGCTATGTACCATACCTGTTCAACTGCAAAGGCCATTTACTAACATTACAGCATTTCTTTACAAGTTTAAGTTAAACCTAGAGAGTTAAATCATTCAAAGCCTAAGATTCTAGTTAACATTTATGATATTTACTACCAAAAACGCTATAAGTAGTTGAATTAGTTCAGTGGAATCAGTTGAAGCGACTTCAAATTTTCATTAAAAAATTGCCTAGTAAAGCTGAACAAATCCAAGATGTTTTGACTTAACAAGTCTGAGTTATGTCAATTTGTTCTCTGTTCCTCAGTTTACAGATGTTTTCCTACATTGCTCTGATTAGAAAAGAAAACAAGAACTACTTCACTCATATTTTCTTAAATGACTAATTAGTAAGAAGTAGAAAATGAGTAACATGAGCATCAGCTTTCAATGAAGTTCATGGAAAAGATGAAAATTCCAATGAAAATATTAAGAATATCCCCAATCATTACTGCTCATTACTTTGCAGCCTCAAGAGAAAACTTCTGGTTAAACTATTGCACTGCTGATCCAGAAAAACAAACATCCACCACAGCAGGCAAAAGAAACATTAATGTTTTCCATTCTATTTTAATTTAATGCAAATATAATGATAAAGTCAGAATCTGAAGCCTGTGTTTTGGAGGTTTTTCTTTTTTTCCTCCTTTTGTATGTTGAGAACTGAAGATTGTCTCATTTTTTTTCCTTCGTTCTGGGAAGACTGGAGATTTGAGAACAAAGCTGCTAATAGGAAACATGCGGAAAAGCCCTGGAGTAAATGAAAATCTGACTCAAACTCCAGATGCCACGTATCACATACCAGTGTCCAACATTATCTGCTGAGATACGTGTAAGAATTACTGTGCATACCCAGTGGATCACCTGAAATGGAAGACAGCACGAGGCACAAACAGAAAGGCTTTCTGATATTTAAGCGATTTCCAAAAGAAATCAGTACTTTGAAACAAGAAGTGAGGATGTTTCGGAAAGCTTTCCTTAGCCATCAGAGACTCAGCTCAACAGAACACACTGCCAGCAGACAGACTTCTTGCAGTTCTTCACATAAAATATGAACAGTTCTACTCAACAATGCAAAACTGGATTTAACCATTATGTTGCAATGACTGAAGAGGGAATAGCATACAACCAGGTTTTTCTGTCCACACTTTTCCTCTCTCTTAAAATCACAGTCAGGAAAAACTTGAAGACTACAATATCCCTGGAAGAGCAGCACTGTGGATACAGTTTTGATGATAATCCCACACATGCTCATACAGGAAAGTCTTGCTATAATTATGTCCCTGCTATATGTCCCTGTACATAAGTGTACAGCTAACAAGGCAGGACGTGTTAGGCTAACTGCATACATACAGATCACCTATGCAGCTTGTGCAATACATCTTGTAAGCCAGATTCATTACTCATTTATTACTCAGCACCTTCACAAAGTATGGTGTCAAGGGGAAAAATGCTGAAGTTCTCTTCACAGTTACATTTGGAGTATCTGTTAAATCATCACAGTCCCTCATTAAATTCTGAAGACAGCGGAAAAATAAAGCTCTAATTGACTGTTTGCCAAAAGATACGAAATTCCCTGAAGCGCAGAGAAAGCAAGTGACCAGCACAAGAACTTGCCTCTTAACTATTCAGCCTGTGTTATTTTCATGTTACAAGTGTTTTTAGATACAAAGACCAAAGTAAACACTTTCCTTCCAGAAACTCTCTTCACAGACTATCTTAACTCCCTTCTTTCCTCCTTGTGGAAAAGGAGAGTGGCCTGCCATCATGAAATATACTGTTCTGCCTTCATTTGTACCCTGCTTAGGGCCACAAAGAACATTCAGACATCACACTAGCCTTTTTCTTACAGCTCTGTTCAAACCATATCTTCTTTCTATTCTGCAGGATGAAACAAGGGTCAATAACAGGACTAACCTTTCAGCACAAAGAACTGAGGAAATCATTTATGTATTAACTTGACCAAGAGATGCTTAGATTCAAGAAGCAGTATGATAATCAACTGCATAATTCTGCATGAATAATGTAAGCAATGTCTACTCACTTCTCCAGCAGAAATGCTCTAATGCAGTATTACTTGCTCAAAGAAAAAGTTTCATAGCCAGAACTCAATACTTCCACAGAATTCCTCTTATTTTCCAATAACAAAATTTTCATTTATATTTTACATTACTGTATACAATTCCCATTTAGATGTTCACCTCCTATATGCTTTCAGACATTTTTATTACCTCAAATACTAACTCTGATTTTGTGAAGAACTTTTATAAGACAACATAGAAGAGGAAAGATAACAATTCTGTATCTCTGAACATTGTTTAAGTACATGCCAGTACAGCATAACACTGCCCTCAAGCTCACTGAATGCATATACTATCCTCCAAGAAAAGTCACAGCAAAATCTTCTCATAATACCAAAAATTCTGAGATAAAAGGCTTAGAATGCTTATGGAAGCTACACTGCATGCAGGCATCTACCTCTACTGATAAAGTTAATAGCTTTATGTTACACTTGACAAACTATGTTTCTACATTGGGCCTGTTGGACTGGCATGCTCTGAACTGAAGCCCAAATCTATTGTGATGCCACACAGAAGGAAACGTGCTTCCAACCTCCATCAACCACTATCACAGCCAGAGTTCGTGAAGTATTTTCTTAAAGATGATATAGATTCCTTATTCATCAAATAACCATCAAGATTAGCTATGAGCAGCTACATATACATTAGAGCAATAAACTTATCAGAATATAAAACAGAGTAAGCTAGTAGAAGGTTAATAGGCCACTGTTTTTCCTTGAAACCACCGTCAAGGTAAAGTCTGTAGGAAATAATGCAATTGGTACTACAACTACTGTGCATTTTGCCTCTACTGAAAACTAATTCTTGATGATAATGCCTTCCTGGAACAATCAGTATTCCTCTTCAAAGCTCAATAAAGTGCATTCATAATGAATGCAAAAATCGCAACATTTCAGAAAAGGAGAAACCAAGCCTGATTTTGAAAATCTTTAGCATTCTGCATTCTTCTTACTGCTTCTACCCAAAGGAGGGAAGAAAAAACTCATTATTCCTTATTAAAACCTTCCATGATTATTTAAGATAAAGCAATTAAAACACTGCATATTAAAAAAAAAAGTTTCTTACCACGCTATCTAAAAATCGTTTAGATGTTTTCCACATGCACTTTCCTCAGAAGTATAGATAAATAAGGAAATCTTTAATTCCTGCTGCTATCAGGAATGTCTTGCTGCAGTGGTAGCTGTATATTATAGACGTGTATTGCTGCTTCTTGTGCTTTGTGCTGAGAACAGAAAGGGTAACACATGTCTCATGTTAACAGTTCCCTCCCAAAGGCAGAGTGCATAGGAACCTGAGAAGATGAGAATATGTGATTATGGAAAATACATCTGTAAGAAGTGCAATTGCTTCATAAAGTAACTGTTCTCTCCTTCCAAATAGTACCCTTCCACGTACACATTCTAAAGGGGGTCCGTCCATTATCTAGTTCACCCACTGGCAGTTCTAAACAGTCAGAGACAACTCATGTCTCCAATTGCTTTCACAGCATACAGATTTGTAAGTTCCAACAAAAAGCCCAGTGCTTGGCAAAGATGCGATGGGAATTTTGGACAGCTGTCTCACGGAGATACAGAATATTGAGATTCTTAAATGCAGCTACCCCATAGGCTCAGTTCCGACGAAGTTCAATCTAACCTCTGAATCAAAGCACTGCCCTCATGCCATCACCAGACTAAAACTCAGCTAAAATTTATTAAGAGAAAAAGCATTATGAATATTTATGTTTTGGCTATAAATATTTTCATGTATCATACCTATTCCTGAAAAGCGATAGGGAAAGGTGACAGTCAGGTGCTGGAAGCAGACCAGTAACAAGAACACTTACTTGATTTCCATGGAAGATCTGTAATGCCTAAATCACCTCAGCCTCCCTAATGAAATGGTGGCTACCATGAATATTTGTTTGGAACAGGTAAAGAGATGAGTAGTTTTTTTCAAGCAGCTGACTGTAAGAATATGTGAACTGTATTTAAATCCTCACCAGAAGTAGTCACAAGTCCTTTCAAGAATCTCAGAACAGTTAATGATAGAAGAAATAGAAGGCTTCCTTCCACAGAGTGATGGGATGAAGCAACTATGAGACACTGCCTCAGCTCTACCAAGAAGAGGCCATGTCTCACAAATTACTCAGGCAAAGTAGAATAACTTCGGGTTGATTACTTGCCATAAATAAAATAACAAATGTACTTTCACATCTGGTAGAATATAGCCGTATGGAAAAGTATCTTCCTTAAAACAGAGTTAAATAAAGAAAATCCAGAAAAACAGAGCATTAACTGGTTGGAAGGAAGAGTACAGAGATCATATTTTTCCTTATAAGTGAAGATGCCA
The DNA here is from genome assembly GCA_035772895.1 of Perdix hodgsoniae. Classification (NCBI taxonomy): domain Eukaryota; kingdom Metazoa; phylum Chordata; class Aves; order Galliformes; family Phasianidae; genus Perdix; species Perdix hodgsoniae. The sequence goes on from JAPSGF010000051.1 coordinate 121,261, forward strand.
GGGACACGCACAGATGAATGACAACATGTAATAATACTCAGTGTTTCTATGGAAGTTTCCAAGTCAAAGTTTCTGGCTGCAGAGAAAATGTACTGCAGAAACATAACTCATAACTTGTCACATTCTTATATTCTTTCCTGCAACTTTGCTGTCAACTACTACTGAAATCTGGATACAGGTCTGGGTATACTGAGCTTTATCCAATGCAAGATTCTGTTCTGTCATGGCATGCTCATACACTAGCATTACAAGCTCTTGTGCTATATAAGTAGATTTATTCAACAGTCACTGTAAAACAATGACTTTGTCATTGAATAAACTCTAAATAACAGAGTAAAGGGAAAGCATCTTCCATCATCTGTACATTAGGAAAATCGCTGTCAGTGCAAAACATTTTGTTATGCATGATCATCCAGGAATTGCTTGGTAATCTTGGATAATCTTGAAAACTACCCCTTATCTTTGTCATAAAGTCTCTAGAGAAGAAAAGCTGGTTTTTGAAAGCTACATACATGCGATTTGCAGATTGAAGACAACCACAGGAACAATCTGAAGGTACAGGTTGCAGGTACATTTCAGGTACCTTACAAAAATGCATTAAACCTGTAGCTGTAAGTGAACAAGCGCTAATAAAAAAGATTGATGTAAATTAGGATATTAGGAAAAGTATGAAAATGTGACTTGTACCCATAAAGCATTAATATCTGTATTGATTGACCTGGATGAGAGGATTGAGTGCACCCTCAGTAAGTCTGCAGATAACACTAACTTGGGAGGAAGTGTCAACCTGTCTGGGGGTAAGAAGGAATATTTTTAATATTTTAAACTCTTTATTGCCTGCACTGATTGTTTGAACAGAAACTTCATGAGGACTAATTCAATGCTCCTGCTATAGAAAAGAAAATCCACCTACGAAAGTAACGCATGCCCTTCCTGCAACAGACTGAAAGAGTCAATATGTGCAACATCTTCAGTCTAGTAAATCTCAGGGATTATGTTTTAATTCTAGTTTTTCTATATTGAACTGTTCTTGTTCAACACATCTTTCATAGCAGTTCCTAGAAAGCAGAAAAATTTGTGTAAAACAGACTGTGTAAGTCAAGGGCTGCAGAGCTTTCATCATGTAATATCACCTACAAAACGGGAAATAGGTAGAGATCACACAGTAAGGTCATGTCAAGGCAGCCATGGCCTCACATACTGAACAGCTTTCCTCTCAGTAGATTATCAGCATCTCAGCTCTGCAAGATTGTTTATATGATTCAATGACCCCCCTTTTCTGCAACCTTTAAAAATGCATATTTTCACAGGGACATGCTCAGAGGATGACTTTCCACCAAACAGCACAAAGTCTTTAAGAGCTGTTATTACCTGGTGCTCTGGGCAGGCTCTGACTGGACTGAAGGCCCTGCAAAATGGAGCAATTCAGTATCTGATTTTCTAATTAGCTGAGAGCTCTATGCTTTAGTACCCACATTTTCCAGCCAGCTCTTGCAGAGGATAAATAGAGGACAAATAGGTTCTGCAACAATCCGACAATCTGTTACTATTGTTAATAGCAAGCACAAACAAGAAGTGCCTTTGCAGATCACATACAACAGTCACAGGCTGCTAGTGGTCTGCCGACAGCATTTGTAGATAACAAGTTAAGACCTAGGAATTAGGATGCAAAGAGTTTTATATCTGTATTTTCTTTCTGTGCCTACAATCTGACTTTGAAGTGCAGCCCAATGTGGATAATTCATGTCTGAGGTTGTTTCTTTCTTCCGAAACCCACAGGCTTTATGGAGAACCAAATTACAGCATTCAAATTTCCTCATTATATTTAATCATGTATCTTCTTCTGTACAGACACTGAAAGCAACAAATCAACATCATCAGTTCTTATCTACATAGATTTTCTTCAATTTGTCAAGTAAAGATTTTGGACTTTTGAACTTGAGGCTTTTCTTCGGAAGTCTGACAGTGGAACCAGGGCCTGGCTGAAGAACTTCCTGGTTCCAGCAAGTTCATGATTCTCAGAGTTCTCAGTGATACTAAGCTGCATAAGTTAGTGCTACTGGACTTCCACTGAGCCTCTGTGAACAACATGCAGACATTTTAGGCTTTCTCTAGACTTCATATGGGATATTACACTTTTTGAAGGAGAAAAAAAAGCAGAAGAAAAAAAAAAAGCCCAAAGAAATCCCAAAGCCCTTCAAAGGAAAACACTGTATGTAGGAAATAAAGCTAAGCAGTACAATTTTTCCCTTCTTACACGAGGATCAATCCCATTCACAATCACACCACTTCGCTGTCAGTGGTTATATTCTCTACCTACTCTGGAAATAATTTGTTTTGAAGTATCAAAGTTCTAGGCAGACAGTTTTTAAGTTCATGCTTATTCAACAAGCTAAGCAAACCTAAAATCACTAAATATTAGAACAGTCTTCTCTCTAACGCCTTCAGCTCAGAACAGAAGTTGAAAACAATAACAATTCTCATTAACTGAATGAGTTATTAACAATGGAAAAACTTCAGACATGTTACTTTAAAAAGTTCATTTGAGCGAACTTAAAAGATTTGTCATAGCCTTTGAAACAAGATGTCTTGAGTATGATGTTAAATTTAATCCTCTCATTATCCTCCTTGTAAGGAAACTCCTACCACAATTCAGACCAAAGCTAAAAGATGATCCAACCACACAGATTTGACCAAGATGACAAAGTAGACTTGTTTACATTCAAGACAGCTCATGCAACAAAAAAAGAAAGGAGTCTTAACATGTACCATGGCTGGCCCTGCATCATCTTCTGCAACTATATATGCTGTAAAGGAAGAGCTTTGCTACAGTGCTCAGATGGACAGGCTCTTTTACTCTGTCATCATGGATTTTTAAATGCATAATGAGATTTCGAGTCTTCTAATAACTCACAAGGATTCAGGACACAGTCATAAGTTGAAAACTACACAAAACTATCAGGTATGAACTTTAAATTTGGTCAAATTTTATTTTTAGAGAAAACAGCTTTAATTCTTGCATATGCTTATTTTGAACTGTTTATATAATGGATCTTCCAAAGCTGTGCATTATATCCTTTGACTTCCACTTTAAAAAGCAAATCAATATAAAACCAACTAATTTTGTAGCAGTCAGTAACACTTCACTGGCTGGCGTTATAAATTCAAGTGTCTTTTCCTTGTTCATCATTAGGAATATATTCTAATTACTTTAAAAAAAAAAAATTAGTAACTCGTTGTTTGATATTGCTTAGGTTTAATTATACCATGGTAGTTACTTAACCACTTACAGTACAGTTCACAAGGCACTATTTAGGTTTAATTTTACTCTTTCAACCTCTCCTTTACAATCCTGTCTTCTACATATAAATAGATTGCTGTAATTTTAATTCCACATTGCCTGCTCCTACAACATTACCGTTGCTCATGACTTGTGATGCTTCTGTTTGTATTCCAAATGTTAAAACCATGCGTGATTTCAGTTCTTTAATAATTTCCAGTCCACAATGCTACAGAAAAAAGCTTGGAAAGGTCAAATAGATCATCAACCTCAGCAAGCTCAAAGCCAAAACAGAATTTACTATTGTGTTATTTTCTTTTCTCGATGAAGAATTTTCCTTGTCAGTAGGTTTAGAAATAATGCAATTATTTTACCAATCCGAAAGTATAATAAAATGCTTCCCTAGAGTTTTCTGATGAATCAAACAATTAATCTACTTCAACAATAAACTCACCCCCCACCCTTTTCTCCATTTTTGCATATATATCCTAAGTACTGTAATCCAGCAAAACAACACAATATCTTTTTATTTTTTTTATCCCCTTGTAAAGCTGGGGAAAATATAACCATTCATACCACAAAACTGATTTCTTTCTCATGTCATTCCTGTCCGTTTCATACAAAAGCTCATACTCTTTGTACACAAGCTACCACAAACATTCTAGAAACTTACTATGAATTTTAAAACACTACATACTAAGACCACCATATAGACTGAGTGTTTGTTTCCTGCAGAACAGGAAATACAGATAGTGAAGTGAAAAAAAAAAAACCAGCACACATTTGAAGATATTCATTACGACCCTTTCTATAGCACAAGCTTTCCCTCAGCTTTTACTAGGTTAGGATTTTGGCCAGCTGGTTGTTGTTTTTGCTTTTTTTGTTTTACTGTTTCTTAACCTCCTCCTCCCTCCAAAGAACAAACCCCTTGGATAATGGATTGAGTGTAACAGAAACCACAAAATGAACTCATGACCTCTGAAATATTTTTGAAGTCTTAACTTGCAAGGTTGTTGTTTTTTTTTTAAATGAACCGATAACACACTGAAGAAGTAATTCAATTTTTTTTTAAGTGATTTTAACAAGAGAATGGATCTCTTTGCAGACTTGTGACACCACATCAACGATAGCTGATGATGTGGCACAGTACTTTTTTTTCCCCCCCCACTGGCAAATCAGAAGAGGGACTAAAGCTATTATTTTACTTTGCCTTCCCACAAGGCTCCTCACCACAAAATATGATTTAGAGACATCTTTTGTTCCTCCAGCTGTGTTAGGCTATTGCTCAGATGATTTCATCAGCACACTAAGCTGCTCCCTTCTACAGCTTGAGATTCCCAGACTTCCAAGGAGTAACTTCTATTGGTAAGCAGGAATAAAAAGAACCAGTTGTGTTATCTTTGCAGTGAGGAGTAACTCATGCATCTTATCTATCTATACTTGATTTCAGCTGGTACACTGCTTACAATACTGTTACTAAGCTCTTAGTTTTGAGGTTTTTTCTTTTTTTTTTTTTAAACAGATGTAGAGAATGCTTCTATGATTTTCTGTTTTCTTTCAAGTCTCTAAGTACACATTTCTCACACTATGTGCATCTGATCTACTCCCCTCATTACCAAGTGTCAGCTGACATCATACTTTGTTTTAAAGATAACATGTTCTTAAAAATATTTCATGAAGAAGCATTAGTACCTCAGTGCTCTGAGACATGAACTTCAAGTTTAAGCACAGTAGCCATCCTACCAAATATGCATTCAGCTTCAGCTAAGTATAAGAAGCCCTCAAAATGTATGCTCCTCCCACTCTGTAAAGCCCGTTATGTACCATCAGTCCATCTGCAGTGATTATAGTTCTTTCCTTTACCCTGTCTACGTGTCTAGTGGATAAGTAAGCTTTATCCTCAAACTATATGGAATTTAGCAGAGTCCTTTCTCCTGGTTTCTAATGCACTATGAATAGAAAAAATGATTAATCACAAATGTTGTGAGAAGCAGAAGTGCTGAGAGGCTAGAACCAGAAGATGAAGATGAAGTTCTGGGCAGAACTAGGAGCAAGAAGAAAGAAAAAAAACAAAACAAAGAACATGAACTAATGTTGAGAAATAAATTTTGTCAGAATCTGCTCCAGAAAATAAAAATAAAGTCACAATAGAGACAGGATTTTTATGGGCAGACAGCAGGAGCTCGGACTTGGAGTTAGAAATATGGTAAAAAGCTATTCTTCTAATATATCCTGAAATCTCTAAAGCAATTAATTTCTCTTGAAGCACATTACTGCTTCCTGAACACAGCAACTGTCCACTAAGTTTGTCTTTATAATGCATTAATACAGTGCAGGTAGTGGCAGATTGGCCTTCGTGGAGATACTGCAACTATTTACCTACGTTAGCTCAGATGTCTGACAATACTGTAGAGATATGGAGACCCAGCTTTGCTGAGGACCTACACACAGCGTGGTTCTGAACAACCGACTCTGCCCAACCCTGTTTTTAAATATTTAATGAATTATCAAAACTTCATTAAACAAGCATCCCAATACAAATGATAGAATCAAATTTGAGTTAGACAATTCCATAACTGATATCAGCTAACCACTGCTGTGCACCTTATGTATGCAATGCAGGAAGACTATGAGAATGTGCTCAATTCCATGGTTTTGTTACTGCTTTTCTTAGAACTCCCTTTCTCTTTAAATTCATAGAAAATGTCATGCAATGGGAATCAGCCAGCAATACGAGGCACATGAAATCAATGTTTCCAAGTCTCATCTCCTTCATTACTCTTTGATTGTGCCCGGTAAAACAAGATAAACTACTAAGAACAACCAAGAAAAAGAGTTTGATGATTAAGAAACATGAATAGCATAATAAGAAAACTGAGATTATTTGCTTTTCTCTGCATCATAGTTCCCACACTACACTGAGCGAGCCTCAAGATCTCCAGCAATATCTGTGCTTTGACCAGCAGCGTTACGTTTTGACTCACCTATTGACTAACTTGTACAGCTTGAGACGATTCACAACTCCAACTCTGCCAAATAATAGGGTTCCTCTGACTGTAGAGTACTCTAAAATGTTAGTCTGGGTTTGAGCATCTGAAATTTGACAGACAAAATTGATTGCAAGTAATTATCTTTCACAATATCACTATTTCACCTCAGAAGGTGATTATGAAGGTAAATTAGGTATGTCTGGAAAGGTCTTACAATTACCGAAGCATAGGAACTCTACAAAGAAAACTGTTTATCAGTGAAGATTTCATATGATATGCAGTACACAATAACTGAAATCAAATACAGTGATGGGAATTAAAAATGATTATTAGTGTGTTGTAATGAGACAGATGTATTTTGCAGAAAATAGAAAAACATCACAAAATGCCACAAAACACACAACTACCAATATGGTATCAATTTTTATCTATTTTTACATTAAATATGATCTGATAAGGATTCTGTCTGCACCCATCCAAAATTGATCCATTAGGCTGGTGCTTAACACACTATAATGGAAAGAATACAACAACTACAGTGTCTAACAACCCAGATTGCACAGACATCAACATGACAGATTTCATATATGCGGTTCTTTTGCAACTTGTCTATAACACATTAAGGTGAGAAAGGAATGAAGACATGGATTTTCCTGCTACTTCTCCCAGCTCTTACAGTGCACTTCAGTATCAGGGACAGCACAGATAGAAAGTTCTTCATAACCAGAATTCAGACAGGAAAAGTTCAGTTTACTTCAAGGCCAGTATAGCTGCTTATGGCTGTTTCTTGAAAGATCCAAACTAGAAAACATTTTTGCTAGTAGCATCATTGACAGGGCTCTGAAAAAAAATGTGTTATTCTGCTTATTTACAATAGTTTTCTACTGCTTCTCCTTAAAACTGAGAGATTCACTTATGACTACCTGAGAATCTTATTTTCTTTCTTATCAACAGGGTAGAAGTACAAATTTAAATATGGGGATTCTGAGCCAGCTATCAATCATTTATCTCTTCTGGACCACGGCTGTATTTTGCCAATATGAAGACTACGATTTTGGGGACGAATATGATGAGCCAGATCATCAACATCCATATTATTTTAACTCTAATCCAAGCGCACAAGCTGAGGTTCCTCACTTTCCTTTTCCAGTTCAGTGTGCCAGAGAATGCTTTTGTCCACCAGAATTTCCACTATCTATGTATTGTGACCATCGTAAGCTTAAAACAATACCAAACATCCCTGCTCACATCCAACAACTCTATCTGCAAAACAATGATATTGAAGCTGTACCTGCAGGACCATTCACTAACGTTACCATTTTAAGAGAAATTAACCTGAGCTTCAACAAAATTAAATCTCATATGATTGATCGTGGGGTTTTTGCCAAGTTGTCAAACTTAGTGCAGCTTCATTTACAGCATAATGAATTAGATGAATTTCCATTCCCACTTCCCAGGTCTCTGGAGAGGCTCCTCCTTGGCTTCAATAAGATTTCCCAGTTACCTAGAATTGCACTGGATGGATTACCAAACATAACCATGCTTGACCTCTGCAATAATTTTCTTGACGATTCAGTACTCAAAGGAAATCACTTTTCAGTCATGAACAACTTAATGCAACTGAACTTATGCAACAACAAATTACAGACTATGCCTCCTAGCCTGCCGTCATCACTTATGTATCTCTCTCTTGAAAATAACTCCATTTCTTATATTCCAGAAAACTATTTCAGCAAACTCCCCAAGATGATTGCCCTAAGAATGTCTCACAATAACCTGCAGAACATTCCACGCAACACCTTTATTAATCTACCAAACCTTTTAGAACTTAACCTTGGACATAACAAATTGAAGCAAGTATTCTACATTCCAAGAAGTCTGCAGCATTTGTATATTGAAGACAATGACATTGAAAGTATGTTGATAGCTCTTCACTCTTGAAAAACAGAAAAATGTAGAAATGGAATTTGGAGTTGGTTGTCAGGAACAGAGGGTGGGATGAGCCTTTTCTTTACCATCTAGAGTTAATCACTTAGCCTAAATCAAAAGCTATCAGAAACACTTATTTGGTCACTGATTATGAAGACCTGTCACCTAACAGCTGACAGGTTGCACAGAATCCAAGTTTACAATCTAGGAGTCATCCAAATTCACATGTTGTTCAAGTACTACGATACCCCTCTTTGCAGACGTATGAGATTGAGCTAGTAATGTCCTGAACTAACAGTTAATGCAGCATTGACCCAAAGTTCATACAGAAAATCTGTCTCGGAAATAAGTGATATGTAGCTTTTAACTTACAGAACAGGAAAGGTAGCATTCCATCTTCCTCAAGATGGAATGTAAATGTATCCTTGGTTAGCTGAGAAGAAACAAAGGCAAACTAGAAATGATTTTATTTTTCCACTTTCCCATAATTTCAAAGTGGATGTTTTGTAAATATTTTGCAATTTTTTTTTCACTTAACTCCTAAAATCACTTTGAAACTTTCTTCTCATGAAACAACTGATAAAAATCACATAAGAATTGAAAAATATTCAATTAATATAAGAGTAATGTACATATATACATTTTACCCCACAATCTTATATTTTGCAAATGCTAGAACTGTTATAATTGTCATGTATGAAACTGGCTTAAAACAGAGGAAATGCCACTATAATATGACACATCGCAAATATTTTCCATTTTAAATTCTGAGATTTGTTTTGATTATGAAATACTTATCAAATATAACCTTATTTTCTGAATTTTAATTAATATTTTTCTCTCTTTCAGTGATAAATGTTACTTTGATGTGTCCATCTATTGATCCAATGAACATCAACCAGTTAACCTATATACGGGTGGACCAAAATAAGCTAACAGCTCCAATAAGCACATATGCCTTCTTTTGCTTCCCTCATATTAGAACCATTTACTACGGAGAACAAAACAGCAACAAGTCAACACAAATCAGAAGAGCAGTGTTTCGACGACTTTTAACACCAGAAGAATATGATGAAATAGAAGATGATCATGAAACACATGATCAAGAAACTGAGGAAGAGCATGAAGCAGAAAACAATTATTTTTTTCCTCACTTTTGGTGAAATAATCATTGTTAATGAGTGCATATAGAAATTTTTCCTTACTTGGAATATTCGTGTCCATTTTAGAATAGTTAAATACTTTGGGATCTTTAAGCTATAATCTATAAAGTGGAGATAGAATTTTAGTGTACATAAATATGCCATTAGCAATGCAGAACAAAATATAATACTAATAGCAAGAATACTCATGTCAGTATTTGGTAGCAGTGTGATATATAACCAGTATTGATGATGGACTTATTTGTGGGTTGGCAGCGTAAGCAGTAGAAAATTGACCTTCCATGTTCTAAAGTGATTCAACTTGCCAAATGTTTGTAGCACAGATGATGTCATGGTCAACAGGAATATGTGGACGACATCAAAAATCTATCCAGCTAGATGTTCAACTACTGGAAGTAGTAAGAAAACAGTAGAAAACAGACATACAAGAGAAAAACACGAGAGCAAGATCACAAAAGATCACAATGTTGTTGCACATCTTCCTCAAACACAGATGTTGATTCATTCAATATCTAATTGAAAAGGAATATCAAACTTCTGAATTTCAGATCTTAATGTACTGTTTGTGCAGTGTCGTGCCAAGATGTATTCTTTACTTCTCAACCTGTGCTTCAACTATCACAAGTCTTTCAAAAAGATTTTAGTTGATCAGACATGAAGGCAATGAACTAAAGACTAAGACTAAAGCATAGGTAAAATAGAAGTACTGTTTTATTTCAGAATGCATTAAAAATGTAATGCTTTAATTAGAATTGCACATCAGCTAGAGCAGGCACAGATAGTGGCACTCCAGGCTTCATTAACAATTTAGACTACCCTTCAGTGTAACTAGTACCAATAAGCTGCACCCCCTGCTTCAATGTGGAGCAAAAATCGTTTCAAGTAATACAAAGAAAAGTAGCATACATTGTCTGAGCTATGGAAAGCATTTTGTTATGTCTTATACCTAAAGAGATTCAATTCATTACAAGGTAAGAACACGGAGCACATAAGCCCTTTAGTTTAATTAAATTCTTCATTTTTTCAGCACTTCACTGAAGAACACAAGTGCAATAAGCCATACATCACTACCACATTTATATTATACTTTAAGTTTAGGGAAACTAAAGAAGCGCATTATAGAAATGAGCAAATTTGTACTAGAATTTCTAAAAAAATTTAGCTTTCTTATAGTATCAGTTACTTTTTGAAGCCCTTCCTAGTATATTGTTTTCTAATGCAACAATATGCTAACATACTGAAAAACCTTAATCATACGTCTGTATTTATAAACTGAAATTAAGTCCTCATAAGCACATGTATATAACCAAGTCCTTAAGAACAAATTCTTTGAAAAAAATCTATGCATACAAAAATGTATTATATCATAGGCAATTTGGAAACTTCTGTGAACTAACTCAATCTTCCTCTGCCCACACTTTTTTTTTTCCTTTCATGTGTGTAGTGACCATGAAGATATGGTACATATTCGTAAACGTCTAGCTTCAGCTTTTCAGAATGTATCTTCCTTTATTAAAAAAATAAAAAAATCAACATTTATATCCTCTGGCTTCACATAGGAACACATAAATATATCATTATATTTAAATACTCTGCAAAAACTTAATGGACATTACATTCACAAATTTAAACATAAGCATCTGTAACTTTTTCATAGTTGTATTAACAAAAACACGTAGTATATTAACTGTAGATCTTCATCACTTTCAGCTTTTAAGTGAAGAACGCACAAAATTAAGACACTTTTTTGAAGACTGTCTCAGTCTTAAAAACAACACTGTTCAGTTATAGTAGGTGTATTATATATATATACACACACAAGATCAGAAACTCTCTGTTTAGCTATATTTTTTGAAGATGCATTAAAGACAAACTTCTAGCAATTACTTGCATACTTTTCTTGAAGTTTTAAAGATAAACCAATAATACAGCTCTAAAGTGATAATTATTATATAAAACTCGTTCATATGGATTTCACATGAAAGCTCTTCCAAACAGTCTACATCAAGCTCTGAAGAAATTTTGAGAAAAACCAAGCTGCCACAGAATAAGAGGTGATAGCACAGATTGAAGCAAATAAAATATGAGACAGCTTAAGAATAAATGGTCAGTTCTCATTATGGAGGAGGTCCACGGGTAGGAGTTCAGCAAAAGGCCTGTGCCTAGATTTATTCTATTTAATATACTTGCAAAAAATAAACTAACTGGACTGATCTGTGAGATGATGACAAAATGCTAAAAACTAGTGAAGAATTACATTTCCAGGATGCTAAAAAAAGCAAGCAAAATCAACATTATTAAATGGAAAGTGATATCCATGGAAGAGATAAGATTTGATAGTAATAACAGATGGTATCACATCAACACTGGCTCCTGTACTGGACACCATTCTGTTGTTCACATAGACATTAAGTGCACTGTAGAGTTCTGACCCCCTGAGCTACTTGGGTGCTCACTCTGTTATTTATTTTCAGGATATTACACAGGCCTTTTCAAAAGAAAACAGATTCTTAAACTAAGAACTAAAGAAGTATCAAGAAGTCTGATTAGTTTGCTTGCAGAAGGGTCAGCAAATACAGAAACAGAGCCTGATCTGGCCTCTAGCACTGTGTCCACATGAGCAATTAAGGTGAAGCACTAGGAGTGGATCTGTACACAAAATACTTGTAACAAGGCCACAAAACCCAACCTCAGTTTTTGAAGGAAAGGATGTTTTTTCCAGACTAGCACTAGCAACTAATTAAACCCATGAGCAGTACAATCCATCAGTACATCCCCAACTACACACATCTTCTGGATTGTCAAATCCAAAAAGAACTAAGTTCAGGTACTTTTAAGAGATCTGTGATACAAATCAAAATACAGTGACTTGGCCTTATCAGAAGATTCACTTCAAAAATTTGCTCCTGATCCTAATTAAAATACCAGCAGAAACATGACCAGAAAACACAGTAACTGATAAACATGGAATTCCAACTCTGCTTTCAACTTTGGACTAACTATTCAGAAGAAATGTGTTTTCCAAGTCTTATCTACGTAAACAAGGATGGAACTCTCTTGAAATCTAAGCTAAGTACTGTTCACAATCCATGGTAATTAGCAAGGCTTTATTAGAGCACTGCTCTAATAAACACCTATAAATACCTATAAAAATGCCTATTTAAGATTCTGATACCTATGTAAGCCTATAGAGAAAATCTCATGGATTTCTGGAAAACATTCAGTTACAACTAAGCTTTTGACTACAAACCAAAGCTCTCAGAACTACATGACTGACAAACTGATTTTTCCACTGTCTGTACTGTAAGATACAGTTATAATGAAAAAAGCAAAAATAAAGTAACAACAGTTTCAACCCCACTGTCCACATTTCTTTCCTCAGTCTCAGAACAGCAGGAATGTATTTTTCCTTTTTCTGTTCTTGATTGTTGAGTTTTAATACTGATGAAGATTACTTTTTGAGATATTTACTTCAGTATTATGACAATAAATTAGATGGACTAGGACAGAAACTCCCTTTATAGATAACAGATGGTTTAGATTTCAAGCTTTCTTCTTTGACTTCTCCTAACATATTCCATTTCCACTCCTATAGAATGAACCAATTTCCTTCTTTGTTTCCTAACTTGATCACTGCAAGCAATAAACATAGGAATTTCCTATATGAAATAAAAGATATACTATTTTTTAAATTAAAAAGTTATGTACCAAAAGAGATTAAGGATTTCATAATCATTTTCCAGTACTATCACAGGTGTATAAACTTTTCAGAATTAACCGATCAATGCATATAAGACGTAAAGTTATAAACCTTGACAAATACACCAAATTATCATGATGCCTTAAGTTTTATACCAAATTTACATTACTAACAATCTAGACCCTTTAAACGAAAATCAAATAACTTTATCTTGTAATTCCTGTCATAAATTTAAGATCAACAGAAAAAAAAACCCTATCCTTCCTCTGTTAAAAATGCACGAGAGCACAAAGCAGACAAATACGATGATTAACTGTAAGTAAGTGAATAAAGGAGATGCTGTGAATAATGTAAGGAGCACACAACACGAACATCAAACTAAAATGCCTATACAGCCAGTGAGCCTTGAAGCCTCATCTCTAGCATCTCCATAGATGTATAGCAGTGGCTCTAAACCAGTGATACTGTTATTAAATAGTCACCTCCATTTGGTCAGTAATTCCAAGCCATTTTAATAAATTGAAGCGGGCTGGCTTTTAATTCAGGATTTAACTGATGATAAGTATGTAAAAGTTCGAGAGAACTTATCTTCAGTACAGGGCACTGAGTGAATAGCAGACAGTAGCATTACTCCAGTTATCATTTGTATTTGGAATAATTTGATTCCTGGCTACAATTGTGCATGGGTTTTTTTGTTTGTTTGTTTTTGTTTTGTTGTTAAGATGTACTTTATTCATTTTAAACTCAGTAATCTATACAAGGAGTCTGCTTCTTTTCCAGAAGTGCAAAGACTAAATGTGATGTCTTCAGCTTTAAAAAATTCTGATTATAAATCAGAAACATATGGAAGGATGCTCATACAATCACTGGGTCATTTTCCAGCTGTCTGTTCTGCAGCTGCTTGCTCCAACCATGACCTTAGCTTATTCTAAATAACTGAGCCTTGGAAACAGTCGTAACTTTTCATAAAAACAGTGAAATGCATAAATACCTTATCTCCAGTTCTTCAGTCATTCTGAATCTCAAGTATTCTAAGCCTTTTTTTTTTTTAAGATAAGATGGCTGTTTATCTCAGATTTAATACCATTTCCAAAACCTTCCCCATCCCCCAAGGATGCTGAATTGGAACATACTTTGCTTAACATGTTGTGTACAACAATTCTTATGTAGTATCAGCTTGAATCTGATTTCTGTGCATGGCTCAGGAAGAAATCAGGAGGCTGCTTCCCCCATTTTGGATACTCTGGCTTTTTGTTACCAGAATGAATGCAAACCCAGCATAAGCACAGGCATTACGTTGCCTTACAACTAACTGTACACTCCTCACATTGTGTGATTTCCAGTACTCATAAGAAAGCTAAGCAATAAATCATAATTCATTCTTCTAAGAACATTTAAAACCAATAAAAAATTGAAAGTTACAGAACTTGCCAACATTGTCCTTTAGAGACCATGACGTGATGAAGGCCAAGATCGTTAAGCAGCTATAAAACTGCATCTTCTCTTAAACAGAGTTAGTTTGAGTGTTTAAGCATAAACTCAGCTTTGCTTCATTTCATAAGAAATATCTTGACATCAACTCTATGGTACTCTTCCTACTGCTGCCTCATAGCCACCTCTATTAATCCATGCACCTCTGAGAGATAAGGTCCCTTTTCTGTTTCCATCTTAATTTTTCCCTCTTCCCACTGTCCGCCTCCCATCACACAGTCTGGTATCTGCACAGACAGTGCACAGACAGCCCTGCTGCAGGCAACCTGGAGAAATCATTCATAACCAGGAGCCTCAAAGGAACAAAGACTTTCTCTGCTCAAAGCCCAGCTCTGCTTAGTTCAGTCCTTGTGGAGGTTTACCAGCAACAAGACAAGTGCCTCACAGAGAACTAGCAGCAACCAGTCCTCACTTTCATCTCAATGAAGGAGGACAGCAAAGCTTTCTTGTAATATTTTTGTACTAAGCTACTAAGGATTAAATGAAAAATAATAAACTTTTGCTTAAACCCACAGAAAGTGGACAGAACTGCCCTACCATTGCAACTGGCATCATTTTTTCTGCCAACATACACTGGATGAGAACTGTTCACAACAGCTTTTGCAGTATGCCCTTTTTAAGGGAAGTTTAATTTATTTTTTGATCTGCCTTCAGGGAAGGGCAAGAGCAGAAGTAAACAAGACAGCCTGAAGCTCTGAACAGGTCTTAAGATATGAGGACATTTCAAGCACAAGATAAATAGACTGAGCTTGAAAATCAGCCAGTTCAAAGAATCCACAAAATCCACCATCATTTCAACCTGCAAAAGAAATATCTATTTTCAGTTCCTCTGGGTTATTTTCAGCTTTATATTTTACTTTACTTGCTTTTGACACTAAGCACTCATAGGTACTAGATTTCTTTCCAGATGGCAAAGAAAATATAATCAGAAACACCTATGGTTTGGAGTGGCTACCTTAACTTTCTCCTTCCTCTCCCATAACTTCCCAGTGCCTACCACCCAAACACATCCAATGTCTCTTTACCCGATTTCCCCATGAGATACCTCCTAGGGCAGTCTGTGAAAATGAGATACAGGAGGTAAAAAGAAGGAAAAGGGATAAATAAGGTACACCTGACAAATCAGAAAAACATATCTTAAACACTTTCTCAAGGCTCTCTTGAAACACTGGAGTTCAATTTCTTTCATTTTTAGTTTTTAATAAACAGAGCTCGATTAGCTTTTCAGAAATGAAATTACACTTCAAGAATATAAATCTTAGTAACTAAATACAGGGATACCTGTGTGTAACACTTTAGTGCTAAAATTGTTTAAAGAGTATTCTCTGCTTGCCATGGTGAGTACTTCCTACTAGCTTCCCTATTGCCAATGCATATGAGCCACGTTTGTTATTTCAGATGATTTGGGCATTTCAAGTAATTCTGAATACTGTTTCTGGAAGAAGCAGTACAATTCTTCTTTGCTTGTAGTCACCTGTGCCATCCCCTTCTTTGTGCTGAACACTTGTTACATAAATTCAAATGAAAAAACTTTCTGTTTATCTGAAATAACTTATCTGCTGACACCACATTTTTCCTGGTACAAGGGATGACAGACAAATATGGGGTTAGACTACCACTTCATTTGGCACTACCTGTTTTAAGTGATGGTAAAACTATACACAAGGTGAATCTTGTTGACAGCATGACAAACTAATTAGCATATCAATCTTCAAAGATATTTGCATGTTCATGAATGCCTGGATACCAACAGTACACACACTATGTGAATGGTTTTGTGTTAAGTATACTAGTGAAACCTTGTGAAAATCTTTTCTGCAGAAGCTATCACAAAAGTCTTCCAGCATTACAAGTCTTCCTTTTTCTTGAATTAGTATCTTGTATACCGTCAGTATACATAAAATACTGTACTTAATATACTCATGATAGAATATTTACCATTTGATTACACACAAGCACTGAAAAAAGTTGGTTTTGCAGTCAGACGAAGTCTTAATGTGGATGCTCAGCAGGGTGAGGAAAGGAAGCAGGTGGCTGGAAAGAGATCAGCTACAAAGAGATCTGCCATTGTTGCTCCTGAAAATCACACATGGCCATGGCAGACGGTAAGATGACACTGACAAGCTGCAAATCTTTTTGCCCTTTCTCTAGGATATCTACCTTTTCTGCCAGAGTCCTCTCAACTGAAACTTCCTGCAAATCTACAGTGGAAAACTTGTTAATATCTTCACCACAAAACACTTAAAAACTTTTTGTTCCATCTCAGCAGCAACCAGTGTGATTCGGAATCCAATGTCCACCATTACTGAGATTTTTCCCTTTATATTTTAGTTATATACTTATAGCAAAACCATTATCCTAGAGAAAATTGCAAGTCCTAACTGTAACAAACACTGCTTGCATTTACATATTTGCCACCAACATCTGGTTTCTAAACAAGACAGGACTTAGACAAAATTCTAAATATGCCCACTGCTTATCTCCAACATTATTCTAGTTGTCAGCGCTACCTTATTAAAAAAGCCCACAAAGATGAAAGAGGAAAACTGATCTGAATATATTCTCAATAGGTTTTATTGCCACATACTTTATAAGGATAAAAATATTCGACTCTGTAGACTTTCAAGTGTTCATCTGGCTCCCATTTATAGTGATTGCCAAAAGTACATAATAAGAAAAAGGATAGGGGAAGAAGAAACACACTGGAAATCTAGAAAACTGATGCTTTCACATTTCATATGAAATTTCTACACCTGGGCAATATTTGCTAAGTAACTTATAACTGAAACAGAACATAAAACATATTTACTACAAAACCCAATTTCTAAATAAATTGTGGAACAACTCATTCAATAAAGCATTTAGATGAGAATTATTTGGCTGAAAAAAAAAAATCTCACTTAAGCCCCACCCTCCAAATTCTAAAAACTATTTTTGGTTTCCAGAACTCTTCAGACTGAAAAGTTTTTATTTCTTACATAGGTGAAACTTCTGTAAACATATACAAGTTGTAGTGAAACATTCAACCACTCCTAGAAATGTGACTAATGTAGTGTATGTATGCTTTGGCTCTACCTCTGTCTCACTCAGCAAGCAGCTGCTTTGTTTCTCAGCTAAACTATTACACAAAATGGATAACACATGCCTTGTTACAGACCTCTAGCCTGCACAATTAATACTCGATTCAAAGAAAGAGCCTTAGCAATTAGAAAGGGTAAATCACCACACAGCAGAAAACTACCACTTCGCCAAGCAGGATGGACTAGACTGGATAACATTTGTAAATGTTAAAGCTAAGTACAGCCCCCTGCTCCAGGATATTACCTCTTACCCTGGGGACAGAATGCTGGCAAAGCATTTTTTACCCCATGGAAAGCACTTTTAAGACTGTCAATCTTGGAAAACATTCATTGCAGCAACCTGGATGTAATTCATAACTTTACTCTTTTACCAGTCTACTTTGGTTTAACATATGCATAAGAACTTCTGGTTTTAGCTCACAGCCACAGAAGAACTTGGAATCTGCTAAAACGGTAGGTGGACTCTTTTTCTGAAAGTACCTTCACCTAAAGCTTAAATAAAACACATGACTACAGCAAGCAGAACAAAATGCTGTGCAAAGAGCAATTTTAAGAAATACTGTGTATGTATTTAAAATGCTTTTCAACAGTGCTTGTAGCCTCCATCCCAACTCCAATTATGTACAACCTGTAAAATATTACTGGGGGAGGGGGGAGAAGAAATTATCTTCTGTTTGCTTTGAAATGTGAAAATAAAGGCAATGAGAGAATGATTTTCAATCTCAAATGCTTATAGCAACATATTTTGACAATAGGGAAAAATCTCTCATTTTAATTTGATAAAATATATACATGCCAAGTGTTTCATAAAATGCTTTATAAAATCCTCCTGCTATTGGCAGAAATAGCACTCTGGCAAATAGGCAGACAGACAATATTTTCTTTACCAGTTGGAAAAGGCTGCTTATTATTTCCTAGTTTCATTTCACATTAATAGCATCTTTTAATAATACTTCAGTCTAATTAAAGAATACCAAGAGTTAAAAGTTGTTCCATGTTCCTTATGCGTTAGAAACCTCTGCCAACTACTTCTCTAGGCTTTAAATATTGTTTTGACGGATTGCATTTTCATTTGCAGTCACAAAGAAAGTATTCTCCACAGTCAACACACGAGCAGACCTCCATCAGCTCAGTGCAAGCCAAGTACATTGCTCTGTGAGAAAATGAAGACTTTGCAGGCTGCCTTTTTCCTGGTTGCGTTTCTACCTTTGGTGAAGCCAGCACCAAGAAAACAGCAAGATTCACTCAAGTTGTACGAGTATGATACAGATATTGCCACGGGAAGCCTGATCCAACAGGATTATGAAATGCTGTCCAAGGATATAATAAAGGTATTCTATTTATATAATCACTTTCATATTTTAACTGCTAAGCATGATAGAAATGAATTGGATGTTACATGTATGCATACAAGTTTTATTGAGAAGCTTTTTAATACTGGCAAAACACAGAATAGTTCCAGAAATAAGAAAGCCATTCAAATAAAAACCACAGAACCACTCTTGCTATGGTCTGAGTAACCCATAACAGACATGTTTTTGCAACTAAGTGTAAAGCATTGCTTTTCACTCTGCTGCAGCTACATGCCTGCTGTTTTAGGAGTTTCAAAAGGGGACATACCAGCATACTAGCCAGGCAGTTTGAGTAACGTTTTATTAACAAAGTTTGAATTCAGATTAAGGAGGGTAATTTCATTCAGTTGATTTTTATTATTATTATTATTATAGAAATATTTGAAACTGTAATCTTATCATAAGCAACCTGTCATTATAAACCACAGCTTTTCTTTTGACTCAAGCTATTGTGCTTTTTACCTTTTTTTTTCCTTCAGGGTTTTTTGTTTTGTTTTTGCAATTCTGAGGTGCTACATACAGGATGCCCAGCACCGTGGGCGTCACCTACCGGTGTTAACACTTTGAGACAATTCAACATAGCAATAAAAACACACTGTGGCACTCACCAGCACCCCCAAATGGTCAAACGGACAACTCGGAACCGTTTTGCAGCTGCTCTATATAGGAGCCTGTTAATTTAAACGCTTAAATAGGAGATACAAAAAGGAGTTAAATCAAGTGCAATAGCCTCAGCTGAAAGGGACAGTAGAAAACCCCATCCTCCTTACAATAAATTAGTCTGATAATGAAATAAAAGGGGAAATCAGAAGATAATTGATATAAGTAGTAAATTCCAGCACATCTACAGAGAAATAATTTCTCTCCATATATATTTTAAATATTTTTCCAGTTCCACTTAAATTACATCTTTCCATGCTATGCTAAAAACAGCAGCTAAGTATTTCTATTAGAAACAAACTAGGCATTCTTAAATCTGACATGTGCCAGAGTGATGGAGCAATACACCTCACTAACTTCTGAACAAGACCATTTAAAATGACTCAACAAATAAGTGAGCATCCAATCAATGAGTAAGACTTTTTAAATTGCTATGTATTGTAACTTTAATGAGCAAACCACAGCATCAAATAGCATCCTCTACTAACATCATTCTAGTAAGAGTACACCGCTACTCACAGTAGGAGTATACCTACAAGGAAACGACACCTGCAGATACGCCATAGGCTAAGCAATGTCTGTGTTGGCAGCACTATAAACTAGAGGTCTACTGAAGGCCAACAGTTCTGCTGATGATAATTCCAGGAATGCAATCGGTCACTATTTCCACCAGGTCAGTTCTCCAATGATGTGTTTTCATTGCAAAATAATAAATTAGTTCCATATGTGCAATAAATAGATCTCTACAAGTTACAGCATCCCCAACTTCAGTCACTGGATATGCAGGCAAGTATTCTATTCTATTAAAATACAAACCCCAGATTCCAGAATATTTCAGCTGTAACTGAAATGCGTGCCAGTAATTTCCTCCAACTTGCACAATCTGAAAATCTTAATCTTGCAAAGTTAACTCCTTATTGTGTATTGAATCAATTTTAAAAGATTATACTAAAAAAAAATCCCAATTCTCACATTAGATATCCATCTACCTTTATTTGTGGTGGTGATCAACTACAGTGCTTTATTTGAAACCACACACCATGACATGTATGGGCCAATTCATTTCACTGAATATAAAGTTGAGTGTTTATAACACACACCTGTTTGTTACCAGGAAGAATCAATTACTTCGCAGAAGAAGTTCTTAAGATGCTTCAAGCGTTTGGATCTCACATAATAGCCTCATCTTTTTTGGGGAATTCATGTCTGTGGAGTAAGGTGCAAGTGACAGGTAGAATTTCAGTATGAAAATACATCAGTATTCCTTCAGTGTACTATTCTCTATAAATGCAAGTAATCAATGTCCTGAAGGTATCATCCAAACAATCCTCTGCACCAATATTCCATGGTTAGTATTTTTTTTTTTAGCTGTCCAAGAAATACTTCCAATATATTGGCTAATCCTACTTCTATTACAGAGGGTGAGTGGGAGTACATTGCTTGTGTATTTAACATTATTCATCAAGTAGTCAGGTTTTATTGTTTGGGTGTTTTTTGTTTGTGATATTTCCTCCTTTCAGAAATTAGTTGTGCACTGTGCTCTAGGAAGAACTTGCATATTCGTTATTGGATCACATCTCAAGCAGGAAATCATTTTAGAAACCTACACCTGGTACAGATATGCTACATCAGCAAACATTCATATTAAAAGTCTCCCTTGTGAGCCATAAGTCTTTACTGGCCTCGACAACCATCAGGATCACGACTTCATATGCCTAACTAACAGAGCTATGTAAACTAAACATTTTTCAGAAACCCTGTTTGAGTCTTCTATCTTTCCAGCTTACACCCCAGCTTCTCCACACCACACACCTGAAGTCTCTCTCTCTACACCAAAGTTCCATGCAGCAACTGCTGAACTGTCACCAGCATTCTAATTCACGTAGAGAAGTCCAACAGTAACAGAGCAGCCTCTCCCAAACATCTCAAAAACAACTCGCACGAAAGAGCTACAGCCTGGATAGAGACAGGACACGCCAAGTGATGGATGACTGACATGCCATTTTGTCACAACAGCACAGGCTGGCCAACATCTGTTTCTTAAGCTCAATGCTTTTACATTCCAAAATACAAAAATACCCACCAGTAAATGAGACCAAAGTTGGTACGCAGAGTAAACTGACACAGTTCTCCCACTGCTCTAAGAGGTGTGCTAGATGCCTCAATAAGGGATTTCATTAAGTAAATTGGTTCCTGTGAGCAACTGGTGCACACAGAATCTCTTTATAGATTACTGTACTCAGGCCAAGATTCTGCTCATTAAGCACGCTTAAAGAAAAGTGTTCTCCACATCTGTTGATGCTTTTCTCAACAGCCAAGCAGACCACAGTGCACCTTTACCCTGTTCTAAAACTTATCTCCCATCAAAAAAGACAATAAATGATGCCAGCCGAGCACAGTTGCTACAATCAAACACCTCCCTCCAAACAACAAAATACACAAACCATGATATGATCCACTGTATGTATACTCTAACTCTAGAAATAATATGTAATTCTCTAAAATTTCTATTTATTGTATTCAGTGAAAATCTATTTCCAACATCACCCAAGGCTGCATTTGTAAGCAGCCCAAGTTTTAATGCAGACTTAAGGGAAGTTTAATGAAATTGGATAGCTAAATTTCAGCCAATACCTGAAAGGAACAGATTTCTAAACCAAGTTTTCAAGCAATTTAAAAAATATAATTAATATCTCTACAGGTAATTTCAAATAACTTCAAATGCAAAGAAATGCAAGGATATATTTTTAAACATCAATCTAATCTAATCTCAATCTATCAAATCTAATATCAATCTACCTAATCTAACCTCAATCTAATTCTCTCAAATTTCACGTTTTCTACAAAATCTGCCTTCTGAAGAATAGGTTTTTGTAGACATTCAGAGCTTATATATTCTTTCATCATCATCACCTGTTCTGTATTTTCTACTCTTTTTTCTTTATGGCTATTGATCTTATCCAAAGAACAGTAGCAGTTCATTTTCCCTTCTTGCCTTCCAAAATGAAGAGCTCACATACAAGAGGAATAATATATCGTATTAGTCACCCAGCGTAGAAGAAGAATTTAACAATTAAATGTCATAAGAAGATATGATGTAGGAAGTTCAGTTTAAGAAATATGCTACTTAAGATCCTTGGAATACTCTGTTTATTGCTTTTTAAAATAACATTTGTTCTTACACAAAGGATGGAACAAATGCTTCCCTTGACACTGGCCTGAGACTGCAAGGAGACGACAGCGAACTGAGTGCCAGACCCACTAAGGATACAAGTAAGCTGACAGGGGAGAAATGGATATTGCTCTATTCAAGGTCTCCTAACGAATCTATTTTAAATACAAACACTAAACATACTAAAGATGATGAGGGATATAGAAATTATGTTTTCGTGTCTCTTGGGGAAAGCCTTCTGAACTTTAGCTTCTAATGGAGCAGATGAAATATGAAAAAAATTAGAAATAAAGTATCTCCAGGTAAACTCTGAATATACTAAACACAGCTTGTAAAAATCTCTACAGAATTACAGTTGCATTTGCTGTACAGATGTAACCAGGTGAAATAAGCTAGGCATATGAGAACCAAGACAAACAAAAATATAAGGTCCCAATAAGGTCCACAGTTTAGCCATGTCATAACATGTTTAAAGAGATTAATTTGCTTGCAGAGTTCACATCTGGTGACCAAGGAGGCCAATATTTACATAGTTCCCAGTCCGGTTGTTTTTTTCCCCCTTCTAAACTGGAAAACATTCATAAATGAATTGGGATACAAATGAATTTGGGAATAAAAACAGATAAGTACAAGAACATGAAGAACATTCTTCACTAGTCTAGGAGACATCTTGAGTCTGTGATCTAAATTTCCAAAAAATCACAGATGCAGCAAGACCACTGAAATGCCAATGTTCACTAAAGTTTTAATGAAAGGCAATTAATTATTATCAAATGACATCTGTCAGCAAGCCCCCATCAAAAGGGGAACAGACCTGGGAGAAGCCCAGGGCTCCTAGGCAGATAAGCACAGAAACAACTGCCTTTTAAATAGTGGCACCATTGTTTCACAAACATTTCTTTTTAATTTTTTACATGAACAGATGACAAACAAGGTACCACATCTAAAAATGGTAAATCCTGTGGAAGTCTAAAGCCTAAGACATGGTAGCATTTACAAAGTCAAAGCTTCAAATCCCAATTCCATTCTCTGCAGTATCTCCACAAAAAAGTAAAAGAATCACTTCACTACATAAAGTAGTTTGGGCCATTGACTGTAAAAGACCCTTTTTTGCTATGGAATTCTAGCAGACCACCCAGCAGTACTACACTTCTCTCTTTACTATAGAAAAATTTGGAAGCTAACCCAAAAATCTCATGATATAGGAAACATAGTGAATAGATAACAGTGGTGACAAAACTGATTCAAAGCAATTTTTATTACATATAATAGACTATTTCTGTCACAAAGAATTAACCCAAGGAAGAAGTAAGTAGTAACTCTTCAATATGATGCACAGGGCCAGCCATAATAGGCTTAACCTGCATTAAAGGAGATAAAATTTCTCATATTACTTAACAGCTCTTAAAAAACACAGTAAATAACACTTTTCCTAAAGCTATTATATAATTATAATCACTAGAGTCCTCATGCAGTGGATTACACAGAATAGTAGCTAGGAGTAAAACAGGGTGTTCTTGACCCTGCCAGAAATGCTCCAATGCAATTACAACACCAACTGTGGGCCCCTTCAGATGTTTCTCCTGCACAGAGTTGCAGCCAAATTCAAACCACTCTAAGCCAACTACAGAATTAAATAAAATTAACCTTAGCAGTATTTCAAGACAAATTCAGATAAAAAACAGAGGTTTTTTCTGCCATATACATGGCACGAAAATAGAATACAAAAAGAAGTTTAACTTCTACAGAAGTTTTAAATGCTGCTAGCAGAACAATAAATTTTTTTATTAGAAAAATCTTAGATACCAGAAATAATTGATTTGAATAGTGAAGCTAATGAACTTTTAATTGCTCACTCATAAATACTTTGCTTTCAGATTTGCCTACTTGTCTGCTCTGCGTGTGTCTGAGCGGGTCGGTGTACTGTGAGGAAATAGATATTGAAGCTGTACCCCCACTGCCAAAGGAAACAGCGTATCTTTATGCACGATTTAATAAAATAAAGAGGATAGCTGTCTCAGATTTTGCTGACATTAGTAAGTAACATTCAGATTTTAATTTGTTTACCTCCTGGTGTTCTTTTTCACTATGCAAAAACTACCAAAATTATACATATTCTTTATATTTTGCTAGTTTACATAACGTACATTACTCAAAAATTCAATGCTTGTATCAGCAAAGGAACTCTGAAGGCAACATGGAAACCCATTTTGGCCCACGTATTCACCTTAATATTTCCAAACCATCAAGACCAGATTGCTAAAAATGAAATCGAATTGCATGCCAGCCGGTCTTCCACAATCAGGTCTATTTCTTTCAAATGCTCCAGAAATCTTACCCACCTGCTTCACCTTCTGACATGGCAAATCCTACCAATATGTAAAATCATGCTACCTCTATCCCAAGTCTTACACAAGTATATAATTCATTTATTTCGTCAAATTTATGTATATAAACAGAACTCTTAGTTTGTGATCTACAAATTTAAATACGAGTAGATGTTACAATGACAATGGTTCTACCATCCTACGTAAAACCATGGATTTTTCATGTTTTGCAATTCTACAATCAATATTTAAATTTTCACTTCTTTTGTGTTAAGCTACTTTGAGAAGAATTGATTTCAGTGGGAATATGATAGAAGAAATAGAAGATGGAGCCTTTTCAAAGCTTTTGTTACTGGAAGAACTTTCTCTCGCTGAAAACCGACTTGTGAAACTTCCAGTTCTACCTCCCAAACTAACAACGTTTAACGCAAACCAAAACAGAATCAAGAGCAGAGGAATCAAAAACAATGCTTTCAAGGTAAGTAAGAGAGCATAATCTGGGCAAGCAAGCTAAATAAAATGAATACCATAATGACTAATATATTGATTTATTCTGTGTTTCTGCAATGCAAGAAATAGACGTGCAAGAGGCAGCATTTCAGGTTGTGCTGTGAAGGCACTCTGGGATAATGGCTCATTGCATGCTCGCTCTCTCATGAAGTTCATGTAGAAAAATTAAGATACAATTTTACCTACTTCTTTTCTCACACACAGAGAGATGGTAGATTCAAAACAGATGGGTCCAGAAGAGGTCTGTGGATCACAGAAATGCTAACAATGACATCTTCAGAGCGGAGCCAAGTTTTATAACCAGTACAGTGACGTGGAAATTTCCAGAACATAAAGGCCTGCTCTATGATTTTCGTGATGAAACAGAATTCAACATTCACAACAAAAAAACGTTTCCTGGAAGATCCCTTTATAGGCTTTATCTGTGATCAGAAAAAAATGCAGATGTCTAATAACAGATATGAGAGGAAGTAATATCAGCACTGATTCTCTCTTTTGTTCCACTAGAAACTGACAAATCTGGCCTACCTCTACTTAGGACATAACGCACTGGAATCTGTTCCCCTTAACCTACCAGAAAGTCTGCGCATTCTGCACCTTCAGGTACTTTTGAAGTATTTTTGCTTACTAATACATTATAGAAAGACTGAGTGGTTGCACTAACTTAGCTCTACTTCCTTCCAAAGCATTTTGTGCTGCAGTTGTGCTATCACTGCCCAGTGCTCCTCCAAGCACAACAACTTACTTCTGACCGGTATGGTTACAACTGATCAGCGTTCAACCTGTCTATTTTATTAACATACAGGAGAAAAAAGCAGTTAAAATAACTCCCTAGAATTACACAGAACTGCATTATCCTTGCTGTCAGAAGTTGTTGCCTAACTACCGTGCAGGAATTTCTCATAAAATCTGGCATGCCAAATTTAAGAAATACAAAACACAGTAATAATATTTGGTCAACAATAAATTCCAAACATCAGTAACAACCTCAAATAGTTGATTGGTTTGAAAGACTTGATTCTTAGCAATCTGTAACACAAATCAATCCCAGCATTGATAAATTAAGAGAGTAAGACAAAGCTTGACAATTCTCAACTTGCATGTGTGTGAATGCATTCATTTATTTTAAAAAAATCCTGCTTTTGTTTTGCAGCATAACAACATCACTACAATCAATGATGACACTTTCTGCAAGTCTAACAACACACGGTACATCCGCATACGTATGGATGAGATAAGGATGGAAGGAAATCCAATCCTCCTGGCAAAGCATGTCAATGCTTTCTCCTGCCTGAGAACACTGCCTGTAGGAACATACTACTAGCTACTACTTACGTAACATGTGCCAAAAGTCAAGCATGGTAACAAAAGATCATTCTTATTACTGTTTACATGTTTATATCTTCTCCACGCTAAAGCAATTTTCCCTGCTGAAATGAGGTTCTCCTCTGAAATAATTATTTCAAAGCAACCATCCTATTTAGGAGTTACAATGCCACCCAAACTTCCAGAATCTTTTGTTAATCAAAGTGTAAAAATACATAAGTACACATACTTCCAACTTGTAATTAAGCAGTTACTCGTTACACGCAGCTAAAATCCTGCAACTGCTACTTCACATTCTTCACTTCATTCCCAGAAAAATCAAGATATTTTACTTTGGTAAACCAAAACATTATTGAGTAAGCTAAATTTTTACTCCAGTCAAATTTGTTTGGGCCTGGAATGAAACTTTTTCAGTTAAAACTTCAAAATCGCGTGGGGGGGGGGGGGGGGGGGGAATCACATAAGAAAGAAAATTATGTTTAGAGACAGAACTTCTCTAAGTTCAACTTCACTGAAGTTTCCTTAAAAACTTATGGAAAATGTGAAGAATTTCTTTCAGGCTTAGTGTACCAAGCAACAAAGTGAATGGAACATTTCAAGTATGCATCAAATCTTCTTTTAATATTTTTCTTTCAAAATAATCTAAATGCCATTATATATTACAATTGAATGTATACGTATAAACACATTCAACTGTGTATGTTACATATAAATATTTTTTACACGTTATATTTTTGATTTAATATATAATATATAGACTTTTCGTTCAGCTGTGCTCACAGGAGTCATTCTTGCCACTTTAGCTTTTCCATTTTAATACAACCACCAGCATACAGCAGGGTATGACTCAAGCACTTTGTTTTTTAAGACATGACATAGACTGAGCCTTCTTCCACTGCTTTTTCTTGACAGGAAACGTGACAATAAAGTTAACAAGAAATTGAATTAATGCTCTTATTGTAAATGAGCAGATTTTCAACTAGAAGTCAGATCAAAGAAACAAATACCTTTGCACCCAATACTTTCACAATATACAGAAACATAACATTATTTCTTTAAAATTAAAATTCTAACGTAACACTATTCTAAGTGCCATCCTCAAACAAGTTAAACAAGTATTATCATCTCAAATACCAGCCACAAGCTTAAATACTTTTAACTGACAAATGCCAAAAAAGTGCTGATTGCCATTACTAAGTCAGCATCATACTAAGCTTGAAGCTAGTGTAGATATCTGATTTGTAGAAATAGTTAAGCACAAATGCATGATAATGTATCACTACCACCAAAATCAGTATTGATTTTATAAGATATTTTGTATTAATTATGTCTATTTAGCTAAACCTCAATTTGTTACTGCTTGTGCTCTAGACAATTATTACTAAATTTGAACTGAATTCTGAACATACTGATGCTCTGCCACTAAGAACGCCATGATCTAGGTGACTGTCCAATTGTGGGTTAACCTTTCTTGAAAGAGGATGCAATTATGAAAATCAAGACAAATATCACCCTGAACCCACCAGTCAAGAAAGGCGTAGCAGTCCCCATCTCTTCCATTTAAATGTTTTAATATAACAAAAAAGAAATTCCATTGCTTTAATATATCTGAGAACAAAACCAAGTCCTACAGTGTTTGATGTTCATTTTTTCCATGCGCATCTTGAAACTTTTATCTTTCCCTAAATGCCTGGAGACATAAACCACTGCAGAGCATATCAAAATACATTCCAAATCCAATCCAAATTTATATTAGGAACGAAATGAAAGTCACAAATTGTTTCATCTCTATTAGCTAAGTAAAACATAGAAAACATAGAAGTACAATAACATAAATAGTGGTCTCAGATCTGATTCTCATAAGCAATCGTTGCTACTACACAAAGCCCTTTCCTGTATTAATGGGATCAAAAAATACCCAAAGTGTTTCAATCATCTCCCTATGAAAACAATCACGTGCATACACAAATGTATACACATTTGTTATGTACACATGCATGCTAACACACTAAGATCTAACCACTACCACATCGCAAATTTCATAGTCAGTTGTATATATTTATGAAAAAGTACTAAATATGAACAGTAATTTAATGCTTTTAATATTTTACAAGCAAAACACAGACAACTGATATATTCTGTGAGCCCCATGCAGACAATAAATACTCACGTTTTAATTTCCTTTCCTCATTCACAGCAAGTTAACTCATTAAAACATTAAGTGGAAGAGCTTCAGTATTTTTTTTCCCCTTCTATTTTTGTGATCTTTATTAGTGTCAAGCTGAATGTACACCATTCTATTTTCCTTTCCCTCTATCATCTATTTCTATTCTGTATTTTCAATAAAACTTGAATTTCTTTCTTGTTAATCAATAGCAGCTTCCTTCATCTGTTCTTCCAACAGTGCCCACCTATTTCAGGTGCAGTTTCAAAGCAGACTAAGGTGTCTCTAGACCAGGAAATTATTCATGGATGTAAATGCATTTTGCAAGTGGAATATTTATTGCTGAAACGCAGCAAGTTCTATGATCCAAATAACATCAGGTGACCATCACACAGAAAAAAGCAAAAACCCATTACCGAAGATTTGTGGGTTACTTCACTCAACTCTTCAAAAGCCATTTAAAGCCCTGTCGAGGAGGTTTTTTCCCCACAGAAAGAGAGGACTACCAGCAGAAGGTAGCAGCATTCCCTGCATGTGGCAGGGGGGCTGGAGATTGGTGATCTTTGAGGTCCCTTCCAACCCTGGCCTTTCTATGATTTTGTGATTCCTTTTCATTATACTGATCTCCTGAGTTTGTGTACGAAGCATACATGTGATATCCCAGTTTGTTTCAGTACAAATTCACAACTGCTAAAGCACAACATTAGGGAATGTATGATGCAGAGCACAGAATGTTTCTAACACAGCATTGCTCTACTCACACCAACTTAAACTGCTCCTGCGCACAAGAAAAACCTGCTGCCAAATACAAGTTGCTTGTCTGCTTATTTACAGTTAACCATCCTGTGATTAATTTTGTTCAGTACAAAAATTCACTACAAAACTGCCATTTCTGATTATCAGCTTTGTTTGAAATATGCAATCATCATCTGTCTGAAATGGCCACTATTACTTCAAGTGTCCAAATGGTTATTACAACTATTCACTTGTTTGATCCGAATGTTAAAAGCTACTTTTTAGCCACTTTCACACGAGTTGACATAGGATATAAAGTTACACGCGTTACTAGGGTTAGAAATACACATTCTCTTTAGTGAGCTAGCTTTGAATACATTAAATTGTTAGATTTAATGAGTCAACCATTTCTGAATTTTCTGATCTCAGAAAGTCTTCTATTTCTTGATAAAAGAATTAAGAATGCTGGCAGAAATAAGAAGGCCTTAAAAAAAAAGAATCTCTTCATGAGCCTATAATGGGATTGGATAAATATTCTCACACATTGATATTTTTCTCAACAGTACCTTTGCCAAAAGTAACTTCAAAATGATATTCTATAGACTACTCTATGATACTCTATTGACATAAACCTGTAGCATGCACTGACATCAGTGAAAACACCATCACATAGATACACTGCGTATGAAATATCTGTTATGGATTCATGGTTTTTCTATCAGTATGATGATGCAGAATACCAACGAAAAACCATGAAGCCATGACAAATCACTGCTGGTTTACACTCAGCCTGATCAACTAACTTTTAAAACTGTTTCCTTAAGATACACAGGACAACTTCAAAATCATCTCCACGTTTCCTATCTCCTGTCTAATGTCTTTTTTAAAATGAAATAGAGTTTCAGCTGTTCATTAAACTGCTCTGCCTGGAACAAGGACTACTACCATGAGACTAATCTAAGGATTAGTAAAGTTGGGAAAAAAAAAAAATCTTTAAACCATTATCAGAATGAACCAACTGGTTCTCACCTCACACAATGCTCAGAAGAGCCTAAGAGAGTCAAAACAACAACAAAAAAAAGTAGGAATCCAAGCAGCTCACACTTCGTAATAAGTTGAAAAGCAGTGATTATGCTGGGATTAATTACACTAAATGCTTGAGCTAAAAAAATTGAGCTAAAGAACTAAAAAGCAATTCAGCAGCTAATTACCCTCACATAATATCAACCATTCATCATACAAAATGTTCAGTGTTTGCAAGACTGCAGTATTTACTTTTTTTTTGTGGAGAGTTCCTTATCTTAAAACTAGTCCAAAGACAAAGTAAACATGCCAAATAATGGTAACTTAAAACAAAATTTAAACAGTATTTTCCAGTTCAGAGGGAGGAATGGTTTATCTCCTGTTCAAGTCAAACATCTCAGAACTGGAAGTGCTGTAACCCAAACACATGCTTTCTCACTTTCAAAAGAGACAGATGCAGTCCTTTAGAGCTAACGCTTCAGTGCCAAAGACCACAAGTGTTACTTGAACTTTTTCCTTTTGCCATTTTTTTTTTCTTTCTGTTGTTACTGATCTTCAAAACGAAATTTAATAGTAATAAACAGCTGTCTTACTCCTCCACAGAAAAGGCACTGATGTACTTATTTTCCTGCATGTGTAAGAAGCCCAACAATAGCATGGTAAAAGCAACACATATACCAAGCCAGGACATTGCCCCTTCAACACAAACATCTTGAGCTAATATTCTCTTCTCCTAAATGCACACAATTAATTTCCAGACCAGTCTGAAGTACACAAAGTTCACCTGCATTGCTCTCTTTTAATCAACCACTTAAGAATTAGAGTGTTCACATAGAAATGTTTGACAGACAGTACCTTGAAATGTAAGAAGGTGCATCTACGATGTTTACACCACTCAGCATAAGATGAAAAGGTCCTGAAAAACATCAAGAGATTTCCATGTTCTTCAGTGCTGCAAAAGAAAGATACATCATTTATCCCAAACAGCACAAGAAGTATCAATTCTATAGCCTCAAATTAACTTCTTTAACGTAAAAGTGCACTATTTTGTAGAAGTAAAAAAAAAAAAAAAAAGAGCCAAGCATTTCAAGCTTCTCCAAAAGGCAAGCAGCCACACAATTAGGCCTATTTGTAAAATGCGATATATTGGCAAAGCAGTTGTCCTATTAAGTCTTAATTTGACTTCAGGCTTGTTCATTAATATTTTTTGTCTTGAATAAACTTCCAAGTGCTACATAGTAAAACAGTGACCTGCAAAACTGGTAAAATTAACCAAATCACATGAATAGTCCTCTGACTT
Source organism: Perdix hodgsoniae (assembly GCA_035772895.1). Taxonomy (NCBI): domain Eukaryota; kingdom Metazoa; phylum Chordata; class Aves; order Galliformes; family Phasianidae; genus Perdix; species Perdix hodgsoniae. The sequence goes on from JAPSGF010000051.1 coordinate 153,463, forward strand.
TTGTCCCACTCAACCAAATCTTTGAGTGAAATTTGTCTCTGCCTGTGACATCCAATCTTTTCAAGATTAAGCCTGAAACTACAGAAAGCAAGAAAGTCTTCTTGTTAGACAATGCCTGGCAAATGTGACCTAAAAAAAATAACTTTTTAAATACAGTTATGTCTTCATCCGTCGTTCTTTAAGAAAAATGGTGATCTCAGTAATCAGTACAGTGAGGCCGAAGGGGGAAAAAGTGATGCAAATGAATCCACAACTGAGAAATGGACTGCGGAGATAGTAGTGCCAGGCCCCTTCTGTGCAGAAACTAATATCCCAAGGAACTGTTCCTTGCAGGTCTCTCCTCAATATCTCTACAGCTTTAGGCTCTCACGTGATTTAGCAGTTCATACACGTCTGGATACAATACAGTTTCATTCATTTGAACAATCCTACACTTGCATTAAATAATTCTCTGGTGTTCTACAAAGACACCTTTCCTCAGCTCGCACATAACCAGAAAGGACCCTGTTGGGCTTACAGTTTACATCATAAGACTGAAACATAAATGCTATTTTGACAAGGAAATATTTCAACAGCAATCTGCTACAGGAAATATTAATTTTCACCTATAACACAACTGAAAAGAGAGGGGTCAGTTGTAGTCACAACAGTAGCCACACAAGGCAAGCCCAAGGAATTTTCAATACAGAAGACAAAGTGTGATACAAAAGGAAAAATTCCTATTATTTGGCCTTACTGTTTTTCAGAGTTACTGAATAATGTCAACTGCAAATATTCAAGTCCAGTGATTCCACGCTCAATATGAGATTTTTCCATTTCTGCTGACCACAGTTAACAAACAGAAGCAGCTTTTCTGCTTCAATGACTGGCACTAAAGTTACTTTTGTTATACACTTAATTGCTGTGTCCTCCAGCAGAACTATGTTAGTCTGAATGGCAACCAAGATGTACACAAGCTAAACATTTTTAGTAAGACAGTTACATTCCCTCTGAAAAGGTCCATGAAGGCAGGCAAAGGAAATCAGTAACATGCAAAAGTTAGCCTTGAAACAAACAGAACCAATTGCGTTAAGAGATGTGAACATTTAAGGTAGGTGCCATCAGAGAGATCATCTAACCAGGAACATAAACAGACTTTATTCACCCTCTTTACTGTTTGGAACAAAATGAAAGCAACCATTAGAACTGAGAAGCTATATATATACACATATATATATATGCTTTAATCAGAAGAAAAATAATTCATCCACTTCACAGAGAATAATACCAAAGACAGAATAGAGAAAATAGATGGAGAGCTGGTATGGGGAAAGGAAGAGGAAAGAGATGTTTGGTCCAGTTTAAAACTGTTCCCCTTGTCACCATCAGACCACCTAAGAAGTCACTCTCCCTCCTGTTTATAAGCTCCCTTCAAATACTGGGAGGCTGCAGTGAAGTCTCCCTGGGGTCTTCTCTTCTTCAGGCTGAAGAAGTTCAGCTCCCTCAGCCTGTCTTCGTGAGATAGATGCCCCAGCCCTCTGAGCATTTTTGTGGTCTCCTCTGGGCCTGCTCTAACTGTTCCATGTCTCTCTTGTGATGTGCTCAAGACTAGGCACAGTACCCCACATGGAGCCTCACAAGGGTAAAGCAGAATGGGATGCTCCCTTCCCTTGCCCCACGGCCACTCCTCTTGATGCAGCCCAGTTTAATGTTGGCCTTCTGGGCTGCAAGTGCACGCTACTGGCTCACACCCCTAGAACCCTCAAGTCCTTCTCCCAGTTATTCTCAATTCTCCCAGGAATTACCCCAATGCAAGTGCAACACCTTGCCCTTTGAACCTCATAAGGTTCCCGTGAGCCTACTTTCCCAGCTCATTCAGATCCTTCCGGATGGCATCTGTTCCTTCTGCTGTATTAGCTGCACCACTCAACTTAATGTCACCTGCAGACTTGCTGAGAGAATACACTTGACCCCATGGTTGTTGATAAGGATATTGAAGAGCACCAGTCTCAATGCTGACCCCTGGAGGATACTACTCATCACCAGCATCCACCTGGACAGAGCCACTGGCAGTGACTCTAGCCACAGCCATCCAGCTGATTCCTTATCCACCAAATAACTCGCCCTTCAAACCCTTCTCTCCCTAATATAGGGAAAAGGATGTAATGTAGAAACATATTAAAGACCTTGCAGAAATCCAGACTTCTGATACTTTGAAAACTTTAATGTATTTCCAGTTTGAGATAAGCTATTCTTTTTTGGATTTTCAGAACAGGCGAGAGCCAAATTTGACTCCCTTAGCAGAATGGCTGCAAGCTTACTACTGACTCACTTCAGCAGTTCAAGGGAGAACTTTGCCTCAGGTCCAGCTTTACTTAATGTATACACATGTGTATACATTATACAAACTGGAATGTGTACACATTACACAAACTGGAAAAAAAAAATAAATGGGACATTCATTCAGATTCCGAAAATGTAAAAGAAAAGCCGAACAAGTTTTATCCTAGCCTGGAAAGAACAACATCATTAAAGGAAATTACCCAAGTAGTCACAACTGCCAGCAAAACCAGGCCAAGACAAAAAAAAAATAAAAACCATGCTGGCAGCACAGGCTAAATTGAATCCCTGGAAGAAAGTAGACACATACTCATTTACAATAACTATCTCTGTGTCCTGGACAGGATTTTTATTTTTAACCACAACCCAATCATTTATACAAAGTCTGTGCACAGTATAGTAAAATTCAAAACTTCAGCAACTGCCCAAATCTCACTATCCAGCAGATGTGATTCCACACAGACAGTAACATGCATTTTAAGCCCACATACCTGGAAAGGAGGGATACAAACATTTGTAACAATTTACATACTTGAAATCTGTTTTTAAAAATGATCACTTTGATGAGCAACCAATTTAATGCAGTTTAAAAGCACGTCACAAACCTTGTGACACTGTTTCAACGTGATGTTATTTGGTTTTTTAGGCAAGGTAGTAGATGAAAGTTCTCAAAACTGGATCACCAAGTAGAGAAATACAGATTTTTATAACAAGATCAGAGAACCAGTTGCATCAAACATTTTAAGAGGCATACAAAATGGTCAAGGTACCAAAAGGAAATTCCAATGTTGAAAGAAAGTAAGGACTTTTAATTCTTGCTTCCCGAGGTTGAAGCTCACTGGGCAACAGGGACCTCTCCATTTACTGTCTTCTGTTGAGTGAAAAGGATAATACAAAATACCATCCTCGTACCACCTAACTTCATCCCTGAACGACAGTGGTGAATGGCAGATAAAAAAAAAGCACACCAAGAAAATAATTTGACATTGAAGTTCTTTGGATCAAATAGAGAACTAGAACAGCTCCATGTGAGCTGTATTTCAATGAACTTTCTGATAGCATTGGTAACATCACAAAAAAAATGAACAATACTGGGTTTAGAATAGGTAAATCCCCAATTAGCCAAAATTAGCTTAATTCCTAATTCTGAAGTCAATTTCCACAAATCCTAACACACTGAGAACACTTTCAGAATGAGGACTGCTCTGAAAGTAATGCCTCCTATGTTATTGTGCTGACACGATGGCAGTAGAGGTCAACTTTTCCCTCCAGTATTCTGTGACGTTGCCATATGAGAGATGGCAGCAGAGAGGCAGTCTGAGAAAATGGTAGCTGACATGGAAGTGCATATGGAACAAATGAGTGCCATTGAATTCTCTGTGCAGAAAAAAAAAACCTGCATCCATTGGCATTTATCAGGGCTTGCTGGACATTTATGGAGATCAAACAGTGGATGTGAGCCCAGTGGGCATTGCATTTCAGCAGTGGCAACAGTGGGTCACCTCTGCTGGTGCGCATCTTGACAACCATGGCATGCAGGCTCTTGTTCAGTAGTGCTGAAGGAAATGCAGAGCTAATGGTGGAGATTGTACTGAAAAACTGTGTTCCGTAGCTGAGAATTTGCTCTATCAAATAGTGTTGTTGTGCTCTTCTTATCTATTGTAGATTCTATGGAAATAGGAGCAAGCTACATATAACAAGGTAATAAGATGTTAAAGCTTAAGCCTCTTTTTGGCAAGAACTAAGCAATACAAGCTGTCACTAAAAAAAAGTTAGTTATAAACAGAAAACATCAATCTCCAAAGCCAACATCACGTAAGAGAGAAGCTATCCAAAAACAGCAAATAGCATTTTCAGGCCCAGTGTTAACTATGTATCAGGTTAAAATCACATGCCCTTTGCCCAAGCACTGGCTCCTTTTACAGTATAACATCAACAAAATACAAAAGCATCTAAGAAGTTCTACAGTTGTAACATTATTTTAGTGTTCAGTACACAAGACTTCTTGCACTGGGATATAATACCAAGGAATTACTCTTACAGCTGTAGGAATAATTTATGCTTCACCTCACTTCCAAGACAGCAAGTCCATGCAGCGTTTGACGTAATGCAGATCTTGCACAAATCCTTCACTATTACTGTTAAGTTCTATTAATTACTAAAACATATCAGCAGTTTTCCAGCTGTCTATAAACTCTTCCCAAGCTGTCCGTGCAATCGTTCGTCTCCCCTTACCTGTTAGATTAGTTAAGTAAAAAAAAAGAAGTGGGTAAGAGGATTTTTCATGGACATTGTAGCCCTCAGTACTATAATAAAGTTTAACATGAGTTATAACTTGTGAAAGGGGACTTGAGCAGAAGTCAAAAATAGAAGCACTGCAATTCTATCTGCACAGACATTTTACTATTACAGCATGTTTAAGGAAGAGTACACCTTTTAAAATAAGTACTGTATTCCAACAGTACCTCATTGAAAATAAACTTGAATTTTCCTTCTTTTAAAAACATGTTGCTCAAGTGCTTTATTATTCTTGTTTTCTTCCAAAGCAGGATGGGCTTGGGAATTAGAACTGACTGCCAAGTTTCTAACTCCAGTGCTATTAAAGATCATGCATTATGAAAAATGTAACAACAAAAAAAATTACAATGGCGGAGAGAAAAAAAATTCAGGCCACCCTAGAAAATGCACTTGGCAAGGCTGGGCCATGGGAGTGAAAGAAAAATGAGAAAAGTGATGGGGAGACTGAAAAGAACAATACCAGATTCAGGTGGACAAGAACTGGAGGAAGGGAAGACATAGGAATCAAAATTCTAAGAGTAACCGGGACACTGAAGAATAGAAGAGCTATCTGGGAAAATAAAGTCTGAAACTAGGCATGAAAAGAAGGGATTGGGAATTGGTAAGAACCTAGACAGAGGATTGAGAATACAAACCTTAAGAAAACATCACATCATTATATTAAGCCAATATAATGACGCATTGCTGTCTTTAAACAGACATTGCCAATACGAACTCCACTCTGACAACATATTTCCTGCCTCAAATGAGTAATAAATGTAATATATAAAAGCAGTAAGCTATATTTACACATTATCATTAATTTCTCTTTCAACCAGTTGAGTACATTGGCATCATTTACCTTGCAGCATAATGAATTTATACACAAGAACAACAGATAATATGTACAAATGGAAGCTACAGAGAAAGCAGAACTGTTTGCTTTACTGATAGCAATGCCATAATTCGTATTACTCACAAAAACTTGTATTTACTATGAATACTTGTGCAACGTAGAAAAGGACAAGGATAGTGAAAAAAGAGGCAAAACAGGACTGCTTGAGCCAGGATGAAATGAAGTCTGAAGCTATTTCAATACGTTAGTTTCTGGTATAACCATCAAATCCCATGACAAAAAACCACACATGAAAAAACATAGTAATTTCCTTTTCTAAATCCTACTTCTTGAGAGAAATCGACCACTATTTCTCCTCCTACCACTGGCTGTAGTGGATGTGAATGGAAATTCAAATCTTCTAAACAAAACATTCAGCTGTATCTATGAACTAATTAAGCCTGAGGTAATTGAACAGGCCTTTCTTCTTTCCCAAACACTTGCCTTCCCTGTCCATCTCAAGGCTAGAAAGTAACACATTAAGGGACAAGATTAAGTTAGCTATCCAGTAATAATTAATACTTCAATTATAACATGGAGACTGGGATCGAGTGTGCCCTCAACAAGTTTAAAGCTAATGCTATAAAGGGAATGACTATCATTCAGAAAACCTCAACAAGCTTGAAAGGTGGGCCCACGCAAATCTCATGAAGTTCAACAAGGCTGAGAGCAAGGTCCTGCATCCACATCAGAGCAATCTCAAATATCATCCTATGTACCAAAACCTGATAAGTTAATGATTACATTAATGAAAACACAGTATCTGAGTTTATCTTGTTACCTATTTCTCTAAACCAAACAATTCCAAGCATCCAAAGCATATTACAACCCCAAACATGTTCCTGTTTGACATGAATTTGTTTAAGCCCTTTCAGGCCTTATGAACGATGTCCATTCCTCTCATCTCCACAGGGATATGGACTCATGATAGGAAGCATTATGGTTGGGCTAGCAATACGTTGCCTCCCAAAGAATTTGCCAGCAGCTTTCATCAGAAAGCTGAATTGCTTCAGCACTGGATGTCACACACAATAAGTTTTTTTAAACAAAAAAACTCCACATTACCTGGACACAAACTTGCTTAATTCTGAACACAGTCCAGATTCCACTACGATGCTGAGATCAGTAATAGCAGCAGACACATTCTCTTTGTTCTAGATTGGAGAAACAACAATGCAATATTTTAGAAGTTTCTCTAGAAAAAAATATAGAAACACATACATAAAATACACCAAAATCTACGCAAATACTGCTACAGACAAAAACCTATAAAACAGTATTTTTAAGCTATGTCTTACTTCACAAATTTTTTTTTTTGCATTTCAACACATCAGCATTACCCAGGCAACAAAGATTTTGGAGTAACATCTGAGCTGCTCTGCACAGAAAATAGACATTTGTAAAAGATTTCTTTACAAGAAGTTCATCTACTCCCTTACATGTCCTTTATACTGCAGATTCTTCTCATTTTTCCAACACAACTCCTTCATCACATCAACGAGAAATCTCAAGTTTAATATATTTTTTGGAAAACATTCTAATGCTAAAATCCTAAAATACAGAAGTCTTTTTCCTGCTTGCATTCCTTCCATTTTACAAGCTATTGTTTTGTCTCAAATTCTTGTCTCATTTTACAATAACACAATACTCAGGGATACATAATAAAATGTTCCCAAATTAAATTACCTAACAAACTAAGAAAACATCAAGAAAAGAAGATCATTCAGTAGAAATGAAACCATGGAAGAATTTAAATCTTTTTTTTCCTATGAATTCTTTAGCACACTAGAGGAGTAGATCAGATAACAGTGAATGAAAAATAATACCTTGAAGACCATAGCAAATGTTTCACTTTATTACAGACACTTTGTACTTCCCTTTATTCTCAGTCACTACAAGGAAATAGCAACACAGGAAAATACTGGGAAAAACTGGAATCAAATGCAAACATCCCACAGCAATCCTTAGCACTGCCATCAGTAGAGATAGAAAAAGCAAACCAAGATGCTACAAAGTGTAATGGATTGGGTAAGTAGCATCACGAAAAAAAAATTTAAGTTGAGAGCAAGAGGTTCAACATGTGCATGGAGAAGCTAGTAGCAGTTATAAGCTAATATACTATTGACCAAAAAAAAAAAAAAAAGAAAAAAAAACAACCAGGAAGCAGGCTAAGGAAATCTGCTATAATGCCATCGATATCATCCCAGGGTCACATAAAAGCATTTAAATGAAAGCTCTCGAGAAGAAAGCGATTTTTTAATGACTGCTTTCTCAACGGTTTTAGATTTGTTTACGCAGATTTTCGAACTAATTGCACACATCTGCTACTAACATTTAAAAACAGCAAGAAAGGAAGTAATAAATGAATGCTTTTATATTAAACTGCTTATTTGTCCACATTTTGACCTTGGTAAGCATCTACCTATGCACAAGAGTAAACAAATAAGAGTTTCTCCACTTGCACTCCAAGCAGGCAAAACACTAATCAACTTTGGAATATATTCTCTCCTACTCCGATGATGTATCAATACTAAAGGATCAGCTGAAATGCAGAATATGTCAAGCAGTGAGTAAGCAGTACAACATCAGTACAGACAACTTGAGATAAGGAAAGCTAGCCAGAGTGAACTCAGGTCTACCTCTTTTGTCTTTGTACAATTGTACTTTGGGAAACAGCCTCTTACATGCACAATTGTAATGCTATAACATGATGGAAAGCACAGCAATAGTAGCACAGTTGCATAATCCTGGGCTGCAGTAAATGAGAACAAGCCCAAATGCAACAACCCTAGACACAAAAACAAAGAAAGAAAAGCTGCTTACCATTGCAAGGCCTCAGGTAGGCGGGGATCTCCAGAGAGATGCCCTCACCTCCACTGTCAAACCTTACATGAGGTATGGGAAGAGGTGGATCCTGCCTCCACCCCTTCCAGTCACGCAGGTGCATCTCATTGCATACACCTGAGCTCCCCTGGGTTTCTTGAGCCTTCCCACCAGGTGTTCTATCACTGCTTCAAGCCATGACCGAGCATTTCCATTACAACGATATTTAACATTATTTAAAAATCCAATTAGAGATAATCACAAAATGAACTTGGTACTGTATACCTATTGGTTTAAAGATGCTACGGAGCTGAATTTTCTAATGTAACTACTAAATTAAACAGATCAAGTTGATAGTTTGAAGAAAATTCTTATCTCATTGCATACGAATGCATCTGTTGTCTACTGATTATTTCTCTAAAAGCTCTTTTCTTCTGCTTGATGGGTGAAAGTAGTTGCAACAGCATCTTGCCCACGCTGATCTCCATACAGGTTATTTTACATTGAACTGTTAATGTTGTATCTTAAAGAACAGACATAAATACTTCTCTATTTTATATACAAGAAGCTTGAAACATAAAAACTACAGCTAAGTTTCCAGGCCTTAGTAGTTTCACCTGAAGTCATAACTTTCCTGACAGCACTGGAAGCAGACTCCTGCAGCCACAGAAGATCCACCAGCTTCACTGCACAATTAATTAAATCTGTGGCAACTAAGATAATACATCTCTACCTTTATATCACAGAAATAGCCCACTACAGCTAGGCAAAATGTCTGTATGTAATTGCTAATGATCTAATGGTAAGCTATGCCCTTACATTATAAAGAAATGCGAGAAATATTTTGATCATATAAATTACAAACATGCATAATTTCAAAGGACAATCTTTTAACTTTAATGTTAGAACAAACCAAATTCTCTCAAAACCTACTTAAATAGTTCTAACAAAATGATAATACAAAACTATCCCATACAATGAACCATATTTTACAACTGTACCCAAGCCATTACGTTTGGATTTGTACATCTACAAGAAAATACTAAGCCTTTAAAACCATTCAGGTTCATGTATAATCACAAAGACTGTGCAAAGGAACAGAAATAACTCTGTTTGCAACCACACATGTACCTCTTGAATTGTGTAGGTAGCACCATAAATAAAAGCCTAAACATATATATCGTGGCCAAAAAAAAAAGTGCTCTCCAATTGTGTCTGCTTGACTAACTTACGATTTTCCTGAACACATCCACAACTTAAAGACATGAAAAAGCACAAAATGTTGGTGATATGAATTTGATTAAGTTAACATTTATACATAGACTGTATTGTATTTTAAGTATTATCTATTGTGGTATTGTGTATTTTAATTTTTTGCATGACCTGGTTTTATTAAAACTCTATATTTTTATTAATTGAAGGTTTGGTTTTTTAATACAAACACACTTTTTTGCGTATCACGTATCCACAAAGTAATTCTGTCTGCTCTGGTTTTAGGTGGTAAACAGGCAACTACTGCCATCTAGTGGTACAAAGTTTTTGAACCTCACGAATACACTCAACAGTCAGATTTATCATCTGCGCTCCATTAACATCAAATACCTCAAAACACAAATAATTTATCATTCCAAATAACCATGCAACTGAGAAGCATAATCAAGTCCCACGACTGATGCAGGTTATTTCCATGCCTGAAGCTAAATGCAATTCTACACATCAATGCTACAGCAGTACTACAAGAACTCAAGCCAAGTACTACAAGTTCTAAGCCATGCTGTAAAATAACTTAATTCAACTCAACTCCTGAAATTCCTTATCGTGCAATCCACAGACAAGTACTAAATACTCATTTCCTAAAATCATAGTGGCTTCTCTTAAGCTTATGAAGAGAAGCCACTTTTGTGTCACATAACAAACCAGTTATGTGATTCAAACACTCCACTTAAAGCCACCTTCAAAGTTGAGCTGAAAATCAAGTTTTCCAGAGATGAAAACTTCCCAATGCCAAAAAACAGCTATTACAAACTCTTTCCCACTGATCACCATTCTGCATTCTGTACTAATAGATTCTGACAAGAGCTTCCTTACAAAAAGCATCGTAATTGGTGTAATTTTGTGCAGCCCCCACGATGAAATAGCAGTTCATACTAATGAAGTGAGTAGGAGTATAACCAAAGTAAAAAAGAAGCTGTTCTGGCTTTTAATGTTTTCGCTTTTCCTGTTCCCTCAAGAGATGTGAGGCTTGGAATTTCCATTCTTCAGTTCAAGATACCAGATTATAGGAGAACGTGGTAAGAATTTCATGACTGGATGTAGAACTTGAACTCTAGAATTATTTTGCTTGGATGCACACGGAATTCAAAACTGGGTCCTTCTGTCATGGAGAGGCTTACATCAAGGAAACTCAGCCGTAATGATAAAACATCAGTTAAAAGTTTTCAGCTGAAAAATTAAGTATTAACTTTGTTCATTTGAAGTTTTGCTTGTTTATTTATTTATTTTAAGACACATTGACTGTTACCTTCAGTTCAAGAAGCTGGAATTCCAAACAAAAAGGCAAGGACTGGCAATTTCCGGATAATTTGTGCTTCCGAACTGTTCTATTTACAGCTGTTGTTAAAAAAGTAAAAAAAAGAAAGTTAATAAAATACATAATAACTCTATTCAACTATTACTGTATTTCTTCCATTAGTCACGTTTAAAGTACCAAACAATACTGTCCATCACAGAAATCATGAAATTAAGTGAAACATGTTACGAAAAGAACTACTAGCTTCATAGGAGACTTTGCTTTTCCACCTGGTAAAATACAGTACTTGCTCAGAAACTGTTTTCTCAATAAAGGCAGTTATTCTGAAATACAATGGAATTTTCTTTCTGTTACCATTTGAAGCAGAATTACAACACACATCTGCAAATGTGATCAACTGAAACGTGCTCAGCATAGCACCAGTAACAGCCACAAAATGCTTACTTTTTTCTAATGTTTTCTTAGCGTGACTTGTGATCTGAATACCAGTAAACTTCACCAAAAAGGAGAGATCTCTCTCTAGACTTTCAAGTTCAGCTTTCAGGTCCAATGGAGGTGTATGTCCCTTATGTTCTCTCAGAAATTCCCTTTGGAATAATTTTCTAGAATTAAAAAGAAATGAGAATAAGAAAAAATCTATAATAAATAAACAAACAAACGACTCAAGAGATAAGAAAATGTTTTGTTGTATCAGTACAACAGTATTGTTAAATTAAAGGCATTTATAATTTGTTCTGAGTGCTTTCAGTTCAAGATCAGCTGTCAAAAATCTAATTTCAGTTAAAATTCTAGCTTGAAGGAATACTTTGTGTTCACTGCCAGGCAGACAGCCTTTATTTTAAGTTTTTATATATAAGCACTTAAATGCACATACAATAAAAGTGAGCTGTGATGCCTTTAGCAACCAGACACAGCTTATCTAGAGAATATACTTTCAGTATGAAATATCAATTAAAAAATGAAAAGCTGCACTTCTATAATGTATAGTTGTGCCTAGCTATACAAGAATCCAGCTTTTTTTTTTTTTTTAACTAACATCTGTGTGCACAACTTTGCACGGCCCACACATAAACTGATGTTATTGCCTTCTTCAGGAAAAAAAAACTAAACAAAACACACAGATGTCACTAAAAAGAAATTAACTTACTATCTATATAATCTTCTATCACAATTGATCCATGTCTTAAACAAGATCTGTATCACAACAGCACTATAAAAATAAGTACAAGTCTCAATACTGTAACACAGACAAAAACATAACTGAAAGAATTTTGATAAAGAAATGTCAATAATCCAATAGGAGCAGAAGACATACACTGACGTCAGTACTTCTTCATCAGAAAAAAAGGTGGATTCCTGTTGGATATCTTCATATTTTTCAGACAACAGCTTAATTTCTTCTTCCAGTAACTTAATTTCATCTTCATAAACTTGATAAACTCTGCTATCCATTTCTCACACTCCAAGATACTGGATAAAACAGATGTATGCATTAGGTCTCATCTCCCCCAAAGATGGATCAATTTTAACAATTAAATTTATCCAAATAATTAATTTTAAAATGTAAATATGGCATTAGGCAACATTTCTCCTGCCGTAATGTGAAACAATCCAATTGTATCTTACGTCTTTTGAAAGTTAAAGAATATTTGCCATTTTAAAATCTCCCGAGTAGCTCTGACAAATACAATGATTTATACTGCTGTAATCAATTCTATATAACTAAGCAATGCTGTTTCCTATGGAAGATTAAAGTAACACTAGCCTTGATACTCAGCAACTAAATTCAACTGAAATTCTGTCATCAGCCTGAAAACAGAACAAGGCTTCAGAGAAAGCAGAACGCTACTCTTTATACAACAATACTTTGATATCAACATAATTCCTATTCAAACTCTAAAGACCCATTAGAAGGACACCGGTCTACAAACAGACATATAATAGGAGAAGCAGCAGCTTCTTCCATGTAACAGTTCTGAATGTAACAATGCTTCTTAAATAACATAGCACCTCGTCCTGCTAACTGCAACATAAACTGAAAGAGTGCTCCTAGCGAACGTAGGAAGCTATAAGATACCAGCAAGAATCTGATGAAGAACAAATCTTTGTCTTGAAAAAAAAAGCAAAAAAACACAACAATAAAGAACATTCTCCAAATTACGTAACAACTAAAGGGGGAAAGAAATGGTTTTGTTGCATTAATTCTTTGAAAATAGAATTAATGGAGCCTAAATGTAAATCTTAGACGAATTACAAAGACAAAAACCACTACATAACTGTATGGGAACTGTTGAGTCCCAGCCTGAACTACTGACTGAGCACCTGGGAAAAAGATCTGGTCAGCCCTGGGAGCACAGGTGAAGGGAATTCACCAGAGTGAATTCTTTCTGACACCCTTCCACGGCGCTGGTCCCTTTGTTGTTACACCTCCTGTATCACCGCTCTATTCCATTGATCTTTCTGATTGTTACGGTAACCTCCAGAGATGAAAGCATAAAGAGGAAAGCAGCGTAGAAGGATTTCTCTGAGAATCCTGAGCTGTGATTTTACCTCAGAACCCAGCTGTCAGTAGCAATGCAGTACTGAAGGTGGAGCACAGCTGCCCTTAGCAAACACAGAAGCGTTGACCAGCAGAAAGCAGCGGGCAGACAGCGGGAACGGCCACCTAAATCAAAAAGAAAACAAGGTTTTTAATTTAAATGTCGGGACTGGAATGCCAGCCTTAGACGCAGCCCGTGCAGAGGGCTGTGCAACTCAACCTTGGTGCGTTAACTTACCAGGAAAATAAACCCGCCTTGTGCTGGGACGAGAAACAGAAGTGAAAGGAAGTTTAAAAAGTGGGTTTTCGCCCGTCTTAAGGTTGGGGTTTCGCCAGCTCGTTAAAAACCAGCACGCACCGAGGGTCGCTACGGCTGCAACCAGCAGAACCTCTGGGGAAAAAAAAACAACAAAACAGTCGCGACGGGCAAAAGTTTTACCTGAAGCCGTCAGCTGCTCACGGCGCAGCAGTTGGGGACGCGCTCAGCAGCTGGCGGCACGGAGCGGCGGCTGCCCCTCACAGGCAATCGCCCGCCGCTTCGAAGTGCGCGCCCAGCAGCGTCCCGGACGCTACCACTGCGGCCAGCCGGGCGGGGGGCACCGCTCGGCGCCGCCGTCTTGAGGAGCCGGTGAGCAGCTGGAAGGACGCGTCCCAAGGCCGTTATCCGAGCTAGATAATAAAAGAGCTGTTCACGCAGCTATTGACTTTTGCGGTTTTATTTTTTCCCTTACATCTCGTGAAAAATTCCCTCCCCTTTTTTTTTCCTCGTTGGTTGCGCCCAAAGCTCCCGCCATTCCCCGGCCCGGAGCTGCGTGCTGCTCTCAAACCCGGCCGGCCGCCAACAGGAAGCCGGCAGAGGGGAGGGCAGCGCGTGGGCCCGGCGCGCGGCCCGTGTGTGGGGGCAGCGGCGGGACGGCCTCCTCTACCCACGTTTCTTTTTCCGGTATCTGAAGGACGGGCGGTCGCTGGTGGCTGCTGCAGAGGGAGAGGCGCGATCCTGTGCTTTGGTTTCCCCTGCTTTCGCTGCTGTGGCCGTTGAGAACCAGCTAAGACTGCAGGGGATGTGGTGAGGGTCAGAGCTGTGGCACAGCTCGCTCCCACGCCCTGCACAGCCCCTCAGTTGCTCACTTTCTGCTCCTCTGTTTCTTATCAGCTTCATATCTTTCCCCATATCCCCACAGCATTCTTCTCTGAGGTTCTTTGTAAAGAACTTTTGATGGATTGATTTCTTTTTTCTTCATAATTTGATGTTGTTTGATGTGATTGACTTAATTCCTGAAATTGAAGTGCTAGTGATCTGCTCTTATTTTTTACAGGCAAACAGATTGACTCTTTCAATATGGAGAAGAAACAAGTTTCAAAACGCCTGTATGTCGGAGGGCTTGGCCATACAGTTTCTAAGGCTGAACTGCAAGAAAGATTTGGGAAGTTTGGACGTGTTCTGGATGTAGAGATTATTACCAGAAAAGATGAGCAGGGTAACAGTTTTGCATCATCCTTTAAAAGTGAATTGATTTTCATGTTTGACATAAGATTTTTTGCTCCAGAGGCACTTTATTTTCAGGAAATAACGTAATTTTCAGCTTTAAGGGAAATACTGAAAGTATGTAGAAATTAATTAAATATTTATCATTGAGCAGGGAGCCCTATGAAAACTTTTGCTTACATCACTGTCAGCAGTTCTGAAACAGATCTTAGAAAATGTAAGTATGTATACGTGTCTATATATATTATTTTTAATAAATCATGTTCCTGAACCAACTTACATTATTCATGATACATCTGATGTTCTCTAGGCAGGACCTGATAGAAGTAGACCTAGTTTTATTCTGTTATCATATGCATTTTGCTTGCTTTAAGCTGCAGTTTTTATGAAAGATATTTTGCCAGAGTTTTCAGTATGTGGAAATAAGCAGGCTGAAGAAATTACCTTGCAACTGAAGAGGTGATTTAGGAGTTTATTCTTGCTCTTCCTTCAAAACACATAGGAAATGTTTCAACCACTTCCTTCAGAAACATAAAACATTACAAGGGGCTTCCCATGAGAGGAAACCCAGAAGGAGAGTTCATGTAAACATTCTTGTGTTATGACAGTTGTACAGATTCCAGAATAGTTGGACTACAGAATTATTTGCAGTTATGAAATTACATATAATATGTAGCACTAAAATACCAGATGGCGATAACTATACCTGAAGAAGCAGCACTGGTGACTTGGTGTTTTATTTAGGAAGAATTGCTGTTAGGAATAGGAAAGCTCCTTGAGATTAGTTAAAGGATAGCCCAGCCCTTGTTACTTTGATTCCTTAAGTTCCAAGTTGTTTTCCTCTTGGTTTTCCATGCTCATTAACTATGTCTTTCAAAATAAACAAGATGTTAATTACCAAAAAATTTCCCTGACAGTAGCACAGACACTTCAGAGTATGTGTACCTGAATTTTTACATCTGTATTTGAGCTGACCCATACAGACCCAATGAGAACGTTCCAAGTCAGAACCTTAACATTGAATGTAGACATTGTTAAGTGTAGAATACTGGACTTTTCATGTACAGAAGGGATCATTGTTAAGTTCAGCATGTATCTTTTAATGTAGAAAATATTAATTTCCAGTCTTCTTGTTTTAAAGGCATATCAATTTTAAATAAAACCAAATGGGGAGGGAGGACACTGCAAATTGAATTTGCCAAAGAAAGCTTTTTACACAGGTAAAATCAATCAACAGATTTTTTACTGATGTACCCTTTATCTGTTTAACTTGTAATATTACGGCAGCACTTTAGGCATCTGCTATGCTCCTAATCTTTCTAATTTTTATTGATGTTGGTGGGCTGGTGATGCATATTTGATAGCACAATCTTTTTGGCACTGTTACTCCCTTAAAGCTTAGCTATAATCAGAATCATGTTAATTCCTTCTGTGGGAAGGGTTGCTGCCAGTTATGATCTAACACACAGGCAAATTTTTTACATATGTTGTATACTTTTTGATCCAGGCTTGCCATGGAGAGAGAGGAAGCAAAGCTGCAGAAAGAAAAGCCACGGAGAAATGATGAAACAGTTCTTCTAGAATCACTGAAAAAGGCTGGTGTTGTAGACTTTCATATGAGAGCAGTACCAGGTACAGAGGTGCCAGACCATAAGGTATGGTGGAATATTTTACAAGTTCTTGTCATTCTTGTAATGAATCTTTTATTCAAGAATTATTTACTTTCTTCATGCTAATTTTTTTCTTTTAGAATTGGATTGTGGGTAAATTTGGCAGAGTCCTACCTATTCTTCACCTTAGGAATCAACAGAAAAATAAAATATCCTTTTCGTTTTGGTTGGATATAAATACATTCCTTTCTTTCTGTCATCCTAATGGTAATTATATATTTGCTAAATGGTCTTCCTATTGACTGCTATGGCGTGTTTGACTTACTGTGTCCTTTAAGTAAATGTAGTAAGTTTTTTGTGTTTTGAACAACTTCCTTAGACTGCAAGTCCTTTGCTTAAAGGCATGCTGTCACAGCATTCCTCGTCCTTGCCCTTAGAAATTAGTTTGTAGAGATTGGAATTCTGCTTGCTTAAAGAATTGTGTTGTTTTTATTCCTTAATTCATATGAACATTGTGAAGTATGACCCATCAAAATATTGCCACAACCTTAGAAAGCTGGAGGAAGACATGACACATGTAGTTCCTGTATCCAAGCTTACCTGGCATTTGGAAGAGAAAGATGACAGCATAAGCAAGAAGCGACAAGGATTGTTCCCTGTGACTAAGGAGCAACCTAAAAAACTGAGGCAACTGGGCAGTCAGGATGTGAATGGAGTGGAAGCGCTCCCTTCTGAGTGTCAGTCACACTTGAGAAATATAAGCTCATCACAGCTAGATCAAAGATTGAAAAGCAAATCCACTGAGAAGTTTGAATTACCTCCAAGCAGTCTTAATAGTAACATCTCAGGGCAAAGTTTACTATTAGATAAAAACAGCGTTTCTAAAGTAATGTTTCCAAATAACAGAATGCAAGCTTCTGACAGTGACATTGATTCCGAAGAGGAAATCAGAGCAATGAAGATGAAGAAGATGGAAAAGGAGCAAACTGAAAATGTTGAGACTGAAAGTGACCACCTGGAAATTGTTGGAGACAATTTTGAGTTAAAATATAATACTCACTGGTCCTTAGGCAATCGAGACAGCGTGAAGAAAGTTGTCAAAGGAAACAGTAAAGAGAGAGGGACTATGGAATGGGACAATGGTTATGACTCGGCAGATACAGATGAGATTATTGCTGAGAGTAAAGCTCCAGGTCTGAGTAGCACAAAAACTGTGATTTTAGAAAATACGAAACAGGTGAAGGTGGAAAATAAACAAATATTATCTAGTAAGAAATGTGATTTGGTAAATGACTCCTTTCTGAAAACTCACAATTTAAAAGAACATGTTGAAAGCAAAGGGAAAATGAGAAAACCTAGCATTTCTGCCTTGTTGAGTACAGCAGGGAACAGTACGGCAGAAACAAGTCATAGCGAGAGCTCTTATTCAGAGTCTGAGGGAGAAGAGTCTGAAATGAGTTCTGATTATGAATCCATGATGCAAAACTGTTACCGTCTAGACCTTACATTAGATGACTTAAAAGCATTGGCTGCTGAAAAATCTGAGACATCAGTGGAAGAATTCAGTAGTACACAGAGTTCTAGTCAGTGCAGCATTAAAGAAAGTGCTAAAGGCAATGTCATACATAAGCCAAAACATTCTAAAATTCCTTCTGCAGTTAAAAAAAAGTGCATCTGTCCTGAAGATATACTTGCTGCTATTTTAGATGGGGAGGAGGATGCTGATGAGGAAAGCTCCAAGGGACAAAATAATTTATGTTTGAAATTCCAGCCCTTCAGAGGAATGGGATCACTTTGTGACAAGTCAACTAAGGACAGCACTGATTTAAAAGAGGGATCTGTGGAAAATTTAGGTTTTGAAGCTTCTCTTCCTTTTTGTGGCAAGAAGTCACCTGAAGGGCAATCTGAGAACCATCCATTTCATTCTGTTGAAGTCAGCACTAAAAAGAAACAAAATATACATAGTGAACAGCACAAAGAGTTGCCAGATGCTGCCTCCATAGCAGATAAGAATGCTTGCAGCCCACGTTTACAAGGAAAGAACACAAAGATAAATTCTCTGCAAGGTGAGCAGAATTCAGAGTATGGAGATGCTATTCCCAGCACTGATGAAAGTGAAGATGAGAGCAGTGACATGGACGATAATGCTGCCATGTCACAGAAATGTGTGAAACGACAATTGAAAAGCCCAAAACTGCTTTCAAAAAAAATGAAGACAGATGTAAGCAACACAAGTTCAGAATGTAAAATTAAGAAATGTGCAAATGGGAAGATGAGTCTCCTGGGTAATAAAGAGCTTCAAGGTTCTGCCTCAAAGGAATCTGATACAAAAAAACAATTGCAGGATAACCAGAAGAGGCTGGCAGCTCTGGAAGAGAGGCAGAAAGAGAGGCAATTACAGAAGAAACTCATTCAAGGAGCTCTTTCAAACTTGGTAATTGCACTTGTGTCTTATCTGAATAGCAGGCAGTAAAACAAAAGCAGAAAATTAAATATATATAATTGATATATTGTACAATCAAGGAAAAAATAATATAATTGAAAAGTACAGTCAAAAATAGATGTATAGTCAAGGTGTGAAAATAAACCAATAAAGAGTTAGGCACAAGGGGAACAAAGAGAAAATAGGAGAAACGCTTACCTGTGCAGAGGGCTCGCTATAAAGGGCTCCAAAGGAGTGGATCTCTCAGAAGAGATCCTTCCTCCCTGGCAGTCAGCACTTAAATGGGTCTAGGAGAGGTGGAGCCTGGCTCCACCCCTTCCTGCAGCACAGGTGAATTGCTTTCACCTGTGCTCCCAGGGCTGACATACTGCTTGCCTCAGATAACTAATCAAAGGTTCAGGCTGTGATTCAGCAGCTCCCATACATATATCATTTATATATATATATATAATTCAAGATATTTTGCAAGCTTGTGGAATTCTTGCTTATATTTCAGTTTTTGTTTTCATAGTATGTATAAAGTGTTGCATGCCCAATTCCTGGGATATCTCTAGAATTGTAAAAGGAGTGCTGGGTTCTTCCTTTACTGTCATAGAAATGTGTCAAAGATGCTTCTATGTGACTGTGCTGAGCATTTACTGTTAACCTGCCTATTTTATTATGTAGGACAGCCAGCCAACAAACAAGCATAAACACATCATATTCAATTCAGATGTGGAAAGTGAAGCTGAAGTGGAAGAAATGTTGGAGCAAGATGAAAGTTTGGAAGATGTGCACAGAATAGTAAGTGTTGCTAGGAGAAACTCTAGCATTCTTTGAGGCAATTCCATATCAATGGGACTGTAACTTTTATTTTGAAGACTATTTTTCATAGCTTAGTGAAAGGAAAATTTAAACAATAAATATTTCAATTAATTTGAGTGATTCTATTCTAGCTAACATGAAGCAAGTTTCAAAGAGTAAATCATTCATCTGCGAAAGCTGGAGATGCTGGAGAATTTGTAAGGAGATAGTGATCTGTATGCAAGATGTTTTAATTGTGATTTTTAAAAAAAGGAAATAATTTTTTAGCTTACAAGGCATAATTACTTAGTTTGGAATTTCTCTGCTTTTGGTCACAGGAAGAGAAGGTTTTGGCTTCGGTATTGTGGGAAGGCTTGTTGATCTTTCCAACACAGTGAATGAAGAATCTTTATTAATGCAGAGTCTCGTTTTATAGAGTGATGTTTGAATCCAAAGAAATTATGTTTTAAAGTTGTGGAGTGCTTGCCTTTTCAGCAATTCATATTTATCAACTGACTTAAATTTTGTTCTGTGGTTTATACTATGAGTGAGACTTGTTCAGAAGGTTTTTAGACATTGGTATTTTAAAGTTCATCTCCCTTTCTATAATCAGGAAGTTGGATTTTTATGGCTAGCTCAAATTGTAAAACCTGAGTTAGTTTTTATGTGGATTTTATTTTGCCTTCACTTACCATTATTGATCATTAACTGTAAAAATCTTAAAAGGTGTGTATATGGCATAAGATTTGAAAGGAATGGGTCAGTAAGTTGGTCATTCTAGAAATTCATTTTCTCAGATATGTTGGAAAGCACATGAAGAAAGTTTATGCTGACTTATTTTCTCAAACTTTTGAAAATGGCATCTTTCCTGTATTTTTCTTTTTGTTTAACAAAGAAGGAACATGATCCTAAATCTTCTAGAAGACTCTTTGAAAGCAGCGAAGATGATCAAGATGAAACGGATGATGAGAGATTCAAAATTAAACCACAGTTTGAAGGCAAAGCTGGTGAAAAAGTGAGTGAAGCTATTAATGACTTCGCTTTCTGGTATGTCACAATAATGCCACTTCAGAAGTATGTAATATGTAGCCTTGTGTGCGTGCGCACTATGATTTTGACAAAGTCAAAGAGATTATTTCCTACAGAGAGAACAACATGGAGGAAATAATGCACGTTGGGGGCCTGTGACAAGAGTTCACAGGCATTGTCATTTTTGAATATGGAGAAATTTCTGAAAAAGGCATCAAGCAAAAGATTGTTAGTGTGTAGTAATGGAGTGTTGGGAATAAGAAGTTATTATATGTAGATGATTTATTCTCCAGTGCTTAATAGAATTTCTTTTTATTTAGCTCTTAAATTTGCAATCACGTTTTGGCACAGATGAAAGATTTCGCATGGATGCTCGATTCCTTGAAAGTGAGAGTGAAGAAGAAGGTAAGCATGTTCCTGTTTCCTAGGCAATAATTGTAATAGAGCTATATAACAGAGCCTTAATTTTGGATTCTTGAAGCAATTGACTTTATTTTTGCTTCTCTGGTCATTTCTCAGAAAATAACCTAGCTGTACTTACTGTATATTGGTAGCTGTGTTTTTCCAAAAGCATGTTGCAGACACATTTCAGTAGCTAACCAAGGTATTAACTTGGCTGATAAATCAACATATGAAGTGACCTTTTTAATACAGAATGATCCCAGAGTGCTTACCTGTGTTTTTCATAGGATAAGTGATGACTTAACTAGTATAAACTTTCTGACGTTTACATTCATTTCAGCTCTTTGTTTTGTAGTCAGCTTGCACTCCATTGATTCAGCAGTCTTAGGAAGAAAGATAACTTTTATGTAAAATCACAGAATCCCCAAGGTTGGAGAGGACCTCCAAGATCACCCAGTCCAACTGTCCTCCTACCACTGCAATTTCCCTGCTAAACCATGTTCCTTACAGCACCTCCCTGAGCAGCCCTCCCAGTGCCTGAGCATTCTTTGGGAGAAGAAATTTTCCCTGACATCCAGCCTGGGACTCCCCTGGAACAACTTGAGGCCATTATATATTTATATATTAGAAGGCAGAAAAGCTGAAAAATGCCAAAGACAAACAAACAAAAGTTGCATAATTATTTACTGTTTGTTTTTTTTAATAACTTGCCTGATTTCCACGTGAAATAGGGGTCCATAATATCAACAGTCACAGACTAGCTGCATAACAAGGAGGAAAGCCTCTAATTAGCTATATAATTAGGAAAGTGGCTTCCCTATTTGCATGAGCTCTACTATTGTAGTAGTGTTACACATTAAGTGTTACAGGCTTACTCTGGTCATAATGGGGGAACATTGTTAATTTCTTTGTTATTTAGGAGAAACCAATGCAGTGAAGGCGGATGAGGAAGAAGAGTTTGCTGCAGAGAAAAAGAAAAATTTGCAAATACTGGGAAGTCTATTGAATATTGACCTGGAACAATCAAAAACAACTAAAATGGCCATAAATGCTAAGAAATTCAAGTACGTAAAGTTCTTCCAGTAAATTTTATATGATTGGATTGTTGGGATTGAGAGTTAATATCTTAATTAGTCCTTGCCTGTTCTCTACAGGGGGAAACATAAACAAGCTTGACAAAGAACATGTAAGCTAGGCACTAAGTCAGTAAATTAGATTGTTACTTCCATAGGAGTTAATAAGGTTATTGTTTTCTCTGGACTGCATGTGAGAAATAAGGTAAGTATCCTTCTTTCAAGGTATTAACATAAAATTTCCAGTGGAGATTTTTTCTTTGGATCTTAGGTTGGAGATCCTTTCTTTGTGGAGTTTTCCTTGCAAGCCCGGATCTTCAGAATTGAATTTTTTTTTCTAACACCTTTCTGTTGTGCTAGTTCCCTTGCCATTGTATGTTTTGTAATGCTATTCCATTCTGTTAATCTTTCTGATTGTTACAGGAGGAAATAGCTGTGCAACCCCAGAGATTATTTTAGGAAACTCTTTTGGGAATTGTTTTTCTCTAATACTCAGTTAATGATACAGTATATAGCCACTTAGAGGCACTCAAGCTGTGTTGTAAGCAGCATAGTCTTCCACACTAGTACTAGGGTCAGTCTAAACTTTTGATTATCTTAGTTGAAAGTGTTTAAATTTTTTTTTTCCCCTCTGCTCAGATTGACTGTCAACATTAAAAACTTGATGCTGGTTTTTCTATGGATAAATATCAATATACTTATGCCTGTTTATCTTTTAGGAGATGTACATGTTTAGTAGAAGTTTATGACACACAACTTGAAGTCTGTTCTATGTTCAATACAAAAACTTCACTAAAGCCAGTTGTGTATAATTTTTCTTGATCTTTTCTGATGAAGGAGTAAATTTTAAAGTTTTAGGCTAACTTTGAGTTGCATATTTATAACGTCACATGTGTTGTTTTATATTGTTTTCATTCTATCTTTATAGGGATATTAATGCCCTCCGCTATGATCCCACGAGGCAAGATCATGCAGTTTTTGAGAAGAAACCAAAAGTTGTAGAAGAAGAGAGGTATTATTACAGTTTGGTAACTGCTGTTATGTTTCTTTCCCTTGAAGGCTGGCTTTCAAAAATAGTGATACTGATTTATTTTTTTTAATACTACGCAGACAGCTCTGTTATTTCTTTAAGTTTTCCCTGATATTGCTAAGATAAGGATTATGACCAGTAGAAACTCGAAGTAATATGTTGTCTTTTTAATCTGTCTTTTCTTTATGTGTTTTTTTCTGTCCTCCTTTCTCACCTTCAGGTTTCAAGCTTTGGGATTTGCAAATCTGTGAACAGACAGCATGGGCTCCTGACAGTTTTTTTCAGGAATAGAGCTATGTCCTGAATATTGTTATATTTAAATTAGATACTGTCATGTATTGAGAGAAGATTCGGTGTGCCATTCATTACAGAATAGAATTGCTGCTGTCTTTTCATGGATTCAAACCTAAGGCACTTCCCCGGTGCTTACCTTCAAAGGGTACCAAGTTGTGTGAGGTGAAAATAAATGGATTAGAAACCTGAACCTACAGGATGCCCATGATGTCTTGTAGATCCTGGAATATCCTACTGCCAGAATCTGGAATTGCTAAGAAAGAGGAGAAGCACTATCATGTTCATTCATCTTTTTTTTTTCTTTTTAATATTCCGATTTCAGTAAGGCTAAAAGGAAGAAGAAGAAAGAAGAGAGTGAGAAGCTGCCTGAAGTGTCTAAAGAAATATACTGTGACATTGCTGTTGATTTAAAAGAGTTGTTTGGATCTTCAAAGAACAAATCAAAAAAAAAAGAAGAAATACCCTGGGACAAAGATGAAATAGAGGAATCAACTCCACGTGACGATCTGGGACCTGATGTGGAGAGTAACACCGCTCAGGATTCTAGTGATTTCAAATTCTCCTTCTTTGATGACAAGGATCAGTCTAATGTAAAAGAAGGTAATGGTATAACACACAGAAAACGTACATGGAAATAACCAACTCATTAGAAATAGAACTATTCCAGATGCTGTGGAGTTATACAGCACATTTTAATTTCAGAAACCAGGGAGTTTTCAGAAGATGAAGTCACTAACTAAGCAAAATCATTATGGTCTTCTCTTACTAAGATCTCTGTAGTTTAATTTCAGTTAATCATATTTGCATCCCTGGAATTTTATAAGGGGTGATGTTGAGGGATAACCTTGTGAGGAGGAACTGTTCTGTAGTTATTCTTTGAACAGTAATGAAAAAAGTTATTGTCCACTGATACGTTTTTAATAAACAGGAAGAGAGATACATAAGTCATATCAGGATTCATATAACCCAACAAGATTTTATAAATTGTTAGTTAAGGGATTATTATGAGCAGAAGTCCTCCGAGATCCATGAACATTTTAAAATGTGTTTAATTGTAATTTCAGAAAAATTGAAGCTCAGTAACACGTGATCACTGGTGTATTACCTAGTTAATAAAACAAAAGAAGTCCTCATCTAAGGAAAATAATGTTATATAATAAAAATCAAAAAATGAAATCAAGTCATTTACTGAGTAGTATTGTGAAGATAACAAACATAAACAGGAAAAAATATCACAGCTTGAGAAGCATGATTAGTTCAGTAACATGGGTTTCGGTATAGCAACAAGTAAGAGTTCACTAGAGCAAAGAGGAAAATACTTGACCACAGGCAGCATCCAGAGTTCACAGGCTTCCTAGCAGTGAGAATCACTTTAAGCACTATCTTGTGTTATCTGTTCATTGGCTTGTATTGATTAAAAATCCTATTTATGTACTGTGGGGCTGCTGTGCAAACTACTGTGTTGACACACAGCAAAAAGACAAGTCTGTCCCCATTTCACATACCTTGGTTGCTATGGTGATTTTTGTTGTTTTGTATGACCTGACTTCAAAAAGACCATGTATGACATGTGAAAGCCTTGATGGGAGAACACAAATAGAATGTTTTTTGCACCACGAATTATAAGTGTATATAAGATCATTTAAACTTGCTCTCTTTCCCATAAACACTATTTTTCCAAATTAGAACTTACTGAGTTTTCACTAGAGTAAAATATTTGTTTTATGGTCTAGCTACTGCTGGGTTTAGAAATGGCTTTATATTGCTGGGGGGCTGTATAAGGAAGAACTATCTTCTCTTTTCTGGCTGCATAGATACTGTGCTGATGTACTAAAAGTAGGGGGTACCTCTAACCTCAGAACTTTTGGCTAAGTTCAAAGGAACTTCTGTGGTTTTTTCCTGTGCAGTATTTGATACTAGTGATAAGTTTTGAGGATGGATTTGTAACACATGAGAAAGCAAACTACATTCATACTTGTCCATAGGGTCATAGGAAAATATTTGAAGGGAGTTTTTGTACTGCTCAAGTCTGTTATTTTCCAATATAACTAACTACTTTACTCTTGAGTAGAAGTCTACTGGCAAGGAAAAGAGTAATCTGTTTCCTGTGCTATTATTGCAGAGCCTTATGTATTCGAAGCAATAAAACCTATAAAAGTCAAATGGCAAGAAGATCCACGTTTCCAAGACAGTAGCTCTGAGGATGATGATGAACCAGAGGCAACAGAAAATGAAACAGATAAAGAAATGCAAGTTCTCTTTGTATTTGTTGTCTTCTTGGTAGGAGTTGATGCTAGGTGAATTTTAATAGCAGCAAATATAAGCATGGGTAACTAGCACCTTCACTGTGCATCTTTAACCAAGAAAAGTCTTTTTTAAGAGAAACCACTCCTTACTGCACAGAATGTAATAATAAAAAACGTTGCTATCAGACTTGATTTGAAGTTAAATATTAAAATTGAGTTTCTAGTTCATTGCATGAGTATTTAACTGGGTACTGGTTTTGGCCAAGTCAAATACACGTCAATCGTTCTTAAATATTTCTATCCAGAAGGCTATATTTGGTTACTGTGGAGCACTGTTGTTCTTTAATACTGCTATTTCTCTGAAATATTGCAGCTTTAATAAATGTTAGTGGAACTTAAGACTGAATTCTATGGTGTTAACACTTCTTTGTGTTTTTCTAGGTTTCTCCCTTTACCACAGTCAGGAAGTGCTAGGTTTTTCTTCTTCTCCAAAGATGATGAACGATTAACAGGTGAAACATAGTTTATTCACTTTTTCTCTCCCCTCCAATCTCCTTACTGCAACTGAATAGGAAAAAAAGATTGCCTAGTTAGTTAATTAATGGTTTCTACCTCAAATACAGATGAGATGTTAAGAGGGATAAAATCACAACTTTCAGTCATTTCGTGTGGTATGGGTTGTGGTAGTGCATCCCAACAGAAACTACAGCTGTTACCTTGCACTCTTATTTTTAGATCACTGCCTAAATTTTTTTCTGATCTTTAAGAGCTTACAGATTGATAAACTAGCTAGATATTTGGTTCCTTTCAGGTATATATATGATTTTTTTTCCATGCTTCAGTTCTTACTAGCAATATTCAATATGGTTATCAGCCACATACACCTGTATGGTTCTTGGTACTAAATAATGTGGTGTGTTCTTTCTTGTGAATGTAATTAATTCCATAGTAGAAAGATAATTGCTTCAGAATAGTTGCTTCTGATATCTTATACAACTGATTATTAGGGCAATCTTAATTAATGTTCATTTTCTGAGACAAGTGGATAGATTGATTTAAATAAAAGTATACAAAAGTTACTGTGTACCTAATTCAGTTATTGTATTGTAACCTTGTCTATGTATCTGATTTCCAGTACTTCTTAAAATCAAGCTCTGAGTTCATAGCAGGCGTAAGTTTTCTTTGTAGACACAGAATCATAGTGCTGAGCTGTTAAAGTAAGGATCGTTGGTTTGCTGCAGTTTATATTTCAGCATAGTAAGGAAAGCTACCACTTTTCCTACCATGCAGAGCTGCAATGAATAAAACCTGTTTTAGTCAGCTATGCTGTGGAGTTATGGGTTATGACTATGCAGAAGATGACAGACCTGACTTTAACTGTTCCTATTTTGCATGAGACTTAAGAAGTGTTAGCATATTCCAATGGCTTTAACCATATTAATTTGTTCTGTGCAGAGGGACCCAAGTTATTTTGTAGATCAGTTAACCTCAATGAAGAAAAAGATAGCTGGGAAGACAGACGTAGATTATTACTTGAGGTGAGTATTTTAAACAACTTTTTTGAACACTCTAGCTGAAATCTCAGTGTGAGAATGGAACAGAGCTGTTTATTTGCCTAATTTGCAGTAAAAACAAATTTGGGAACTTCAGAAAGACATTAAACTTCTTTGTATCAGGAAGCTAAATTGTTTTTTTTAACCTGGTTGTGTTTGTAACTTCATGTTGTTGTATCTAGTTGGGTAAATTATTTGAAAGCCTGTGTTGCACTGGGCTGGTTACTTAACTGCATGGAAAAAATGAGTTTGAGACAAATAGGTGAACTGACACCTTCTGATAATGCTGTGTTAAAATTGAAATATTTTCAGGAATGCCGGAAGAAACATAAGGATGCAAGAAGGAAAGTGAAAACAAAACAATAAGTCTTCATGTTTCATGTTTCTTCTTTGAAAGAGATTTTTCTGCAACTTCTTCAAAATTCTAGTATTTCAAAGATCTAACAGGAAACAATACTTTAAAAGACTCTTAAATATCATTTCTGAATAGCTACATATTTATTATGTCAATGTAATAAGTTCTTTTGGTTTTGGTTGTTTTGGATTTTTTTCTATATGGTTTAAATGTGATTTGCTTCTTTGTGTACTTACTAAAAAGTGGATCATTTGAAAAAGGAACACTGGATTATTTTGCTGTTTTCTTGGGCCCCTGTGCTGCATGGGGTTGATGAAGAGCAGATGGATCCACACTTACATAGCCTATATTCAGCTGAATGTAGTAGAGATCCTATTGTGGAGGTTCCTTTACAAGTTTTTGGAATGTTCTACTTTCAGAGTAAATGTTTACCAGAAGTTTATGAAAATATGTATATAACTGGGAAAACCTATGAAATTAGTAGGTTTGTATTTCTTCACAAAGATAATTTTTCTACTTTTTGTGTATATACATTAATAAATAATAAGGACAAATGCTGGTGTTGTATGCTTGTTGAATGATATTTTTACACATGAGGTTGTGTTCTCACCTAATTAGTATATATGCTGCAGAGTCATGGCAACATTAGAATACAGCATGTTATGAAGGTATTCTCTCTTGGCTAATTGTCTTGGAAGTTGAAGCATGTTTCAGCATATGTATGTGATCTGCCTGGAGGCAGTCAATGTACCTTGCTGCAGACCATGATGCCCAAGTACTTGTTCTTATACAGTACAAGTTGTTACACGCATCAGCTTGTCCTTTATCCTTGGTTGAAAGCAGCAAGCTGAGCAAAAATTTAAAGTAATAAGGGAAACTTGTTCAGGACAGTGGGTAGATACCTAGTCGTATCCAGTGAGGCTTGTTGGATTTGACTCCAAGTGCAATGCAATTTCTTGTAAGAACTCTGTCACAACACTTAACCTTCATCTTGCCGGGATCCACCACTTAAAACAAGGGTTTGTTTTAACTCCCTTTGGCTCTTCCTGGTCTCAGGAATACAAAGACTGCTGTTGCCAGGCATTACATTAGGAAATGAGGAGGGTACCTGGCTGTCTCTGGGTTTAAATGGCAAGTCAGTGATAGAGGAACTCTTAATGCTGCTGAAATAAGAAATCTCAAAAACAAGTCTCATCTTGAAAGAAAAGTTAGAGGACAGAAGATCAAAAAGCAAATAATGAAAGCTATGAGAGCTGGAGGAGAAAAGCTTTTTTTCTCTAGTCCTGTGTTTTGAAGGGCTTTTTTGTGTACTTCTCAATGCTGTGTGAATCTGGTCTAAATTATCTTCTTTCTGTTTTACTTTCTTTCCTTCGAGTTTCACATTAGAACTTTCAGCCTTCTAAAGGCTGTCATGTAATCTGTTAGCTGTAAAACTTTTTAGGCATCTTGTTTTGTCATGCTGCATGAATGCAGTTCTTGCACTGAACTCTTTTCTGTGGCACATGATCCTCCTTCTGAGGCAGGGAAGTCCTCTGGATTGTGGTAGGTGCCACATACTGCAGCATGCTGCCTTATAACTTCTCAGCTATGCTACTTTTTCCTGAGTAAGAATTACTGTGGCAGTGCAGTTCTTGTGTAGTGTTTTCATAACTGCGATCCAGAGATTTGCAATGGTTAACTGCCAGGTGTAGTGCATCATAAGACATAATGAAGTCTTTCTTCGAATCATAGAGTGGCCTGGGTTGAAAAGCACCTCGAAGATCATCTAGTTTCAATCCCCCTTGCCATGTGCAGGGTTGCTAGCCACCAGACCAGGCTCCCCAGAGCCACATCTGGGCTGCAAGTTTACACTGCTGGCTCATGTCCAGCTTCTTGTCCACCAGGACCCCCAACTCCTTTCCCACAGGGCTGCTCTCAAGGAGTTCTTCCCCCAGTCTGTATAAATACATGGGATTCCCTTGGCCCATGTGCAGTGCCATGCATTTGCCCTTGGCATTGTTGAACCTCGTTTGGTTCAAATGGGCACAATTCTCCAGCCTGTCCTTACAGCAGTATATGGCTTCAATTAAAACTGTTCTTTTTGTGTCACTTGTTAGGCATAAAGAAATAGACACAGCAAGGCCCTGGATCTGTAAAGGAATGGAAGTATTAGCCACCTACTCTCAGCTCTTCAGAGTTGATAGAGTTTGTACAGCTGTACATATCAACCTACATAGGTTGTCACGCGGGACAGCTGGAGAAGGTTGAAGGAGCATTAAGTTCAGTTCTCTTTTTGACCTTTACCATACCAAAGAACGTCTGCTTTGTTTGTTCCAGAGAGCTAGGAGAGGCAATATAACACATTAGAACAGCTAGAAAATCATCTTTCTTGTAAATCTGCACTGATGTGTGCATCAGAACTGATGCTTACACAAAATGGCTGACTTGATTCACTCACAATTAATGCTGTCTTGGAATCTTCTTAATCAGATGGCTCTGGTCCTTGGAATGTTATAGGAATGAAGACTGCTGTGTCAAATCACTTAATTAAAATATCTGGTTAAAAAGGCAGCTTAATGCTTTTTAAAAAGATTTGTACGTGTTTATGAAATGAATTTTCATATATCATAAGATGCATCTTAAAATGTAATAGTTTTCCTAGAAATCTGTCTCAATTATGTGACATATTTAACAGTATCTCAAACGGGGATCCTTAGTAGCTTTGTGCAGTCTTCAGTTTCACCCTTTGTCTTCTGCTATGTCCTCTTTTTTCTGCCAATTCTGTGGTTTCCCTTGTGGTGTTTGAAAGTCACCAGTTTGGAATATTATATCTAGATATAATGGCATGATACACTGAAAATCTGCAACGTTTCAGTGAACACACCTGGTCTGTCGACAGTAGAAACGTATCGTTTTTCTAAGCTGTAAGTTGCCAACATATTTACGTTACAATAGCTGTCACTAAGTGGTATACTGGGTTCTGCCAGACGGTGGCACCAGTTGTACGACTTTGCATTGCAATTGTGGTGTTGCAGACAGAAAACAGATGGCAAAGCAGTAGCAGCCAGACCGGTGCACAGTCCCAGGAATGAAGATGGGTGGGGAGAAATGAAGAAACTGCAAAGGCAACATTATATACAGTGCAGCCCCTTAGGTTTTCCATTGCTATGAGGTTGGGTTTCTGTGTTTTGTTGTTGTTACTGGTTTTTTTTTGATAGAGCTGTTTATTGATCTTTTAGCAGCTGCGTTGTCTACTCTGATGTGTAGAGGATTCATTTTCTGCTGGTTTTGCTGCACATATTTAAGGGTAGTTTAAATTCTACGCTGTTGCAGTCTGCTCATACTGTTTTATAGATAAAGCAGCATGTCTGTCTTTTTAGCTAGCTGTACGTATGAGGTCTGTGCACATACAAGCTGCTGGACTAGTATTTAGGTTGACAGTTTTATTTTTCTGTACTTATGTTAATATATATCTGTTACTGGAACCTAAAAGATGCCCCGACTTCTTCCATGCTATTTGTTGCAGCTGTTAAATTGACAGCATGTTCTGTATGCTTTCAGTCCCTGTAATGCAGTGAGAGAGGACAGAAAACTGTAAAAAAGCAGGGAGGAAAAATGAGAGACCAATTGCTTCCTGAAGCAAAAAAACAGCTGTTACATAATCGTTCACTGTTTTCTTCTCCTCCCCCACCTAATGTCACTCTTCCCTGTGCATGCTTTCTTGTTCTTATCCCAAGACAGCTTTATATGTGAAGCACCTTTGAAATATGATTTGAGCAGCACAACATCTTAGGAATGAGTGTGGAAGCTATCACTAAGCATCTCTTTGCTGAAGACAGGTGATGTTTTAAACCAGCATTTTGCTGCTGCAGGTTCATTGTCATCCATTTTGTATATCACAAAAATAGCTTGTTTGGCTCGAGTGTGTGGACCTTCTTCCTAAAGGTCCTGGGAGCCTAAGGGTATGGCACTGCTATGTTCAGAAGGCATATCACTAGTTAACTGCAATCCAGCTGGACCAAGCACAACAGTACTCAAATAGTAACACAGTGAGCTAGCTGGCCAAACAAGGGTTGTAGGTTCTCAACAGGTTTATGAAACTTGAGGCTTTAAAACTGTCCCTTGTCTGGCTGCTGTAGTCACTCTACTGCCATGAAGCATAGTAGTATAATTTTCAGACGTGACTGCGGAGTGAGAATATTGCTCAGATCATGAGGACGTAAATTCTTGAAGGCTTGATCATGCTACTAAGCTATTTAAATTTGTGTATATTCATGTATTCGCCACATTAGCTGAATGAAACAGCAAGTAAATTTATTTCCCTGGAAACAGAAAAGCAAAATGCATTAGTGTAAGACCCCAGTGAAAAATGGGGTTTTAGCCTGTGTTTGTTGCTGACTAATGGCCTGCTTGCTGATGGCTAATGCAGAGCAGCTGTTAGGTAGCTGGGTCTTAATCGTAGTGCTGTTGTTCTGTGCACAGCCTTGAAACGACAAAAATATTCTGATGACATGGAGTAAATCTTATCCATGAGAGGGGTTTAAGGCACTTCATTTCATGTTGTAATGTCACTTCCTATGATTCTGCTGAAAAACAATAATTCTGCATAATTTTTGTTTTGTTGCCATCCAAGCCATGTAAGTGTTAACACTTAAATGCTTTAAAAAACAAAACAAAAACACTTCAATACCCTGGTGCCTCATCCCCACACTTCTCTATATAATAGAAATATTTCTCACAATGCTCCCTGCAAAAACTGTGCTGCAGCAGTCATTCTTTTTAGAGGCATTTTACATTCATATCTTTCTTCGGATATTGCTTAACAAAATGATTTGCTTATGCATTAATATATTTGGACTCACTCCATTTGCCCTGGAGAGATGCAATCTCTGACTCAAATATAGCACGGTCTGATAGAAATTTCTAAAAATCCCTACCAGGAGGCTTTGACTTTATTTTTACTTGAAATCAAGGCTTTTCTGGATGCAAAGATGTCTAACATCTCAATGTATACAACTGCTGTATATAAGGTCCTTGATTTAAACACCTAAGTGTGTAACTGGCATGCTCAACTAGGGGAGTACTTCTGCAGTGCTGATACAACACAGCTGTTTGCTCACCGTACAGAGAAACTTCTGTTGGTT
This sequence comes from Perdix hodgsoniae, assembly GCA_035772895.1. Lineage (NCBI taxonomy): Eukaryota > Metazoa > Chordata > Aves > Galliformes > Phasianidae > Perdix > Perdix hodgsoniae. The sequence goes on from JAPSGF010000051.1 coordinate 186,273, forward strand.
AATTTGTCTTACGATATTTGATTTCATCTGATTTTTTTAAAAAATTTTATTTATTGAGGCAAAAGTAGGAAATCAGAAACTAAAGGAACGAGGTGTACGGAGGTAAGAGCACTCAGTAGTGTTAAGAGCTCTGGGGAGCTGTGGAAAGAGAGGAGCTCTTTGTGGTGCGGGCTGGCAGTTACGCAAGGGACAGGTATGTCCTGTTTTGCACAGGCTTCCTAATCTGCTTGCCAGCTACAAGTCAGGCAGAGGCAAAGATCCAGCTCCCTAGTCGGTCCTTTTTTCTTCCTCCCATTTGCTTGTAGTGCCACCAAGGAGCTAAGCACAAAATGGGCTCTGAAAGAAACAGTGCTTTGCCACTTCTTCAAAAAAGAAAGAAGTAAACCAGCAGTGCGACTGCGTGAACCGCTGCTCAGAGATAGTGTTTATGTTTCCCTGGATTTCCTTCCTCTTCCCTTGGCCGAGGTCCCACCTGCAATGTGCCCCTGAGGCTGCGGACGGGGCCCCCGCTGCCCCTCAGCCCCAGGATTTCTCAGGGAAGAGAAGTAGTGATGTTAAAGCTGGGTCTGGGGGGGGTGTCAGGCTGAGTGCATTGTGCGGAGGTTAGCTGGGCTGGCACAGTCACAAGTACAGCATGCCAGCGAGTAGATTGCCCGAAATGATTTACAGCTGAGGGAAGCAGCCAAAGGATTTTCAACCAACCAATGATGCCTTCAGAGGACTTGCTGTTCCCTGGCATGGAAAGTTTTCTAACTCCCCAGCCGTACTGCCTGCATTCTTTTTCTATATATTTGCAGCTTGCATTTTCTTTTAGCAGTTACAATCCAGTGCAACTAGAGCAGGAGAAAATAAACCTTTAATATACAACTTATATCTCTGTGAAACGTAGAGCTTTAACTTTTTCAGCATTCCTCAGTATCTTTCCCCTTAAAACTTAATTTTACCCACATTTATTGTTTGAAGCAGCTCTACTGATAATTACAACTTGTTCAACACCACCTTTCTTAGAGTAAATGTGATTGGGGTGTTCCTGCTTTTCCACTCCTGGGTGGCTGTTTCACTTGTATATGTTTGGACTTAACTTGGCTTTGTCCAAGTGTGTTCTTTAATAAAACTTGGACACATCTTTATCTTTCTACCTCCAGAACATACTGTGTTTGGCTTCCAGACTATAGAAGAAATCCCAGTCTGACTTCTGTTCTCTCTTTCCATTTTATGCTTTGCTATGTTAAATATAGATGCCATATTGTTCACTGAATGATACAGCTGCTATCCTCAATGCTGTCCTGCAGAGTTCATCTTCCATCGAAAATAATCTGTTCTCTCATTGCATAGAACATCCTGAACAGGATAAAATGGCAGTCATTTACAAAGGAAGACCAAGAGGCCAATCCCTTACAAATTTTCTTGTAATGTTTTGTCAGTTAAGAAAGCAAAGACATCTTTCGGGTGGTTCTCTTTAAAGAAGGAAGAACACAGAAGAGTGTTACAGAGTTAGAAGTGTGTTTATGTCTCAAAAAATAAAAGTAGTTAACATGACCTGTGCAAATTGCTTGCTGAGAAGATGAAAATAGGACTTATCAGAATACATGTCAGGAGCTGGGGTTTGTGTGATCAGGTCTTTGGCTTTTTAACCCTGAGAGTTATGCCACAGAACAGAAAAAAAATCTGTTACTCTGTTTTTAGTTCTGTTTATATATAAATTTAAAATGTTTTCCCTTAGAAGTGCTTATTAGTTTCTTAGAGATGACACTGGAAAGTAATATGAGGTTGGAATTACCTTAAAATCTGTATTTTCAATGCAGGTGTTACTGAAGGTTGGTAGGATATTGCTTTAAACTGGAGTACTTGATAGCTGGTGAAGGCAGTTCAGAACACAGGTAAGTCTTTCTTAAAACTAAAGTTAATGTTTAATTTCGTAGCCTGTTTATGTTGCTTGCAGTTTGTACTGAAGTTATAAGGCAGTGCTTTGACAGTCTTAGCTCCACAGAGCTACAATGTAAGGCAATCTCTATGTTAGAAATCAGTGAAGGACCTCAGCAAGGAGTTGTATAGCAATCTTTCTGCAGACAGCAGTTGTTATGAACTAGCGTTGTACTGCCTAGACAGTAAGTAAAGGGATGGATGTGCCTCGTGCCAAAATACACTTCTCTGGGCAGAAGTAGGCAAGAGCTCATGAGTACTTTTTCAAACTGTAAAAAATTTGAGTTGAAGATTTTTATTTTTTACTTTAAGGGAGAGAGTTGTTTTTTGTTTGTTAGGGAACTGCAGGTTAATTTTGGTGCGTGAAGTTGAGCTCACCTTCCCTGGAGGAGCTAAGCCTTCCTTTTCATGGCGTGTCCTTGCTCCCAACCACAGGGCTTTGGGCACAGCCTAAATGAGAGGCTGACACTACTGTTTATGTGCTGATACTGACATGAAAACAATTGGTCTCATTCATGGTGCTGCTCCCACAGATATGGGGCTAAGGTATTACAGCCCGTATTGCAAAGAACACTAGGAAAAATAATTGTTCATACCTCTGTCAGAAACACCTTCGGTGTAAAATCCTCATCCAAAGCTGAAAAAATTGGAAGAAATACTACTGTGTTTAAGAAAGATAATCTTACATTTTTGAGGAAATAAGATATTATTGGCCTCTGTTCTTTGTTTTCATGCTTATAACTGGACTCTGCAGAAATGCAGGTTCCTGTTTCTTACAGGAGCTTGCTGCAGTGCCTGCCTGTGCGGAAGCGGCCGCTCAAGCACACTGGAGCAGCCGGGGCATGTGCCAGCATTCCTTCCTATTGCATGTCCTGTGGGTGCAGTAAGTAAACACAAGGGTTACGCAGAAGTGCCTCACTGATTGGCTGTTTGCCTGTATCATTGGCATCTGATCTTTCTAGCATTGGTGGAGTTCAAATCACTCTTTATATTCAAACACGATAATTTGCATAGGCAGAAAAACAGAATTCAGCCCACTGGCAGGGTGTGTTTGCACGTGTAATAATTCATTTTCTGACTCCAGTGTGTCGCAAAAGTTAAAAGTGAATGACTTATTTTTTCTGCATGCAATTCACTCTAGTGACAAAAGGGCTCATAACTTTTCATTCCATTGCTTTTGGTTACTGGAGGAGAGTTTTCCCATTTACCACAAATGAAGGGTGCTTTAATGTTGGATTCTTACATCCCCTTTACTGCTGAAGTCTGCATGTATGGTGTTTCACTTCCGTGCTGGTTTTGAAGATGGCGCCTGAGTTGTCACACTTACACAATTGATAGATGTGAATATTCAGACATCCTTATTAATTTACTCTTTTTAATTACTCCTGGATGATTTTCTCAGTAGTTTGTCCCATTACTTAGGATAATTTTCTTCAGTGTAACTTTTTTAATAAATAAGAATACTACTGAATCCCATGGCCTGCTTGGAGCGTGCTCAGGCAAATCAGTTCTTTGAACACTGAAGTCCTTCATTTTATTAAATGCTTCTATTTTGTTTTGTTTCGTTTTCCTTCTGAATTCAGCATTGGTTTGTGTCAGGAAAGGAGCAGAGGAGGTGGTACACCAGCTTACCCATTTCATATCTTCGTCAGCAGGTATTTTTCCATTGCTTTTTCCTGGGCTAAGCATGCCATTAGTGCCAAGAGTGAATGCTGGGAGGGGTGAGACTTCTAGACCCTCAGACTTGTCAGCACTGATCTTAATACACAGAAGGTGAAAATGCTGGGGGGGTGGTTTAATAGAAACAGGCAAAAAAACTCGAGAGGTATTTTAATTGTAAGCCCTCTGTTGGTTTTGTTTTGTTTTGATTTCATTGGTTTTCTTGTTTGTTTTGAATTGAGGAGGGGGGTTAATTTGCTTCCAGATCTCACACAGTGCCTTTTGAAATGGCTTCTCTTTGTTCTCTCCACTTTTCTTCCTACAGTAGTCACACTGTTGTAGAAGATTTTGATCAGAAAATACAGCAGCAGGGATTGGAACCACATTGTTCTGTTGCTTTGGAAACAACTAAGAAGAGAAGTTTTCATGAAAATCCCACAGACAAAGGTTTTCAGCCCGTACACTGAGCTTAATTTCAGGGAGTTGTACATTCTTGGGCTAACTTATTGCTTTTCCTCTTAGCCTGAGGGGAGGCGGCCATTGGGTGCTGAAATTCAGTGCAGTTTGACAGTGCTGTGTTGGCAGGGGTTGTGTCTGCAGCAGTCTGCTGTAACAGAGGAGGGCTTATTGTGTGTAGCTGGAGCAGGCAGAATTTGTGTAGCAACAGCCCTCCAGCCAATCGTCAGAGGTGTTAGATAAAGTGGAAGCATTTGTAGCACTTCCTCTGCTTTTATTTTTAAGAAAGGCCGTATTCTTCCCTGAACCCCCTCCTCCACTGCAAGCATCAGACAGCATCCTGAAGCTTTCACTCTGTTCTGTGCAGTAGAATTTGGATATTGGAAAGAACTGCAAGTTGAACCTAGCTGGTTTTGTCTAATCTTTTTGTTTTGAGCCATGTTTGCCACGAGAAGGTTCTGTATTTTGTTTTTCCCTGCCTTTCTTGGAGACACAGGAGTACACAGGAGAGTACTTTGCAGTGCTGGCTGTGCTGTTTAGCAAAGTAAAATGTCTGAATTTGTGTGTAGGCATTTTTGTAAGAGGACTTAGTGGGAAAAAAAAATAATCTCATTGGCCTTTAGTCTAGTTTCTCAATGTGTGTTTTGATTAACAAGACTACAGCAGAGGGAGTTCTGGAAGCTACTGCATAGAGCATGACGTGGCTCACCATATCAGAGAGGGCTGACTCATAAACGGTTCGCTCTGCTATTAGCGAGTTTCCTTTAATGAGGCGGAGGGGGTTGGATAGTGAATGCAGATGATGCTGGCAAGTAGCCTTGTGCTGTGAGGAGATGGGAGAGGTTAGGAATTAATGCAAGTCAGACAACCTAGTACTGAGGAGCTGAACTCTCTTCCCACCTTACAGCTATTTGAGACAGCTGAATGCACTGGATAATAGGAATACAGAAGAAAACGATCCCTGAAGCGCCTCAGTCCACTGCTCTGTTTTGGAACAGAGGAAAATCAGTCTTTCACTTAAATAAGCTGAATTTTCTTCTGCTGGGGAACATCTCCAGCCCAATATCAGGGCTGTTTGGTGAAGCTGTATCATCTTGGTAGTGAGCAGTGTCCTTGCTTTGGTTAAAACAAAGAAAAAAAAAGGTCCAACCTAAAGTAACACAGCTGAGTTTCAGGGTAGATACACACTGCATCTCCTGTTGTTACACACAGAGGCCTTGTGTTCTGCAGAATAACATGTCCTGCTGTCTCTGCTAATTTTCCACTTACCTTTTATCTGACTAGAAAACAACACTATGTTTGCTTCCTATATTTCAGACTTCTCCACGCATATAACTTAAAACAGAATGGATCTGTCTATCAAGTTTTGCAGGTTGGTGGAGTAAGTTGTTTGATGCCTAGGCAGGAGCTATAGATGAAAGAAGCACAGGAAGCTGTGATGATTCTTTCCATCAGAAGACCAGGAAGGTCAGGATATATTCCTTATATCCTCTGGACTGCCAGCATGAAATAATTCTAGCCTGGAAACAGCAACATCTCAGATGTGTTGGTGAAATGACATTGGCTGAAGTAGTCTTACTGGTATCATAAGAATACAAACTACTATTCTCATAGTGATATAGGATAATTGCACAAGAAGAGTGGAAGCTGGTAAGTCCAACCAGTTACAGTAAGTTTCATGTGAACTTTGGTAGCTCAAGATTTCAATGTGTTTATTTTTGTTAACTTCTCTTTCTCTTCCACGCTTTACAGTTCAGCAAGGATAATTTATTTTGAATTATTTCATTCCAGCCTCTAACCTGTATTTGAATTACTGTAATGAATTTTCACTGCTCAGTTTTTACCTCAATTTAAGGACGTGAATTCTACCAACCACACAGCCAAGGTGAGTTTCTGCAGCAAACTGCAGCAGTGCAAAAAGAGGAGGTTTGCTAGTCATTAAAAGATGTCTGTGTTTCAGTGTCAGAACTGGTGCACGTTGTTGCAGTATGTCTTTTTTTTTTTTTTTTTTTTGTGAGTCAAACAAAAATTAGGAGGTGATTACAGACTAGTCTGTTTTGCATCATGGTCTTGTTTCTTCTTATAGTTCCATGATTGTATATTATAGGAGGTTCATTAAACCGCATTATAGTTATTCTCATTAGAAGTTATTTTGCCTTCTATGAAGGCAACTTATCTTTCCACTCACTACTGGCAACCTGAAGTAGTAGGAAAGCACTAGAAATGATGATTTCACTTGAAATGATGATTTCAACGTCTGGACCTTTAGAGAGAATGCTGTGTCTTGAATGGGCAATAAAACTTTATTTCAAATATTTTTTTTGCTGTTGCTGTAAATAGTAATAAGACAATTAGTATGTTTGGTGAAGTGCTTGCCACTAGATTTTGTCTATATATTTTATATCTATAAATCTAAAAAACCTATTTTTTCTTTGAGTTCTGAGCATATATTGACATTATTTACCCTCCGCAAACTGCTGAGCACTTCATTCTTCAGCAAACCAAACGACTGTTAATGGGTACTCCAGCCTCTGGTTAAGAAAAGAAATAAAATACTGCTTAAGATAGTCTTTTCTTTAATATGCAAGCTCTTTACATACGCTTAAAAATTGTGGTTTCTGATTTCGTGGAGGTGTTTAGCAGTTAAGCAAACAGAATGTCACTGCGTTTGGCTTTTTCCTGGCAGCACCACTGAGACAGCTGCAGAGAAACAAATTCAGAGTCGGGTTCTGCTCACCATTTATTCCCTTCATGCTCACAAGCACTGGCTTCACAAACTATGTCAACATGCAGCTAGGGGAGTGCTGAGCAATCAGTACCTAGAGGGAGCTGAAGTTTTGGCTTAGAACAACCTTTTGTATTCTCTTTTTATTTATTTGTCTATTTACCATTCCAGAAATGCAGACAAGACAAATGGCTGCACAGCTTTAGGTGTTATCTTACTGCTCAGAGCATTTTATCTGAGAAATGAAGTTACCTTGTTCAGGTATCTGTGTCTCTGGAGCCAGATGACCTCTGCCCATGAGTTTGTCACATATAAGATTTTCTGTGTTTACATGGGGTTCTCTTCATATGTCTACTAGTGTGGGCTGTTCCCTTGTTCAGATGTGCACATATTGCACAGTCTCTGAAAACCTAATACAAATTTATACCGTCTTCTTCCTACAGGATTCTCCCTTTGAAGGAATAGCTGCCACTGGTGATGCAGTACCTGCTTTGCATCAGCACATCTCAACTATGGTTGCCCATACCAGACTTCTGTTCTGTAAGATCTTATTTTAGATCCTTTGCGTGTAGTTGAAGGCTATTTATACCTGCTTGATTTTTGCATGTGATTCTGACAGTAGTGGAATGTAAAATACTGCAGCTTTTCAAATTTCCTTGTTTTAGGTTGGCTTTTGTCCCTCCTACGAATGCAAGTGACAAATTGCAGTAATGGTGGGGAGAATGCATAGGTAGCAGAGAAGTCACTGGGCACTGTCTTTCTCAGAGGTTCTCAGGTGAAGTTGTTTCCTCTTTGAAAGATGTATGTCTGTGTACTATCTTATCTTTAGAAAAAGGAAAAAAGAAAAAACAAAAATTGGAGAAAAAAATAAAATAAAATTTGCAGTCTTTTCAAGAAGGATTTTTCTAAGTGTAAGCACAGCTGAATTTGACATGCTGTACTTGCTTGAAGGCAGCTGTGGGTTTGATTTTTTTTTCTGCCTCAACAGTATATCTATTTTTTGGTGTAGATTCCTCCAGATTTTCTCTAGACATCTTCTTCAGACAGTTCTCTGGGGTGTGATTTGTAGTGCCCACTATGCATAAGCAAACTGATGAATTGCTATCTACTGATATCTCAGTGTAGATAGCTGTGGATGCTGGGATGTTCACATACTTTGCACTGTGACTGGGAAGATAGTAGATTCTGAGTGTGAGTGCTGTCAAGAAGACAGGAAGTAGCAGTGCCTAAGAAACAAGATCATATAGTTCAGACACTGTTTTTAACTGTAAGTGAAATTCGAGAGGTTGAGTTGACAGCATTATTATTATTATTATTATTATTATTGTTGTTGTTGTTGTTGTTATTATTATTATTATTATTATTATTATTATTATTATTATTATTATCGAGTGATGGTTCTTGGATACAGTAGGAAAAACCTGTTTAATGCAATGACCTCGTTCATCTTTGACAAAAGGTAGTCTTGATACTTTGAAGATGATGGTGGGTAGCGAAGAGCTGATCTGTTGGGTTACTCAGCATGTGGGTACCTACTGAACATGTCAGGATGTTTAAAAATAAGTAAATAAAACAATTTAAGAAATAGAGAAGGCTGACTAGTTTCTGTAGACCCCCAAAAAATCAAGCCCATGTCTGCTTGGATGACCTTATTTGTTGAGCTCTGGGGATTAAAACACTATAAAAAAATTGAAACTGGAGTAGTGCTTTAAAATTAAAGGCAAGAGCTTTTATACTGTAGAAGATATAATAAAACAGTATCTAAATCTCCTAAATTAACCAGAACTGTGACCAAACAACAACAAAAATTCCTTACAAATGCGATTATTTCCAGTCTCCCAGATCGCAGTCTGGAAAGGCTGCAGTGCATAACCTGCTATGCAACAGCAGTGGCTTGGTTGGTGGTGCTTAGTTCCAGTCCCATGTAGCAATATTGGGACTGATTTGTGAAAACTTGTCATGATGGGCTGCTTCAAAGATCTGTTTCATGTTCTTGTTCTAGTAGATAATTAATTGAAACTGTAACTGTTATTAAAGAGTTTGTTTCAGTGTGTGCTTCCTGAAATGGAGATCACCAGATTTGTTTCTGTCCTGCTAAGCTTTGCAACTGTGCCAAATCTACTAACGGACAAATTTTCTTGTTTGTAAACCTTTTCCACTTGAGAGAACAACTAAATGGACTTTGTAGTGATAACAGAATTGCAAAGCAAGAATTTCACCTTTGCTCTTTGGAGAGAAGTACAATAAAAATGGCAGAGAAAGTAGAAAAGTTTTTTTTCTATTCTAAGAGAGCAGTTTGATTCCCCCTGCCTCAGGTTCTTACTCTTCATAAATAACTTTCCAACATAAAATTGACTGTTGCCAATACTTACAGTTCTTACCATGTTTCAGAAGCTCTCTGTATCAGACAGGCATGAGCCTGGGATTCTTCTGTTCTGAGCAAAGATGAAAGTCTTACTGCTGACAGTGGGAAATAAACAATTGTTAAGGGGCTGATTTTAGGTTTCATAGCTGCACCAGGCACTGGTTTCTGCTTCTGATTTATTTAATAGTTTTGCTTAAAAACATTTTTCAAGGAAAGAACTGACAAATGTGTATGTTGGGCTCAGAAGTCTTTCAGGTACATACTGAGTGTTAGACTGGGTAAGATCTGGGGACTTCGGATGGCCCTGTTATTATGCTTTGTATTTATTCAGAGTTAGTTGCTAATAGTGACTTCTTTTTTTTTTTTCTTTTTTTTTTTTTTTGTGCCTCTCCCCTTTATGTGCTGGATCTTGCAGTAATGTCTCTGGTTTGTAGTGTTGCAAAACATTACAGCTTTGGCAGTAGGAATCATTTGTAAGGATACAAGTGGAAATGACATGTCTAATGCCTGCAGGTTATCTGTGGACTTCATACTTATCTGCCTGTCCTGATTGCTTTTTATTCTTTCCTTTTTTTTTTTTCTCTCTTGCTTCTGATCTTTACTATTAAGCAAAATCAATAATTTTTAAAAGTCATAATAGCATTTCATATTGTTGTCAAAAATCACGTGGGTTATTGCATCTCATCCTCTGCAGTTGTAGGCCCATGACTTCTGTCTTGTGCAGCTTTTCTTTTAATGTCAGATCAGAAAGGGAAAATTTCTTGTATGAGCAGAGAAGTCCCCAGCCTTGACCTCCTGAAAGGCAGCATGAGGTTCACTGTTTCATTCAGTTATCGTGGGTAAAAGGAAACTATTTCATACCAGACCATCTCAATTTAGTTTTGGCTTGGTTTGAGTTGCTAATAGAAATAGGACTCAAAGGCAATTTACTGATTGCCCTCCTATCCTAAATCAGGATGCAAGCCACTGCTCTTAGCCCAGTCACCCCAGGTGACTGACAGCAAGTAGCTGAAAATTATACATGTTTTTTTGTATGAGAAATCTCTTCTGTCAGCCCTTTTATTTGAAGCAGCGATCTGCAAGAAGGGTTATTCTGTTATTGCACAAATGAGTTGAACTAATTTCTGATCAGATGAACCTGATCAGAATTAAAGTGGTGTGCAAAAGTCAGTGACATTTAGAACTCATCAAAAATATTTACAGAGGGTAATCTTTCCTACACTGATATATACAAATACTCTGATAGCACCATACAGAGCCCAACTTCTCTTCTGCAGTACATGAAAGCTTTAAAACATCCTCTAAAACGTTCGGCTGAAATGGTCATTAGGCACTTAGTCCAGATGCTTTTAAGGATTCTTTGGAATACCAATTGTTCTGTCTGACTCTCTGAACAAAGCAAACAACTGTTGTTCCCTTGAAATTTTGTCTAAAGCCGTATTTCAGACAGGATTTATTGAAATGCTGACTTTATTTTTTTGCTGCTCACAAAAGATATGACATGAAAATTAAATATATGACAGATGCTAGAGATGTCTCATCCCAGCTGAATTGGGTTACTATGTAAATCTTCAGTCATATCCTCCTCTGTGCTGCATCTTCTTACTTTTTCTCTTGGTTACATATAAAAGGCAGAAATGAACTGAGCTGAGGACTTGCTGTTGACAGAAGGAGTGTGTGTTCCTTTTGTGCCTGGCATTCATCTGACCACATGATCAGCAAACCGGTCCTAATCTCCTAATCCAGCAGCAGAAGTGCTTTCAGTTAATTTTGTTTCTGCTACAGTTGATTTGGGTCATGGTGTAGTCAGGTCCCAGAGCCACACTGAGATGCAGGAGGAGCACATGGCTGTGAGAGTGGGGATGAGGGCAGAAGTGGGAAAGAAGAGAAATTAAAAGCACTCTTTTGTGGTTTTTAACATGTAAAGATAGCTTCCAGATACTTACCTGTGGGTTTGTTTTTTCTTTCTGTTTTTTTTTTTTCTTTCTCTGTTTTGTTATATATTACTCCATGTATGCTGTACAAGTAGAAAGGCTGTGCAGAACTGAGTGCTGTTCTGGCATCTTGCCTGCTTCCTGTCCAAGTGCCCCCACTGCAGCATGTGAGTAGATTTGCTTTGTGATGTTCCATGGTGGGTACTAAAATGCCACTTCTACTCGCTTAGAGACAACTTGCACAGGAGGGGAGGAGATGCACTGTGTTATCACTAAGAACTGGGTGATCCATATTCAAAGAGTGCTTCGTACTGCACTGTGACTGTGCTTTCCAGTAATGTTCCATGGATTTTCAGTTCACTCTGTCGCATCACCTTTGTGGTATATCTCCTGTTTTTCTTTCAGATTGTTAGTATTCTACATTTAATAATTTGTATTAAGAAATTTACAGCTAAGAAACCAGTACATTAAGCATTTTAAGGCACTTTAGTGTGTTAATTTTGATTCCCTTTCTTCATCCAATTGTCCTCTTATGAGGACACTAATACAGATTATTTTGCTCTCATCATTTGTCTTTCTGTGACTGCATGTTTTGGTAATACTTGGGTTGCCAGTAATTCTGTGACATGGCATTGTTTAAATCTATGTATAAAATACTTATCTGTGCTGATTACTGAAGTGTGTTGCAATAGCTTGTTGTTCTACGAAGAATGGCTTGGGTTGGAAGAGACTCTAAGGATCATCAAGTTCCAACCCTCCTGCCACAGGCAGGGCCACCAACCTCCAGGTCTGGTACTAGAGCAGGTTGCCCAGGGCCCCATCCAACCTGGTCTTGAACACATCTCCAGGGATGGAGCATCCACAGCCTCTCTGGGCAGAGAAAATGCATTTAGTTGTCAAATAGTTGGAGAAATTACAAGCTGGTGGATTTTTTTCATTAGATGGAGAAAATGGCAAGAAACCAAATGCAGGCACACTGCAAACAGGATTCAGGAACGATGTCGGTGTGCAGAGTCAGTGTTCCTTACTCAGAATAGTGTTTGTGTAACTAGAAATTGATGGAAGTGCTGTGTTTTGGAAGTTTTGCCCCTGATATTACTAAATGTTCTTAGTAGAGATTGTGTTCTGATTCATGGCTCGCTGTGACCAGGTATGACTGCAATGCTGAAATTCCAGATTGTGGAGGAACATGGGCAGTACACGTGCTGTGTGACACAACCCATTGCAATGGGCCCCATGGCCTCTGTGTGTCTGCACTGTGTGGATTCCAAGGCAGCAGCCTCCCCGGAGCAAGGAGCCCTGAGCAGCACAGCATGGGCAGCCCAGGTGGATTTTGAGGAGTCAGGTCACCTCTAGCTTGCCAAATGCATTGGTTTCTCTGGGGCAGTTCACTGGTGCTTTCTCATTATTGCTGTCGGTTAAAGAATGCACTCTTCGTTATGTGGAGGTGCTTGAACAGATCAAGTCAAATTTATCTTTGTTTCCTACCACAGAAACAAGTAAATGTTTACCAAATAATGCACAAAAAATATTGCATTTTAATCTATTTTAGTTCTTTGTCATTTATGGCCTGTCAGAATTTTTTTAAACCAAGCTGATGAGTAGGCTTGAATTAACATTTTATGCTTCTTTTTTCATTAAATTAAGCTTGAACTCCGAAAACTAGAGTGTCTGACGGTGGTGCTACTCAAATGAAATGTTCATTAGATCCATGCAGCTGTCATGAGGTGTTTGTTTCCCTTGACTTGCAGATTCTCCTAATCCTCTCTCTCCTGGTGAGTGCAGCCTTCTGCGTGGCATGCAGGCGGCTGGTACCCGTGTCCTGTTACCTGCTCCGGGCAAAGCAGGCCAGATAAGATTAGTACTTTAAATCAGTGGCCTGAGCTAACTTGTCTGGATTTTTGCTTGTGTGATAAGATAGCAGACTGCTTCATGTGAGCATAAGCTGCAGAGCAGGTGGTGGTGTCATGGCAGGCGGCAAGTTCGGGTGCTTAAAGTCATCTTCAAGTCTTTGCATTGAATAGAATTGAAGAGGCTGATAATATTTGGAAAACATAGAGCTAATCACTACTGACGTAATTTTACAGTCCCAGAGAATGATAACTCCAGTTCAGTTTTGTAACACCAAATAATCCTGTTTGTGTTTGTGGAAAGCAAAATGTGGCAAGTGACCTTAAAGGCTGGTAGTTATCACTTCTGTTCTCTATTAAAACTTGGAGCTGTAAGCCAGCTCCTCATTCAAATATTCAAACAGCTCTTTCAAAGCTGATGGCTTCCAGCTGGAAAAGTAAACAACCCTGTGATAAGGAGAAGGACAACGTCTCAATGGAGACATTGTGAGCAGTCTGTGCCTGTGACCTAAGGTGCTTGTCTTAAATGTGCAGTGATAATGAGAATGGCACAGAATGCAATGGCGTTGTTAAAACACTGGTTCTAGCTTTACTTCACATTAATGGCTCCTTCCTATGAATATTTTGAGTTCTCAAATCAATGGTGTAACTGGAAGACAGTCACAGCTAGGCATCCCAAGGCCTCCATGAAACAGGGAGGAGTTTAAAGGAGCTACTGGTTATGGTGACTTGTGGAATCAAACTCTATAACCCAGAGTTAGGTTATAAAGCAGGTATGTTTATTCAGCATTGCGCGGACACCGGGTGCAAGGGGGATAGCTCCACCAAACTTGCACACCGACTTGTAAAATTGTGACACAGATATAGGTACACCTAATACATAGTCAATGATTTCTCGGACTTTAGATACATATTCAATAGTTCTTTAGCATGCAGACCCCCTCTTGTTATCGCCCATCTTATCAGGGAGATGCAACTCCTCTTCTGGTATTTACAACCTCTTATCCCCTCCTCGCCTGGTGTCTCACTCCTTATTGGCATCCCTCCTGCTCTCCCAGAGCCACTGTCTCCATTCTTTGTTATTCTGACTAACTAAATCATTCCTCTACAAACTACATTTAACTGTCCCCCTTTAGCCCCCCTTCATTCCAAATTCCAGCAGAGCCTCTGCTTCTTGCTTCACTGTTCAATGGTAGCTTTAGAAATTCCAGATTGTCATTTCATAAAGCTAATTCTGCATCTAGTGCTGAAATATTTAAGTGTTGTTATGTCATTATAGAATTGAAAGGCAAATTTTTTGTGAATTATTGAGGTTTTTGATAACACAAGACTAGTTTTAGTTCTGTAAATGTTATGAATGGGCCAAACCAAATGAGCTTCTTGTGCACACTTGTAAAAGTGTGGAAACCATTGACATGTGGTTACTTAAAATGTTCACCTATACTGCTTATATTCCCAAAAAGTGCGTAACTGAAGCAGGTACTGAGCCTAAACAGTTCTGTGGAATGGGCAGCCTGGGGCAGAATGCCTGGATGGCACACGGGTGGTCAACGCAAAACCTTGGCTGGTTGGTGCCTCCTACATTTGAAGCACACCGTGCGGACTGCTGTAGTCAGTCTGACTGTTGGCAGGATAGACTTTCTGCAAATATTGAGAGAAATCCATTGTACTGGAGATTTCCTGAAAATTGACTTTGATCTCACTTCATGAGATGAGGCTGATGTTGGCAGTGCTGCAGATTCTGAAGAGCTTGGCAAATGAGTTACTTCTCCATTTGAATGGAAGCCATGAAGACAAAATAAATACACACCAAGTACTCTGTCATTACTTGCTATGTTTATATGTGGAATAACTTAGTACAGTTCTGAATTCTTTTATTCTCAAATATTTCAAGATTGTAGTGGTGTCATTCAGTGTAGTAAAGCTGTATTAATCTTTCCTGTCGTGTTAATATCCAAAGAAATTGTTTTGTACTTATCGGTCATGGGAGACCTTTTCCCAGCTCTGCAAGATGGAAAAAAGTTTGAAACATTTGAAAATTGCTATCAGCTATATTTGGGAAATTGAGGTCTGAGGAGCTTTCATATATACTTCCTACAGAGAATTCCCATATTTTCTATATTGAATGGGGGTTGTGTAACTGTTTTTAATCCCACTGTTAACATATTAGGTTACAGGAATCTTTCCACTTAAGTGAGCAAACACAGGAGAGTGTTTATGTAACTGAAGATCTGCAACTGCCAATAGAATTAATTAGGAGAAGAATAATTAGGCAAATACTAGTGTCCAAATGGTCCCAATAGAAAAATGTATTGTAATCCCACTAGAAATCTCATTAATGTTGTTTGTGTTGAGCTGTGCCTTTTGCCGTACCACAGAGGAAGGCAAATGTGGAAAGAGCTCAGTGGGGTGTCAGTGGGGTACAAAAAAGAAACAATATCAAGGTTTTAAACTGTCTAATCTCATTATTGTCACTCGGTCCTGGCTGCAACTCCAATATCTGCTTGAAAGCGTTTCTTGAATGAATGGGCCACTTGTGGCCAAATAGGTACAAAAGAGAAATTCAGTTTAGGACTTGTTATGGAATTGTTGCTTCGTGTATCAGAAACAGGTTCTCCCGTATGCCAAGCAGATAACCAAGTAAAAAATGAGACAACGCTTATTTCAAACATTTTTTTTTCTCAATTTCAACAGCTTACTCGTTTTTCTTTAAAAGCTAGCAAGCATATAATCTAGACCTTTCGTTGTAATGTTAATCAGACTGAAATGTAGGGAAGCTCGTTCTGACATCTTGCTCAAGTTACAAAACTGGAATTGGATACAAGCATACTTCTGTATGAAATCCATACAATAGCTGGCTTTTCAATCTGCATCATGAAAAGACATTGATGCACATTACTAAGAAAGCCCTCAGGTTTTTTGGATCTGTAAGGCACAAAGGACTTAGGAGAGAACACAATCTTAGCAGCAGCCACTTTCTTGACCAGTGTATTTTGGGCCCTGAGACTACCTGGTCATTCCTCTCCAATTCAAAGATTAATGAGCAACATATTTGTAGTAAAGAAGTCTCTTCGGTTCCTGGTCTGTGGTAGCAGTGTCTGATTTGTCAGCAGGGGGAATATCTTGGTTCTCTGTGGTAAGCTGAGGGCGGGAAGGTCAGGTTTTCGTTCTATAGAGAGTCATGCACTGCCTTGTTGCTGTAACAGAGAAGATGAGTTTTTCTTATTATTTTCACTTGTTTTGACACCTTACCTTTTTTAGTTCTTTTACACATTGCTGTATTTTGCTCTACAGCACTGTGCAGTACAGAGTGTGTGTTTCAGGCTTGTTTCATAGGCACACTGGGGTAGTATGTTAGAGGAAGCAATACATACAGTGAGAGTGTCTTCTGTGAAAACGTAGCAGTAAAACCAAAGCATTTTGCAAGCAGTCATTCAGGGCTTGCAGAGAGAAGCCTTGTACCATTTCAAAGGATGTGTCTGAGACCTGCAGAGGCTGGGGAAGCTGCTTAAGGATCACGAGTGTGATCTGTAGCAATGCTAGCAATACAGTCCTGCACAGCTCCACTTTCCGACAGCATTAGAATGGTAGCCTTCATTCCTTTACCAGTGAGCTACAGCACCTCTTGGGCTTGAACTACTAACAGGATTTTGTTGCTTTCTTTTTGATAAGAAAGAACAAGCTGGAAGCTGAGTAACGTGTTATATAGTGAATGTGTTTTATTTTTAGTGAATGGTAAATACATCTGCATTAAAATATTGTGCACCGACAACTTTGGAAACCAAATGCCTCTTTTTGTCACAGTGAAAGTTTGCAATAACTGTTGTCTGCATTTTGTAATTACTTACTCTCCCCCATTGGATGTAGTTGCTGTTGTTTCTAATTAGCTCAGTTTCCTTTTACAGCAGCAGCTGTGGATAAATACCAGTTAAGCCAGCCTTTCTCATATGAATTTTTAAAAATGTGTCTATAAAATATTCACTGGCTCTGAATTCCTGCAGCCATACTCAGGCACATATAGCTTGTTTAGTGAAAGGAAACCGACATCCAAATGAGATTTCTGCAACTCTTCCTGAAGGCAGCAGGTCTGAAAGCAGAGTACAGAGAAGAAACAGAAGTGGTTGCCTTACTGTGAGTCTTGGAACGTGGTCTGGGTACATGACCATGAATGCTGAATTTGTTGCAATTTATCAGCTAACCAGTGAATGTAGTATTAATGGCAGAGCCTTTCTTTTGATGCTTTCTAAACACAGCCCTTTTGTAGTCTTCTCCAGGACTTGTAGGAGGAGAAGTGTACAGTGTGCAATGAATGAGCAGCAGGGCTGGTGCCTCGGGAGGGATTTGGCTGTGATGTACACCCCAGAGCTATACGTTTGCACTTGCAGCATGTGCTGCAGTTAAATCCAGTATGTCTGGGGTGCACTGAACACTTACATTAGAGATACAGCAACTGTGACAGATGTGAAACAACAGCACTGATGCATATCCAAATTACCAGTTGCTGTGAAAACACGGTGCTGTTAGACAACGGCTGCTTCTCTCTGTAATATTCTTGAACAAACAACATGAATGCATTGCACAGCACAAGCATGACTAAGGTCAGTGCTTTCAGGACTTGGCAAGATTTACTGACATGAAGGATCTCTGCAGCTGACATGTGCTGAACACAGATTTTGCCTCTCGTCTGTACAGGAATCGGGTATTTCTAGTGTTCATGGTCAGAACTGTATTGCACACCTGCTTCCACACCTGAACTTCTTCCAATTCATGTCTTTAACAGTCAAATGCTGATGCTCTGCTTCCTGGGGAGATGCTGTACTGAAGGGACTCTCAAAAAAACATCACCCTTGCATGTCTTGCTAAGTGAATTCATAGGAGCCTGGCTTCATTAAGCTCAGGGCTGCTGGGTAGTGTTCTGTCTCCCCTTGTCTGCCTCTTACAGCACGAGTCAATTTAGATGAGTCAAATTAATAATCAAAGATGTAATGACTTAAAAATATAACTCTGCCTGAGGTAGCGGAGTAGTGCTGGCTCATTGTTTCCACCCTGGACATAAAAAGAAAGGATATGGCCCATTAGAGACAGGGTGGGGAGATGCGCTGGGGGCTGGGCTGGGTGGGACCTGGGGCAGCCAGGCCAGAATAGGAAGCTGATGTTATAGCTTTTATTAAGTTCAAATTCAAAAATAGCTGAAATCCAACCCCCCTGCTAGTTAGAAGCTTTTTTTTTTTTTTTTTAAGGGGCACTTCATTGTTTCTTGCTTTTATTTAACTGGGTTACATTGAAGTTGACTTCTAGCATAGCTGATGCTTTTTATTCTCCTTTCTACTTCTTTTTCCTCAGTAATAAAAGTTTAAAGATGTCAATGAACATGGAGACTGAGCTGCAGGGAAAGCAAACTGCTCATCCTTTCCACTTGTCTGCTCTGCTGGGTGCCTCACTGTTTCCCATGTCTTCTCATCACGATGTAGTGATATATAGATATCTATGCTAGAACCCCAGACTCTTCAAAGTAACATCCAGTAGATTGGGAAACACTGATCCAATACACAAAAATCAGGTCACCTCTTAGAGTAATTTGCAAATCTCATGCAATCAGTTTGTTAAAATTAGAGACCGAATAAGTCTTCTGTTTGTATTACTTCCCTAAATAAGGAAAATTCCAGCCTGAAACTGAGCTATAATACATGTAGTCACCTCAGTGACTGGGCAGGTGTTTAATTGGTGTGATCGGTGTTCACAGTTGAACAAAATTTGTGCTGTGCAAATTTGCTATCATTTTCCTAAAGCTTTATGTCCCTGCATTCAGCAATGGGCAATGTGCAGATACTGCATTTGAAAAGTTCATCCAACAGGTTATTTTTCTTCAGATTCTCTCCTTTCAGAAACACAGTGCAGTTAGGGTATATTTTGGAGAGATGAGATGTTGATGCGTGAAGTCTTCTTGTAGTGGCTTTGGCCACTTCATGTACAAAAGCAAAGCAGAGCAGCAGTTTAAACACGAGTAGGATTAGGCATGGTTTATCTGTACTCCAAAAATTGGTTTATGGAGATCTCTAATTCTAGCAGGCACTTCTGTGTACTGGTAGGCCATCATAACTAATATGAACATAAAGTAATATGAATGCAAGTTTGCTCATCTAATGGATCTTATTATAAATGAAGTAGTTGTTTCATGCTACAGTTTTGGTTTAAAGTTTTTCCGAGGGGCATAGTATTGGTTCAGCATGTTTATTGTAAGTAGGCAAATATAAATACCTAGCTCCACTCTCCTGTTACACTACTTCACAACAATGCTGTTTCTTACATCAGTTCCTGTATTTCCTGAGTACGGGAGCAATATTATTACATGATGAAAAATATGTTGCAGTAGAGAGTGAGGGGTTGGAAATGGAATGTAAGAATGGATTTATTTTAAAAAGAAAAAAAAATAGTAATTTGGTAGAAATTAATTGTTTGTTCTTTGAGAAACGAGTTCTGTGCACTCCTATACAGCCTTGGAAAGCTCACAGGTAGTGACTGACAGAACCAATGACGAGGCAGAAAAAGGCTATGCAAATTCTCTCTCAGTTAATACATTGTTTTCCTGATCCACATCAAAAAACAGGAGAATTTGGGAGAACTAAAGACAGAGGATGGAAAGCTGTTATTGTAAAGAGACCAAGTTAGTCTTGTCAAGTGCAGACATGGCTCCTACTGGCTTTGGTAGGAGTTATGTTCATGTCAAAGTAGAATCAGGACCAAAATGTTATTGTATGGCTGTGGTAGCACTTGTGTAGACCTGCCTTGCATAAGGCTAGGCTGTGAGACAATACTAAAGCTTTTCTGTCCAAAGTATCTGTGTAAAAAAATGAGTGGCCTTAGAATAGCTCTGTACTTTTAAAAATTATTTAATGTTTGTAGAGCTTCCTGTATGAAGTGTGTGAGGAATGGTAAAAAGTCCCAGAACAGTAGAATAGGGGTGTATAAATTGAAACTAGTAGGCAGTTGCCTTAAAAGAAAGTAAGAAAGTACTTTGCACAGCAGATTACTTGCCCCAGGAAGAGAGTGTAGGGATGGATTGTATACACTGGTTCACAAAGTGCCATGGTTCAATCAGGACTATGTGGTTATGGATACCCTGCATGCCCAACCCTCTAGTTTTATGTTTTTGTTGCCTTCTTTTTTAATGTTTAAAATAATAATAATAATAATAATAATAATAATAATAATAATAATAATAA
>JAPSGF010000051.1:215440-349735 GCA_035772895.1 Perdix hodgsoniae
CAGCCCCTCTCCGCGGGCGGGCGCCCAGCGGGGCCGCCGCGCTCCGCTCCACGCCGCCGGCTCCGCGCGTCGCAGCATCGCGGCCGCGCTCTCACATGCTCCCGTCCGCCGCCGGGACGCTCCGACTCCGACGCCGCCCCTCCGCGCGGCTCCGCTCAGCCCCGGGCTCGACTGCCGCTCCCCGGAGCCGTGCCGTCGCTCCGTGCCGTCGCTCTGTACCGCCGCTCCGTGCCGCCTCCCCGCCGGCGGGGCCTCGCCGGCCGCCTCTACCTTTTCACGATCCGCTCCGTTTTTTTCTTGAGCGGAGCCCGTCTGCAGCGCATAGCCTGGCCGAAGGGCTGCGGGCCGCGGGGCAGCTTGACCGGCGCTGAGCCGCCGCGGACAGACGCTCGGCCCGCTCCCACGCTGTCAGCGCTCCGCCTGGGAACGAAGAGCCGCGGCCGGGCCCGGGAGGAGCGCGGAGAACGCCTCGCACCGCACCTCCGCCGCCGCCCCACGCCGACTGGCGGCGCGCACCCGCACAGCCCTACTTATAGCCTCCGGCGCAGCCCATGGCCCGGCGCCGCGGGGGCGCACGGAGGGTGGCACTGCCGCTCCCGATGCAGCCCGTCCTCCCGGCGCCCGCTCTCTATGAGCGGTGGCCGCGTGCCGCTCCGCACCGCGCCGCGCATCTCCGTGCCGGCCGTTCCCGTCCGTCGGACAGCCCGGGATTTGCCCGCACCCGCGGCCCGGTGGTTTGGCTCAGCGCTCGGGGAGCGTTATTTTGCTCGCCCGCTATTCGCGAACCCCTTTTGCGCTCAGTTCTTTGCGTAGCTGCCTCTTGCGCCGGCGCAATTCCGGTACGCAAACTGCGTACGCCGCCCCTGAGCGCTGGGTTGGGTGGCTGCCGCGGCTCCGAGGGGGGGAGGTGCCCGGATCTCGGGCTTCCAAGTTCAAATGGAACCTTATTTTTGTCTTTCGACGTAGCCGCTACACTCCTAAATATGTCTCCCCTATTCTGCCTGTGTTTGCAGTCATTTCGTTCATGCAAAATGAGCTCAGTGCTGTGTCCCAAATCGCTTCCCTCTGGGCGTGACAGGGAAAGGCTGCCGCTGCCCTGTAGGCACCGTTTATGACGGGAAAGTATAAAACATCCGAGGGTAGCCTGGACCTTGTCAACAGCAACGTGCCAACGTTTTTTTTCTATACGTTGTTGCTAAAGAGTACACGGTTATGGCAGCGTTTGCTTGAAGTCCCACTCGGAAATAATTCTCCATTTAAAACCCAGCCGCCTTAACACCGCCGCATGCTGAAAAACTGCAGTCTGTAGCGGCAAGGTTTGGCATTGGCTGCAGTGAGCCTGTCTGACAAATTCCCCTTCTGGAGCCTGCAGGAGCCTCGTATCTCGTGTGCTGACAGATGTCCGGAGAGCTCACAGAGGGCTGCAAACCGGGGCGGTTGTGTTGTGTTTCCGGAGGGAGCCAATGCTGCTTTGGGAAAAAAGGTTCCAATGAAACTAAGAGGAGCCGCTGTTAAATGAAAGGCTTCCCGAGCGTAATATCCAGCGGTGTGTACGGCAAGGAAAGCTTTCTGTTTACGGAAGGGGTCTGTGGAGGTCGCATGAGCACAGTCAGCACCGTGATTTTTCCCCGTTCTTTCCGCACGTACAAGACGCTTCATTTCCGGATCACAGCGCACCGCGCCGTCTCGCCGCCAGGGGGCGCTCGCTCATCAGGACGGCCGCAGCCCCTCCCGTCTCCCGCTGTTCCTAGGCGATGGGCACCGCCAATGGCGAGCGGCCTTACTGCGCTATGCACATACTGCGCGCTGATTGGCTGGCCGCGCCGCGTGCGCCGGCCGCTGCTTCCTGTCATGCCTGCGCGCGGGGTTGCATCAGCGCGGCGCTGAGGTGAGAGGAGAGGAGAGGCGCGCTGGTTGTTCTCCGGACTCCGCAGGGCGTCGGGGCGCGGAGGGGCCCCGCGGGCGGCTGCTCGGCCGGCTCTGCTCCGTGAGGCCGCTGACGGGGCCGCCTCCTCGGGCGCTGGAGCTGCGGGGCTCTGTGCGCGCCGTGCGGCTTCGTGCCCAGTGCTCGTGCGGCGTCTCGGCTCTGCGTGGCGTTCAGACGGCGGCAGTCATTGAGGGCAGCCGCTTCCCCTCCTGCAGAGCGCCGTGTTCGTCGAGGCTTGGCTTAGCGCGCAGGCCGCCTCGCGGCGTGTTCGTGCCCTCGGCGTTCCGCTTCAGCTTACAGCCCCGAGATGCGGGAAGGCGGCCTGCAGGCCGTTCTGGTCTCGCTGGTGACGCGCAGGGAGCTGCTGTCAGCTGCCGGCTACTCCAGCTTTGGGTTTTGATCAGTGGTTTGGAGTTATTTCAAAATAACGCAGGTGGTTGTTGTTGTTTCCTTCCAACGGCGAGGGCTTTATTTATATTTATGTTAAATTTATTTATTTAATTTAATTTCGGTTGTGTGAAGGCAGCAGAAGAACTCGCTGAAGAGGTAATGTATTGGGTGAGGCTGTGTTGGTGCCTAGGGTGTCTTAAAGCTATGTTTGTGTCCAAATAATATATTTGGATCTTGCCTTAATATTGGAATCAGAGCACTGATATAGTGCTCTTTTAATTGGCGTTTCAGCGTAAAAGGAAACAATCACAGAATGGCCAGGGTTGGAAGGGACCTCAAGGATCACAAATCTCCAACCCCCTGCCACATGCAGGGCCACCAACCTCCCCATTTAATACTAGACCAGGCTGCCCAGGCCCCCATCCAACCTGGCTTTGAACACCTCCAGGGACGGGGCATCCACAGCCTCTCTGGGCAGCTGTTCCAGCAAACATTCCTTGCAGAGGAGGGATGAACTGTAGCCCACCTCAGGCAGTGTTTCACCTCAGCAGTAGGCTCATATGAGTTCATTTCAGTACAGTTTCCCAAACCTATCCTTAAGTTTGGGCTCATGTGGAGTTCATTTATCAGTTAAGGTTTTAGAGTTTGTCACTTCCCAGTTTCCTGCTTTAGTTTGCTGTTCTGCACACTTTAGGACATATTTTTTGGTAAGAAAGGTCTGGAACTCATTGCTTCTGCTGCCATCAGCTATCTTAGTCAAATAATCAGGTCACTGTGGTCTGTTACCATCCAGTACAAAGTTGGTGTGATAGCAGTCCTGTTTTTCATTCTTTTCTGATGTAATTTCTCTCAGGAGTTGCAGGGGAGATCAGGGAGATGAAGGAAGGAAGGTGGCCAATAGGGTGGCAACCTTGTCCTTTTGGTTGCTCAGAATACTACTTCATTCTTGCACTTCCAACCAGGTGTTGGTTTACAGCAGCTGTTGGTTAGAGCAGGACAATATTATTCGCTTTAAAAAGAAGTTTTAAAGATTGCTGCCTGTGATCATTTTTTCTTACCTGCTCTGAGGTCTTTGGTTGGTGTTGCAGCTTTATTCCCTACTGTAGGCGTTAGTGTGGGATTCTCAGAAGAATGTTTGTTCTGTGGCTAAGCATTCTGTGCCCACCTGTCTACATTTTAAACGTCGTTCTTTCCATCCTTTCCAGAAGTGGATGCTCTTGGTTGTCAGATGATAATGTAAACAGTTGTTACCTCAGAAATTGCCTTACCTCAAAGCTCATGACGTAAAAAGGCAGGCAGTGTGAGAGTCTAGTTCTGTGTGAATATAAAATGATGTGTTAAGTTGGGAAGGGTGTGTGTAGGTGAAGAAAGGAGGCTTCTCCCAGTCTGTAGAGGGAAGGAAAGTCCTGCATACCTCTCATAGGATAGCTTGTGGGATGCTATGGTTGGAACAAGGATAAGAAGGTGGTCATAAAACCCATTTAGCTGGGAGAGCTCTGCTGTAGAATATGGTACAGTCATTAGACTTTGTTGCTTATCAGAGTGTCATTAGGGGTGCTTTTAGTTATCTCAGTTACTTTCAGTTGTTCTGTCAACAAAGCAAGTAATAGTCTTCAAATCCACTTCCTGTTAATTGTTAGTCCTTACGTGCTGCATGTTGTCAAGTGCATTTCTGAAATCTTTGTTCATTCATAGTAGGATTTTTGCTGTTTTTTTGTTGTTGTTGTTGAATTATGAAACATTTTTTAAATGTTGCTATAAAAAAAAGCCTTTCCAACTGACTTTCGTGGTTTTCATGCTTCTGTGTTCTTCTGTTCCAGAAAAGAAGCTCAGCATAAGTTTGAGACCTCTGTAGTACAATCTGCAGACTTTGATGCCTTTACTGTTGAGTGTTACTGTCTTTTAGAACAAGTAAGTGTCCTTTTAGGATAAACAAAACGTTCCTTGGTGCACTGTCTTAAACTGTCTTTTTTGTTGTTTGTTTTTGTCAAATGAAAATGGACAGAGAAACAAGAGCACAAAACTAAAAACAACAAAACAACCGTGTTTTTATTCATCTGTTTGTAAATTTGAAGTCTTGCCTGAAAGTGCTCTGTTATTGAGCACCTCTCCTATGAGGACAGGCAGCATTTCAGTACCTGAAGGGGACCTACAGGAAAGGTGGGGAGGGGCTCTTCATCGGGGGGATAGGCACAGGATAAGGAGGGATGGTTTTAATTGAAAAGGGCGTGTAGATTGAGATGAGGCCTTAGGAAGAAATTAATTACATAGAGGATGGTGAGGTGTTGGTGCCAGTGCCCAGAGAGCTGGAGGTATTCAGAGTCAGATTGGATGGGCTTTGAGCAGCATGACCTGGTGGGGGAGCAACCCAAGTGGGCTTGAGGTCCCTTTCAACTAATCCACTCTATCATTAGATACATTCATATGATCATTTTACTGACATTAGTTGTGATCTTTTCTCTCAGTCTGTATGCAAAGTGATGAGATTCCTTTGATTTTTCTTGGTATTAGAATATCACTTTGTTTATAGTTAGGAACTCTTTTCTTCTTGGAGTATGCTGAATTATTCATGCATCACTGTGTGAACTTGTCCTGCTTTTGCTGAACACAGACTTTGTCTTGGTTTAACTTCGTGCTCAGTTAAGGGTGAGACATGCATGGGTTTTAATTCAGGTTTGTCTTTTAGAATTCTGTTCTCTAACTGGAAAACTTCAGTACAGTAACTTCAGTACAGTAACTACCATCAGTAATTGTTTTTTAACTCCAGTTCTGAATAATAGGCTTTCCTTGTACTTCTGGAAAGAGTATGAATTTGTGGCCTGTGGTTACTGGACACTGGTTTGTGCATGCAGTGCTTCAGTTGGAAGAAATGGCCCAAAAGTGACACTGTGATTTACGCATGGAGTCTGTGATATGTGAGCAGCTTCCATAGCCCGGTCACAGTTACAGACCAAACCCTGAATGTGTATTTAACCTGTTAGAGTAGCTGTTGTGAAAACCTTTGTAGCAAATATCACTAAATTAGATGTTGCTGAATTGAGTTGGTATCTAGGAAATGAACTGTAAGACTAAATTCTTTTCTCATCTCCATTGCCTCTGATGCTCTGAATCTGCTAGCAGGTACAGAAGACCAGGAGGGTCTGTGTGATGGTATTGAAAGTTCTCTATATTGCAAAGAAAGCGTCTGTGTAATTTTGCTTGTAGTGATTTTTGTTGACTTAGCTAGAACTGAAGAATGGCTCTGGGCTCTGTGTGCCCTTTCAACGCTTGCCAAATAAAAGACTGTCAGGACAGCCAGCAAGAAGTATCTGCTTCTGCCTTATTTCTATTATAATTGTAAAATGAAGAGAGGGT
Organism: Perdix hodgsoniae; assembly: GCA_035772895.1. Taxonomy (NCBI): domain Eukaryota; kingdom Metazoa; phylum Chordata; class Aves; order Galliformes; family Phasianidae; genus Perdix; species Perdix hodgsoniae. Next base: position 221,112 of record JAPSGF010000051.1, read on the forward strand.
TGGGAAAAAAGGTTGGTTTGTCATATGTGCTTTTGAAGATAGAGCCCAGCTGAAGTCCTCCAGATTTGTCCTAATCTGTTCAGTTTCTTCTGCCTACATTCATGTTCTGTTGCAATGTGTTTCAATTAGTCATTCTGAACTCTGAGCTGGTTTTAGTTGCCCCTGAGAATGGTGGCCTAGCCAAATGGAAAAAAATCATGTTTCTAAGCCTTTGAGAATGTAGATGTAGGAATAGTTGTAGTTCTTTTTACTGATCTTAGTTGTCATAGCCAAAAAGCAATTGGCTCTATGAGAGAATAGATCTTTTTCCTGTTACAAAAGTACAGTTTTAATTTATCAAAATTTTAAGGTGTTCTAAGAACATAGTGTTTGCTTCTGTGTTGATGCTGAAACAAGCTATCTGCATATGCTGAGGTGTGGTTCACTGATACAAATTTGTTAAAGAGTTGTTTTTGTGAAGTCACTTTTTTACTCTCACTGCTGTTAAATATGTTTTCTTTGTTTGGTCCTTGCTGGGAAAGAATGGTTCAACAAGTTCCAGAAAACATAAGTTTTCCAAATGAGGAAGAGAAGATACTGGAGCTCTGGAAGAAGCTTAATTGTTTCCAGGAATGCCTAAAGCAGTCAAAGAGCAGACCTAGGTAAGAATTGGCTAAAAGCTGGGGTGCTGTGTGTGACAATGCAAGGATGGCTTGGCTGGATTGACTGTTCTTGGCTTCGGTTCTGTTAACAGAGCCACTCCCTTTGGACATAGCAGTTGTGGCTGATGTTGCCCTGTCAGTTACCATGCATGTTTCAGTTTATGGAGAATCAACAATGTGCAGGCAGTAGTAAGAAAATGACAGCTTCCTGCTTGGTAGGTTTATAAAACAAGTCCACAGGTAAGGAAGGGCAATTCCTAACCACGCCTGCCAGCTGTGGAGCAGCATTCTGGCATTTTCAGTAATAATCTTGGTAGAGCTGGCGATCAGGAATGGAATGAGTGTATTTCCACTGCCAACGTGAAGCTTGTGCTGACTGATAGCAGACCAGGAAATGGATGTTGTCCTATTAAAACATATGTTACTTCTTATTAAGGAAGCATTGGTACAAAGATATAGTTAGTCTTTTTGAAGACTTGATGCTTAATTTTTGATTTAATTAATAATCTTGTTTTGTGTCATAGGTTTAACTTCTATGATGGCCCTCCATTTGCTACTGGGCTTCCACACTATGGCCATATTCTTGCAGGAACCATTAAGGACATAGTTACCAGATTTGCTCATCAGAGTGGTTTTCATGTTGACAGAAGATTTGGATGGGATTGCCATGGCTTACCTGTGGTATGTGCAATAAGTTTACCTACAGATATGCCTGTTGGTTGCAGTTCCCCAGTATTACTTGCTTATCATTCACTTTTCTGTTGTTCTTATGCTATGGATTTGTTGTGACAAGAGTAATGTGAGCTTATTGGCCAGTCTGTTGCTCTGGCCTTAGATTATGTAGAGGTCTCTTGTGCATCCTTCTGGTCAGTCAGCCTTCTTTTTCCAGGCACTCTGTTCATTACTCTAACCATATCTGGTATGTGTTTCAGGAAACTTTTTTTCCCCTTAAGATAGTAAAGACACAATCTCACCTGGGTTATCTTTCAGGACATCTGCTTATTTCACTGCAGTGCTCAGGAAAACTCAGAAGAATAAGAAAGGCCCTTCAGCCCCATTGTAAGGCATAGAATGTCAAGAAATGTCTGTTTGGACAAATTCTGAACTCTTTTGGTATGATGTTTTTGTTTTGGTTGTTCTCAATGTTCCCAGGAATATGAGATTGACAAAACCTTAGGCATCAAAGGGCCAGAGGATGTGGCAAAGATGGGGATTGCAGAATACAACAACCAGTGCAGAGGAATTGTGATGAGATACTCAAAGGAATGGGAGGTAAGTGAAGGCTCGGTGTGCAGTCCCTTCTATGTTCCTTCATAGTATGTATATCTACTGGACCTCTTTTTGTTGCCACTATATGGGTGAGGAAGCACAGCAGAGGGAGAAGTGACTTGAAGCGAGTGTTTCTATGCTGTGTGTCTAGAATCATGATGTGGAATCACAAGTGCAGCCTACTTGAATTTTAGCAGTTGCTCATCCGTGCTCAAACTTAAAATTCATATTTCAAAAACTTCAGTGTTTCTTGATTGCATTTTTAAATAATAATAAAAAGGTTGATTCTAGTTGATGCTTTTTTTCATATCTGTTTTGTATATATCCATTTAAGTGCTTTGCTTTCAGGCATTTGAACCTCAGCTGAGACTTGGAAAAAAAAAACCCACAATTGTGTTCAGTTTTGGGCACCTCAGTGCAGAAAGGGCATGGAGGTGCTGGAGCAGGTCCAAAGGAGGGCAACAAGGCTGGTAAAGGGCTTGGAGAATATGGCCTAGGAGGAGGGACTGAAGGACCTGGAGTTGTTCAGTCTGGGGAAAAGGAGGTTGGGGGGGGGGGGGGGGGGCTTTTTCCTCTCTTCCAATATCAGAAAGGTGCTTACAGTGAGAGCGGGGTTGGTCTATTCTCACTGGTGACAGGTGACAGGATGAGGGGAAATGGCCTCAAGTTGTGCCAGGGGAGGTTTGGGTTGGATATCAGGAAAAACTTCTTTACAGAAAGGGTGGTTAAGCACTGGAATGAGCTTCACTGAGGTGGTTGAGCCACCATCACCAACATGTGTTTAAAAACCATTTGGATGTGGTGCTCAGGGCCATGATTTAGTGGATGGTTGTTAGAGTTAGGGTAGGATGGTCAGGTTGTCGTTGGACTCAATGATCTTTAAGGTCTTTTCCAACATGAGCAATTCTATGATTCTATATCTCTAATCCACCCTTCATAGTTGGTTATGCTGTGGTCTTGGTTCTAAACAGTTATGCCAGTGGCTTCAATCTTTGCTCGTCTGTTGAAATTTAGAATTGTGTTATGCTTAAATCTTACATAGATGTGTTTCATTGACATGGGACAACACTGCACTTCTAAGATCAAGCTGTTTTATGGAGTGAATATTGGAAATGTACTGTCATCTTAATGTGAAGATGCCTTCTCATCTGTGTGCTTGTGTTTTCTTAACAGTTCAATGTTACCAGATTAGGACGCTGGATTGATTTTGAAAATGACTATAAAACACTCTACCCTGAATTCATGGAGTCCGTGTGGTGAGTTAACATGGACACCCTGCATATAGGCTGCATGGGTTTGAAATGTTAAAAATGGCTTCAATTGTGGTAAACGTGCATTGATCCATCTGTCACTAAAATTGTCTTCAGATATGCCCAATTCAAATAAACAGTGGGGAAAATACAGAAGATGTGAAATCTCTTCATGTCTATTGGAGGAAATTAACAAACTAATGACTTACTCAGAATAATAGGATATTCTAGATGAAAGTCAAACATGAACAATACTACTCTTATTCAGGCCTCAAATCTTTCTGTTTTATGTTGATACAAAAACACTTCTGAAGATTTACTAACACATTCTTTGCTCTGTTTAAGGAGTTGTCTCTACCTTTGTTTTCATCATCCCACTAACTTCAAACTCAGCTTAGCTCTAATTAAACCTTTTCAAGCTTGAATTTAGGGGCTGTGAATCTGCTTGTTGTTGTGTTCTTGGCAGTGTAATTTGGCAGCTTTCTGGAACTCCTGGTGCAGAGCTAACTTCCAAGAATTTTGGCAGCGTTTTCAGAGTGCTTGTTGGGGTTCCAAAAGATAAGATGACCTTAGAGGTTAAGGTAAACCAAACTGACTTAGTACCTGGGGAACTGGCAGTGTTGAGTCCTTCACATTGTTAGAATTACAGAGTGATTTACAATGAAAGGTTTAGCAGAGTATGTGCTGACTGAAATTGAAAAGCAGATTATATGCATAGTGAAGTATTACTGATGTTCCTTAATGTTAGTATTACTAATAACCTCTAATTAAACAGCTGTGTAATTGGTTTCATATGTAACTTCTTAATTACATCCAGGTATGATAAAGGACTGACAAAACATCCAGATGTCTGTAGGAGCCATTAGTGCCAGTGAGCTCTTGATGAACGATTAGAAGGATAAATGGTGGGAAAGAAGGAGATATGGAGCTAATTCAGTTGTAGAAACCATGCTTAATGATAAAGCAAAGACTGACAAGAGACATGTTGTCTCTGTTGTCAGATTACTTAGTGGCATCATAATCCTGTTTAACTGGTATCTTCTGGGGACCATTTAAAAACAAGCTTGACATGTATTGGGTGCAGGGTCTCTTTTAACAGCCTAACCTATTTTTGGTGGTAGTGTTTATTCTTCTCTATTGTTTTCCTCTTTAGAAAGAAACTCCTTCACCCAACTCAAAAGGTTTCCTGCCCTGAGGTCAGAGCCAATGTGTGTTTCTGAGTCTGATGGTTTGGGATGTTTTTTTTTCCCCTGCGCCCCTGGAATTAGTTGAACAGCTTTTTATCGCCGTCTGGTGGCTGAAATTGCCGGTTGCAGTTCGAACATAGTTGAGTTTTTAAAACAACTGAAAGCTTTCTTTGCTTGTGCAGTGCAAAGCCACTTGTGTCCTTCAGAGGCCTTGTGTAACAGTGGTGACAGGAGCATTTTCTAGCTGCTTCTGTGCTCTAAGAAGTTCTTGTAGTCTTTTGTGGTAACACCAGGCACATGGGGAGAAGAGAGGGACAAGCATTGAGTTATGGTAGAAAATGAGTGCTTTACGTGCTAGAGGTAATGGCTGTGCTGCTTACTGTGAAAATGCAGCGTGGGGCTTTGGGTCCATTTCTGTCCCCTGCCCCTCTTACTGAACTATCTCTGTTGCTGTGGTTTCAGCTTTCATTTTGGGACTGATATTGAGAAAGGTAAGATAGAGACTGATATTTAGAGAAACTCTGTTTCCTTCTTTAACAGAAGTGTCCTTTGGCCTCCCAGCCCCATCCTCTGTATTAGTGTCAGACTTGGGGTACCACTGTCCTATTTCTGTGCTACAGCTTTGGAGGTTGCAGGTAGCTCCTGGAACTGGAACATTTGCCTTGGATTGCCAGGCTGTTCTCCCACTGCTCCTTGGATGTAGTTTTGCTTTCCTTCTACCTTGATTTTCTTTTCTTTCTTTTTTTATTTTTTCTTTGGAACTGAAGAGTTCTGTTACTGTCAGTGTTCAGCTGTCCTTGTTGTAAAGATCGCAGTAACTGGATTATTATGGCCTTGTTTTTTCTAAATGTACTTCAGTTCTGTGTGTGGAGTTAATCCAACACTAGAACAGAATGACTTCAAAACAACGGATCTCTGCGTCATTACAGGAATTGCTGCTGCATTTTGTGTATTCCCCAACTCCAGCAATTCACTAGAGGGTTAGCGTTCATAAGAAAGGATTCTGATTTGTCCTTTTTTTTTTTTAGTAGCTATCTGCATTTTCTTCTCATGCATTTAGCACTCTAGGTCTCTGGTGGTGGTTTTCTTGCTATGCTACCCTTCGTTTTATCCCTTTTGCTACCTGTATTCTAAAGGAGGAATACACTGAACTTCTGCTTACTTTGATCACTGGGATAAATGTAGCATCAGCTTTGCACACTTATATTTTCTGTTACAAGAACATTCTGTGTTTGATTTGACTGAGAGTCCTTCAGCACGCTGATATGAAGATTACAGCAGGAAATGCCCTCACTGTTGGTAGTTGACAGCTTAGAGGGTAGAACTGGAGCAGAATTGAGCTCTGCTGGGATTTTACACATGAACCTGGGAGTAAGCAGTTAGATCTGCTGGTGTCTGTGCTTTTGATTCCTAGTCCCCAGGACATATGCTTTTACTTCCTGTTGAGGGTGGTTTATGAAGATAATGTTTTAAAAACAGGTTTTCTGTGTTTGATATTGGGCTTAGGATCCTCTTATGTTTATGTCTTTTTGTCCAGTGTTGAGTACTTTTTTTGTTTTGTTTTTCGTTTCATCAGTTATTGAGTTCCCTGTTCTTTTTGTTCTTTAAACAAATAAAATAAAGGCCAAAGGAGAGCACTTCAAATTTGAAAATTGTTTTCTAATATTTTTAATGGGTGCTTTTAGTTTCTGCAAAGCCAAGAAACTTTGGACACTTAAAATCCCATTAAATACTGAGTACTGCAAACAGAACCTCTTGGTCACTTGAAATCACTTCATAACCCAAAGGAATGGTATGAAGAACTTGAGAAGGATGTGACCTTACAGCTTCTCTTTGGCATTAAGTGGATGTATGTGTGTGAAGGGAATAATTTCCTTTTTCAACTGCTAGAGGATACTGAGGGACATAGAATTTTACATGGGATGCCGAGGATATTTGGAGTATCACACTGACTAATGCAGTAGCTTTTGGAAGCCAGGACTCCCTTTGTTATGTTCATCTGCTGTATATGTGACTTGGATCAACTGATACTGTAATAAAGTTCTCTCCAGATTCTTGGAAGTTGTACCTATGGTGAGAATTACAGTCTTGGATACTAACCAGGCTGAACCAGTTGTCATCCCCTCCTGACTCTTAAGGAGTAAGAAATGGGTGTTTTCAGTTGGTGTCATGCTCTTTAGAAGCTGGTTTTCTTTCACCTTTACAGAGGGATCTTTGTTAACAAATGGCTGAAATAAGCGTCCTGTATTCACCTTTCCTCAAACCTCATTTTTCTTCTGTAAAGGGATGTAAGTGTCCCACAGCCAGGAGGATGCAATTAAGTTTGCACTGTTTGAGGAGAAACGAGCCAGAATTGAGGAACGGCAGGCATTTGGTTTGTTACCTTTTGAAATTACTTCAGTGGTTTTGTTTATTATTTTCAAAAGGATATCTGTTTCGATTTTGGCTTAAAAATGTAGAGCCTCTTGCTTGCAACTTGGCAGTGATTTTCAAGTGTAGGGGCTTAGATTTGGGTAGATTATTGGAAATCTCAAGTGTTGAATTGTTTAACAAGACAAGATACCCACCTGCCAACAGTTCAGTGACTCTTGCTGTTAGAGCCAGGTTATTCTTTGTTCTGGTTGGGCAGTGCTGCTGGCAGAAAGCTCTTTGACAGTTATCTTGTGTGACACAGGAGCTGATCTCAAGGTGTTTTTTTTGTTTTGTTTTGTTGAGGAAACATGATGTGAGATAACAACGCCGTTGTTTTGTTATCATGGTGATAACGAGGGCTGTTGCATCAAGCAGCTGTCTTGACTTCGTAATTCTGAGTCTTTGGAATAGCTGCCTGAAAGGAGTGATTGTACAGTGAGCTACCTGAGTGTGATGGTTGTGACATCATTTGAAGAAGGACCCTTTTGAGCTCTCATCGTTTTGATCTGGCTTAGGAAAATTGGGGCACCCTTGTTTTGCAGTAAGAGAGAACTGCCACCAGAGGGAGGTGCTGGCTTGGGTTTTTCACTTGGCTGCTCCATCTAGTGTTCACATGCCCTGAAGTTTATGGTTATATTTACAGCTGAATTGAATATTCAGTGTTTCACGAAGTAGTTTTCATCTATGCTGTTAGTAGGCAGTGTTCTTCAGAAAGTGAAGCTTTTTTTTGATGGGTATTCTAGTTAATTTTGGAAAGCAAGTTGGACACCTTCGGTATAAATGCCATCACTTGTCACAGTCTGCATTAATTATCCTGAGGTGATAATCATACATTTAATTTTTTAAAAACTTCCATGAGAACTTGTGCAATTAACCAGCTGAAATGTTTACGCAGAAAATAGATGAAACTCTATTCACCAATCTGTATTTTGTTTGAGGCACTTAAATATAAATTCTTACAGTCTCAGCTGTGAAACAGATGCACACACTGGTATGCTTTGAATTTGGGTTAGGGATCAGGCAGCCACAGCTTGCCTGGGGATGACATGTGTTGCTTTTGTAAGGTTACTTTTGAGGTGTGAGTGGAAGGAAGGTCAGCACCTCTGGAGTGCACAGCTCTGGGTCTGGCTCTTCCATAGCAGAACTTGATGCTGCTGAGGGTTTCTTAGATTTGTATCAATCTTATGGATTGGATGATGCGATTTCTTGTGTCTGTGACCACTCATGGGAAGTGTGTGACTTAGTGGAGGCCCTTGGATAAATGTGGTTGGATTGCATGTGTCTTTTTGCGAGTGTCATGTCTTCCATGATAACAGGCTGATGCATGTCTCTTAATACTCTTCTTTGATACCGTAGCTAGAAATCAGTGCAGCAGTCTGCTTTCATTTTGTCTTGAAGATTTTACATTCAAACTTAGAAGACACTGACTTAACAGAGGCTTGGATTCTCAAGCACAAAGTGACAGCCTGCAGGGAGAGAATGCTCCTTGTCAGCTGGGGTTGGTTGCTTAGCAGTGGGCTATTGATCTGGAGAGGAACACAAAAAAAGTGATCAGGAGGCTTTGAAAACACAGTTCAAGCAGAAGAGCTTTTAAAAGTCATCAGTCTTTGGTCACTTCTGTTCACAAATGGAATTTGACTCTGGAAGAAAAGCAGATTTTGAATTTGTAGTGATATTTAAGACTTACCCCCTCCTGCCCTACTCTCAAGGTAGCCAACCTGCAGACTGCACCTCTGAATGTGCAAGTCAGTGAGACCTGGTAAACGTGCACAACCCTTCTGCAGATCTGATGGTACTTAGAGAAAATCATAGGGTTTTGTCCACCACACAGACACCTCAGCAATTGATCTGTAAAGTACATTGCTCTTTCAGCCACTGTTCATCTTGAGCATGGACTTGTACTTCATATTACGATACAATGGATCTTTTTTTGGATTATTTTAAGACATCCAAATGTGCTACAGACCACGTTGAAGATTGCATAAAAAGAGTTAAAGCTTTAAGTGAAACTGATCTCAGTCTGGACTAAAGTCCAAAGAGAAATGAGCTAATGAAGGAGGATATTAATGTATTATGGCACCATAAGGCTGATTTCATTACTTTGCTTGCTAAGCTATGTTCTCTTCTGAAAAATGCTCTTCACAGGCTGGATTTACTCAGTGGTATACTTATTTGTTTATTTTTTAGCATTGGCTGTTAAGGTGGTATGTGAGCAGCCATGTCATCACGTCTCTCTTCTAATTATGTCTGATTTCAGCCTTGTTAGTCATTGAAATTTCAGGTCGTCTTTGTATTCAGGAGATTTAAGGAAGATTATTCAGCAGTACTGATTTGTGTTCTGTCTGAATATTGCTCTATGCTGTGCAATCAGTGTACAGAAACCCAAACTGCTAGAATCAGCTAAAACTAAAATTGAGCCAGTAATACAGTCACAGTCAATTTCTCTCTTCTCTTTTGACGTAGGAGCACTGTCTTTAGTTGATGATTGATTGCTTAGAATCGTGTCTTTCAGCACATCACACATGCTTTGCTGTTGTTCTGTTAAACATGACATACAAAGTGTTATTCTATGTTCCTTGTTTACTTCCAGGTGGGTTTTCAAGCAGCTTTATGACAAGGGACTGGTATATAGAGGTGTTAAAGTCATGCCTTTTTCTACTGCTTGCAATACCCCATTGTCAAATTTTGAGTCCCATCAGAATTACAAGGTAAGTCAGTATATGTGTCTGTAGTGTGTTGCAATCAAATCTCTGCTGTCCTCAACTTAGATTTGGAAATCGTTGAAGTTTTTGTAGCTTGGTCCATAAGCATGTTATTGCACTCCAAGTTGATAGCAAGAAAATGAAGTAAATAGGCTAAGTTTTATTATGATTAGCTTTGCTTGTTTGGATTACTTGATCTCTGCCTTCTTCCCTGTTCTTAGTTAATGCTTATGTGAGGTGTATACTTTGCTTTGGTTTGCTAAATTACTTTCATTTCCTCTTCTGGCTCTCAGAATGAGGATTGCACTTATGCTGGGTTTTCACTGTAAATACTAAGAGGAGTGCTGCAGCTGTCCCTGGCTGTAGATCTGAAAAGAGGAGGGTCTTTGGCAAAGTTGAAATCTTTTATTGGTGTATTAGTAAGAATTATTAAAGACCACGTTTGGTTATAGTGTGTAGGAGTCCTTAATTTAAAATGATAAACTCCAGTATAAAGCAAAGTGTACTAAGCACTGTATGACAGTCTCTTAAAACAAACTACTAGATGCAGCTGCTATTTGGAACAAACTCATGATTGCTTACTTGAAGGCAGCAGTTATGTTCTAATCTTTCAAATTTAGAGGTTTTGTGTCCTTTCCAATCCCCACCCAGGCCGCCGAGTCCTTATAGCATAAACCTTAGGTCGTTACAGCAGAATGCTAATACAAATTGTACATCTGGTCTTTTTTACTTCTTGCCTAATAAAGGCCAATTTGCTGGCCAAAAATAGTATTTTTGAAACAACTGCTTAAATGCACTTGTACAATGCAGCCCACAAATACTAATGCTTTTTGTATTTCAGTTTCAGTTGACTATGCTGAAGAACAAAGGGTTGTGTGATCTGGAATAGTGGCACCTACAAAGATATCTTGATGTTTCTGTTAGTGAGAGCTGAAATAGTTCGTGAATACAAGTGAAGCAATTGACATTTCATGTAGGCTTGGATTAATGAGCTCTCTCTAGAACAAAAACTGTTTTTGTGTGTCCCTTTTACATGGAGCAAAGCTGTCTTCTCCTCAAATCTTTACAAAATACTTAGATGCCATTTCTTGCTCTATAACCAATACAGTCTAGGCTTGTGTGTGCTGCTGTGCTCCTTCGTGCAAAAAGCATCTTTGTCTGTTCAAGGTGGTATTTTTGGAGATAGGAGCATTGAGGGTCTGTGAGGTGGTAAGATTTATTCTTAGCAAGATCTCTTGTTCCTGGGAATAAGGCAGCTGCTATTTTCCTTGATGTGAAAAGCAGACTTTGGGTTCTCTTTATTGATCCTGTGAGAAATAGGACACAGGAAGTATGTTTAGAAATGAAGTATCTAATGTAGGCTTGAGTAAATGATGTCAGTATCTGCTATTACATAAGAACTGAAGAATTTTTATCTTCAGCTTAAAGCAGGTTTAATTCTGTGAGCATCACTTGAAAGCCTCAATGTAATTATTATTATTTTCATGGCTTTTGGTTTTCTGAAGCACAAAGTTGACCAGGTAAATAAAAACCAAATGAATAACTACAGCGTTGTTTCTCAGTTGTTAAGAGACAGAGCTGCAGTGATAGCTCAATCTTTGCTTGGTGCTGAGTGCAGTTCAAGAGTTATGTAATATTTATGTTTTACTGTTGACTGCACCAGATGTTCACAGAAAATTCCCTCTGGAACAGCCCTTAGCTCAGACATAAATAGCTGCCTGTCCTGTGATGCAATTAACTGTTCCATGATGCTGGATGGAACCCGGAGTGCCTTGCACTAGAAGTGATGAGGGGTAGCACCTATTTGTATCATTAGGGTCTGTGCATGAGACATCTATTATTTTTTTCTTAATTTGACAATTAAAATTAATAGTGAACAATTCATGTGTGCAAGGTTAGACTTGTTTAATCTTTTTTCCAAATAATACGAAGTGACCAAATAGGATTGTAATTAGCTGAAGGAAAAACTTGTTTTCAGAGAGTTCTTTTGAATCATCTGGAGGCTGAGTTTCATAGAGCTGATGACAAAGGTTGTCTCTTCCCTGAAATTTTTACTCTTTTGTACACTGATGTACTCTTTTTGTTTTTCTTTAGGTACCCCAAACTTTTATTTTTTCCTTCCTAACAATTTCTTAACTTATACTGCCTCTTCTCAAGTGATGGCTGTTCTTCCTGTTCTCTGATTGTAGAGGAATATATGGGGAAAAACCTCTTTGTAGCTGTAGCTGCTGATAGCCTTGACAGTTGAGATCAATTACAGACTTAGAAAAAGGGATTAGGTGAGGTACCTGAGGGAACTGGCACTCAGCTTTCTGGTGTTTTGGCACCTAATTCTCCAAATCTCACTGCTAACCCCAGTGTTGAACTCAGTGGCCTTGTCAGGCTGATAGTGTACACTGGTATAATGATGGGATGTTGTGACTGGTGTTCTTTTCAGGCTTTTTTGATGCTGCCTGTTCACATTCTGCCACTGCAGAGATAAACTAGGCGAGTTGCAAGGCAGTGGATGGGCACCAGTATAACAATTTGATTTGTATTTTTTTCATTAGCACATGTAGTAAATGTGGTGTTCTTTTTTTTCCCACTTTATCTTGCCTGTTAAGGATGTTCAAGACCCTTCAGTGATTGTGAGTTTCCCACTGGTTGAAGATGCAAGTGTCTCTCTTGTTGCTTGGACCACTACGCCTTGGACTTTACCTAGCAATCTGGCCCTTTGTGTTAACCCAGAACTACAGTATGTAAAATTGAGAGGTAAGTGTTAAGATGATATATGTAACAAGCACTTCTTTCTTCAGTGCCTTTGAATGTGTACTTACGTGTTGTCTAATAGCCTGTTACTTATGCCAGATTTGCAGTGCTTTGCTTGGATCAGTGTTCTGGAAGATGAGGAGGTATATTTCCTATGTGGCTGATGGTTTCTAACTCTTTTGCTCTTTTTATCAGTTACGTGCATTCTGAGGGCTGTTCCCAAATGCGTATTGGTAGCTGAAATGATAAACAAGAAGATGTTTTAGTTGGTCTCTTAAAGTCACATAGTGTTTGAAGGACAGGGAAGTGTGACTGGGTGCCCCTAGGTTCTTTCCCCTGTTCTTGGTGCTCTGACTCAGACCAGTGTATGACAACTAAATTGCAGTAACTGAACATCTTTGTGTTTTTTAGCACAAATGTAAGCTGAGGTGCATGCTGTGATTTTTCTGTTATTTTATTTTTAGTTTTTTCAGTATAAGGGTGCATTTTACCTATTGTTACAGCTTGCTTGTAGATGAGTTACTTACCACTGACTAAATGACTTGGGCTATTGAACAGTCTCTTCCAAGAGAGCATCCAGTATGACAGGAGTTACATGCAGCAGGCCATATGGGCTGCCTAAATGTAAGCTCTGGCTTTTCATGTTACTATTTCAAATAATTTTCCACTTGTGGTTCCAGGTTTGTCAGTTGGCAACAGAGTATTTGTTTTAGTCTTGAAATGCAATCCTCTTTATTTTTCAATCTATTAAAGACTTTATAAAAAAAAAAAAAAGCAGGATTTTGGACACGAGCATGCTTGCATTGCTGTTCTCAGGTTCTTCCAAACTTCTGACCTCCTCTGACTTTTCAGTGTATGTAAACAAAAATGGAGATTCAAGTTAACAGTGGCATCTATTCTGGATTTAGAAAATGCCAAAGGTATAATTTCCCATTCCAACACAAACACATGAATCTAATTATTGCCTAAGGTGGCAAATATGAAAAGTTGAAGAGTTCTTCACAATAAACTCCAGGTGTTTGGGGTTTTCTTTGTGTTGTAGGAGAGCTAAATTTATTCAGGCGTTCTGAAATTTTGACATAAATTTGGTCAGCTCGAAAGAGTTATTGACAGCTTTCAGGAATAACACCTACATCTGCTTGGAGAGCTGCTGGTTTCAGAGCTCCTTACGTCTTGTCTTCAGCGAATATATTTATAGGAAGACATAAGGACATGACAGCTTTATGGCGACTAGAGGTCTGTGATAATGAACAAATGCTAAATCTGCCCGTAAAAATACTAGAATCCTTAGAGGAGAAGGCTGAGTGGTATTTGTGGTCAAAATGCAGAGATTGGGTTTTTTGAGGGGTAGGATTTTTTTTTTTAAACTTATTTCCTTTGTAAAGAAATCCAAGCATAAAATTGATTGGAATAACAGATTTCAGGAAGACAGCAAAAAGGAGTACAGTCGTTACAAGAAATGTCAGGTTAGTCATACTTATTTGGTAATTACCCAACTTACTGTAATGCCTCTAATTCTTTTGGTCTGGTTCAGTTACATATGGTGAAACTTTTTGGTTCTTTCTTTGGCACAGTGGCAGTAGGCATAACAAGAAGAAGAAAATAAAGAGAAAATAATTGCACTGGGTTTTCTCCTATGGTGTTTCTTTAAGCTTAGCTTTGGAAAGTAGCAGTTGATCAGCAGGAGTGTTCTGGACATTTTTGTAGCTCATTTCATACCATATTGCATAAACAGAAGTTTTTATAGTGGTGCAAATGAGGGTATTAAACTGGGATATATATATATAACTTGTTTTGCTTTATATTCTAGATAAGGCTACAGGAAAGATTTACATCTTGATGGAATCCAGGCTGATAGCACTATACAAATCTGACAGTGAATACGAGGTACTGGACAGGCAAGTACAGAAATTATGACACGCTTGTTAACTTACAGTATTTTTATAGCTCAGAAGTTAAGTGTTTTAAGAAGTTGAATTTTACAGTTAGCTGACAGTGAATTTCCCAGTATGGTGATACTATGTATGTATGTCTTAAAGAAAATCTGTGAAAGAGATTGGAAGTTGCTAGGATGAACTGATCTTGAGTATGAATACAAATTAGATTGGGGTTTTTTACTATGAAACAGTAAACCAAAGGTTCCTTAGTCTGTACTTCAATTTGTTTATTTTTATTATTTTTTTCTTATGAAGAATGTTATTAATTTATACAATTTCCAATTTTCAAGACTCATAGATGTGGAAAACATCTTAAAAGTCATGGAAATATTTGAAGGAAAATGGACAAGAGTAAAACCATTCCCTTCAGCAAACAAACACTTTCTATAGAGTCATCTACCCAAGTTATATAGTTGGTGGCAGTTACTTTTTCTGAAAAGTGCTTATTCATCTTATTTGAACTGAAAAATAGGGATGTTTGCATTGATGCTCATTTTATTCAGTGTTTGGCAGTAGTTTTTATTAAAAAAAAAAACAAAAAACTAGAAATGAAGAACCTTATTCCTTGGCAATAGTTTTTTTATCTTTTACCTCAAGCAGTTAAAAGTTTTACAACACCATTTTCTCCAATTAGAATCATAGATATAATGTGCCTGCATACACATGTAAAAAGAGGCTGCCTCTATTTAACTAAGCAATTGAATGTTGTCATTGCATAATAGGAGTGTACAGCTGGAACACTTGCTAAAGATGTTTTCTAGTCTCTTGCTGTATGTTACAACAGTTGAGTAATTCCTCCTTTGTATTTTTGCCTTGATTTTATTTTTTTCCTCCCTCCCTCTCCTCATCCCCAGCTTAATTGTCTTAATCAGATTTGTCCATTCCCTGTTTTTTGTGTCTCCCTTCAGTTGTCAATAAAACATTGAATGTTGTCAACATGATGAAAATCTTCTTTCAGCCTAACACTGAATCAAAACTCTTTCTTTTTTTTCCTTGAAATGGTTCTGCATCCATGCAAGCATGTGGTCACTTGGTTAGAATGTTTTTGTGTTCTACGTGGAGCAGAATGACATGGGGAGGTGGCAAAAGCCTTACTGTCATTCTGCCCTGGATCTATAGCCTTGATTGCTATTTAGGCTTCTCAGTTTGCCTAACAAACGAAGTAATTTGCTTTGATGTGACTTATACTTGACAAATTCATGTTGATTGTTCTTTGCCACTTCACTTTTTTTCAAAGTACTCAGTGACTAAATGTAATCAAGTTGTTATGCTGGTCCGACTGGAGTTTTCATCCTCAAACTCCAAAAATATCTGTGTTATTTTGTTCTACCAAAAATACTGTTATTTTCTTAAATATTTGAATGCGTTTCTTTTAGACTTTGAAAATAAGCAGTGTAGATGCGTTGAGGTTTCTGGTCTCCTATGCTGTCATCCTAAATTGTTCTCTTACTGGAATTCTGCAAATGTGAGTTCAGTTTGTTGCCATCATTCATTTCCTGTATCAAGAAATGAACTAAACATTTAAGCCTTTTTATAGCATTTTTTTTCTTCTCATCAAAATTGTGAAGTGAAAGTTTCGTACTTCTTAAGACAGTCATACGTAGGGTTGTTGTAGATGCTGACATGCCAGGCTAATTGAAATTTCTGTCTGTCTTTCTCATCTGTCACCTCTCTGTACCTATGCATGGGGGTGCTGGCAACTTGTATCCTCCTTGCAGAGTGGTAGCTTTTTCTTCTTTCTATATTGATGCTGTAGTCTTCTCAAGCTGACTGTTTTGTTGCCATACTGCAATTTTTGTAGTATGATGTAGTAGATGAAATAGTAGATGTAGTAAATCAGTTCTCAGATGTTAAATGTGAGACAGTTAGGAGGTAGCTGGTAATCGAAAGGATATTTTGAACATTTTAATCTTAGAGCTTATCATTGGTGGAAATGAACTTTTCCCTTTTCTACTTTTCACTTCTTTTCTTCTGGCCCGTGTCTCAATTTTCAGGCTGTTAGGCCTTCAGGGGAGAAATTGATGTTTGCTCTATACCAGGTGGTAAACTGAGGTCAAGGAATGGTCTTACATTGAAAACATTCTGCATCTGAAGTCATCTTGTCTTCTTGAATGCTTCCAGCTTTTCTTTCAAACCTGCCCTGACTACTTTTGTTTCCTTTTTCAAGTCAGACGCAGACAGTGGGTTCTCTGTGTGAGAGAAAACTGGAATATTTCTTCTTTGTTTCACCATTCAGGGCTACTGTCTTCATCAGAATCATCTCTGCTACTCAGCACAGATGAATCTGTCTTGATGTATTACCCTGTTTTTGGCCATTTAGTAGTGGTGAACATGAAAAGGTTGAATGTTTTCTTCCCTTTTTGTTACATTTCAGTCAGCTTGCATGTTAAACTCTTAAGTGCTTTATGCTGTTTTCCAGCAGTGTTGTCTCCTTTTCTATTCTAAATTTCTGATCACTTGAAAGTGAAGGGTTACTGTGGTGATGTTAAGGTAGTTTCCATTAGTAGTATAACAGGTCACAAGAAGGTGGTGTTGCATAAACTTCCAGCTTCAAGTTCAGGACTTAGATTACAAAATATTTGAGAAATCAAAAGGGAAAATCAGGAATGTGATCCACAACCCTCTCACCCCTTTCACTTAACTGTGGGTGGTTCTAGTGCTTGATCTGTGTCTGGATACACCCACATCTGTATGGACGAGCACTAGGACGTTGTTTTCTCATCTGATCCTGATTAAGCACCTCAAACATTCCTAAGGCTGTTTGTAATGTAAAATACTTAAACCATCCATGAAGCTGTGCCTTAAAATAGAAGAATCCCCTTTCTTAGCGGATATTGTGTATAGCAAGCTGAGGAGACACGCTCTTTAACTTGGCATTAAATATTGATTGAGCTTCTTTTTGTACAGTGGAACAGTTTTCAAGCAGTTTTTCACTTTCAAGTAGTCAAATGTTGTGTGGTTTGACCAGTGTTTTTGAAAGATGTGGATGTAAATCAGGAGTATAGGAAAAGACCACAGCTGTGGCATATCCAGAGAGGTATCTCATCTTCTAGATGAGGCTGTATTTGAGCTAGGCTTCTTTCTGAAATGCAAGATTGAAGCCTTTTTAGGAGAGTGTGAGCAACCCAGTCACCATCCTTGCAATCTGTAGTTGGAAGCCTGAAGAGAGCCAAATCTACAGGCTGTATGTCTTCTTGGTTGGCTTGGTTTCTCAGTGTGTCCTG
Organism: Perdix hodgsoniae; assembly: GCA_035772895.1. Lineage (NCBI taxonomy): Eukaryota > Metazoa > Chordata > Aves > Galliformes > Phasianidae > Perdix > Perdix hodgsoniae. The sequence goes on from JAPSGF010000051.1 coordinate 238,482, forward strand.
TCTATTGGATCTTCTGAGATCCTTGGAAAGTGTAGATGCCGAATTACAGAGTAAGGATAAGGTATCTAGGATTTAAACACCGTAGTTCTCAGAAGCACTATCTTGTGTGCATGCAGCTCCTAGATGTTTTGGAACATTATTTAGTTCTGTTGAACACACTGAGCTGATAGTGCTTTGTTATTTTCTTATATCCAGAAGCTCCCTACCTAGAACTTTGAGAAATAAACACTTAATAATGCTTACTTCCTATGTAAGTTTACAATGATTTCTTCATTGGAAGGGCATTGGTAAAAGTGTACCTGTTCTCTGTTAGCAGAGATGCATTAAGATGTTGTTTCCATCTAAGTTGTCAAAGGGGTATAGAAATGGAGGTATATGCAGTCAGGTTCTGTTACATATGGGGGGAATAGGGGAAACCCTTTCCCTAATAGGGGACAGAGCAGTTTTCAAGTTGTTCATTTGTGTTCACATACATTTTTTTTTCCTCTTCAGGTTTCCTGGCATTATTCTAAAAGGCAAGAAGTATAAACCACTCTTTGAATATTTTATTCAGGTAAGATGAAGTTGGGTGTTTGTCACAGCACACAATGACCAAAGTCAAAATGTTTCACAGCATTGCTTGTTTATATTACAAAAACCTTGTGTCCTAGTAAGAAAACTCAGGTTTAATTGAAGTAGTTCACAATGCTAGTGAAAGGTTGAAAAACAGAAGGCTGTTTTAAAAACTTTTTTCCTTAAGTTATAAATGTACCCAGAGTAAGAATTGAGTGGTGAATAGTAGCATGAGTTCAGATGACAGCAAGGCTTTTCAGTAAGCACTGAATAAGCAGTATTTTCTCTGCCTTGCATCTGGTGAGATTGTGTCTTTTGCCTTTAATTTCCATAGACTTTATATTCATGAGATGGATTGACTGTGCAGCATCAAAGTGCTGTGTAAGTCTCCTGTCGATAATAGCACCATAGATTGTGTTGCTATAGTATATAGTAATATATATAGTAATAAGAGTCAGTAATAAGTAGAGGACTGTGTATTGAAAATACAAAAACAATGCTTACTAAAAATTGACTAAATTCTTCAAAGAGTTGAAAGGGATTACAGTACTGCTGGACAAGCAGTTGTTAACTCAGGCAGGAGATTCAGTCATTTGTGTCTGCATTCTGTGCTGAAGCATGTGCTGAAATCAGCAAAGCTGAGGAAACCTCTGTAGGCAGCAGGACCTGTTATTTCTAGAGGAAGGTCAGAAGCTAAGCTGAATCTGATAAACTGGACGGCAGGTATAAAGGATCAGAATGGATTAATGATTCTGAGTCCTGCTGTACTTCCTAAGGAACAGATGGGCATATACCAGTTTTTCTTAGAATGGATGTCTTATCCTAAAATATCCCTCTTCAGGACATGCCAGATATTTTGTAACATATCTGATTGAACTGTAACAGTTTGCAGTGCTTTTTTTTTTTTTTTAAACCACTTTTACAGTAAGGAATAGAAAATAGTATGTAGATAACAAAAAATAAAGATGTGATCACACTGCAGATTTTCTTGAGTTCTTTTATGCTTCCCACTTCATTATTCTCTGGAGAAAATAAAGAGAATTGCTTATTATAAAAGAAAAGCTTTAAAAAAAAATAATATTAACAAGGTACGGTTTCCAGTACCTTCTAATGGAAAAATGCAAGGAGATTTCTGTAAAGTGAATGCCTGTGTAAAGTGAATGTCTTGAGTGTATCCTCATTTACACAAGTAGACTCATTTGTATTCTGTTAAACACAGAACTTTGTGAAGAGCTGTGACTCGAAGATGAATAGGCTCTGCAGCCTTATGGAGAGATCTTAGATTTAATCAAAGTTGATGCTGCTTAAATGAAGTGTCCAAGTGTTTTAGCCATGGGAAATAAATACATAATGTTAAGGATGTCACATTGTAATGTGTGTCATTTATTTTTGAAGCCGTTGTGACTACCAGTAGCTTTCCTGCATTCTTAAAAATTCTGGTTTGCTGTATATATGAAAAGCATATTTTTGTGTTACAGTGCAAGGATAAAGGTGCCTTTACTGTGTTAGTAGACAGTTATGTGAAGGAGGAAGAAGGCACAGGTGTTGTTCATCAGGCTCCCTATTTTGGTGCTGTGAGTATGATTTACGTGTCTGTACATTCAGTTTTTTCTCTCACATGTGGCTTGGCCTTCCAGATGCTGTGAACTGACAATGGTAATGAAATCAAGTAACCCTCCAATTTGCTACTTAGAAACATTGTGTTCTAGGGAGCTCTTACATGCACTTGTGACCCTTGTGTGTTGAAGTGGAGACTTCAGATGTCCTTGGTTTTGGTTACTGTTGTGGTATATGAAGTGCTCTCACCACTGTATCTCCCAAGTGTCATTGATCTGAGCTGTTCCAACTCTGGATTTCCAGCTTCAGGAATAAATGATCTGCCAACATTGAAAAATAGAAAAATTCATTTAAAGTGATAATTTTGGGTGGTAGCTGTAGTTCTGCTCAGTACACTGCCTGTCTTCAATCTGTCAGTTTTGGTACTTGTGTATTTAGAATACCTGAAAACGTGCTTTGGGTGCTTTTTCTTGCTTGAGGCTTTATCCCTTATCAAACTCCATTCTTTTTTCTCTCTACTGAACAACTTTATTTTTCTTTCTCTCAGTCTATTCTTGTAAAGGTTAAGAGGGATTTTTCTTTCATGAATTTTATCAATTTTTAGACATAGGAATTAGCAGCACTAGTTTAGATTCATTGTCTCTTTTGTATAGTGTCTTGTCTTCAACCATTATCCAAAGATGCCCTCAGAAAACCTGTAATAACTGCCAGTGTCCAGCAATTAGCAGTCCCTGTACTGCAAGCTCTATTATAGTTTCCAGAAACCATTGGCATTAATAATAGGCCTCTTTGTATTCATGTGAAATATCCCATCTTTCTCTGTCCTTTTTTGCTGCATTTTTTGAAGGATGCATCTGTTGTGGTGTTCTGTTTTCCTTGACAAGATGAACGTTGATGTGAGATGACCTTAATACAGCTGTAACTTAAAATTGGATTGGGCAGGATACTCCTGGTTAATAGTAAAATTCATGGTGACTTGTAAAGTGCCTTAAGGAATCTAAAGCATATTGCACTACCTGAGCCTCAGATTCCCCTATAGCTAAATCCTGCAGGATTTTAACTGAGGGATGAGAGAACAGTCCTGGTTTTATGAGAGAACTCTTGCTGTGGAACATGGAGTAATAGAAATGGGAATGCTGCTAATAGCAGAGGAACTCTGGAAGAAGTGTTCCATTGGCTGCTCTGTTGCTTTGTTGTGTATTTTCACAGTACTTTCTAGTTACTGGAAACAGCTTGTTGGAAAGCTTAGCTGGCCAGTTATTCCAAGGATTATCTGCCATCTTCTGTTTGGTTCAGTTACAAGCCCACAAAGACTTGTATAAACACAGAATGGGGGAAAAAGAATGTTCCATCTCTCCCAGGAAGTCAGCAATTACCTTTTTAAAATGAGGGAGTTTGGAAAATGTGGCAGTACAGGATGTGCATTACAAGGGAAGAGAAGATGCACAGAATAATTATGTAAGTGAAAAGTACACTAAGATCATAAAATCAGCAATTGATACATGTAGGGCATCTAGGCTTCATAATGTGTGGTATGGACCTGAGTCAACTGATGTACTACCCTTAGAAGGAAGTTATGCAGAATATGTTGTATGAGATGCTGCTGCTTTTTTCTTGTGGGGTGCATACAGTTCTGTTTTTGATGGTCCAGTGACTATTTTCATTCACGAAGGCTCTAGTTAGGTTCAGGAATTTATCACAGTAGGCACTCTGCAAAATACTGAGTATTACATGGTGTTGACTTAAACATTTCCATTTTTAAATAGGCAGTCTTAGATGAAAAAGAAAGGGAACTCCTGATATAGGTAGCACTGTCTAATTGGCTTCTCTGCAACTTGCTTCAATGTAGTGTGTTAAAGGAGAACAGGGAAGAGGAAGAGGGAGTAAGTGGAGCAGGAGATAAAGCTCAGAGGAGAAAAAGCATGGTCCTTACAAGAAGTGTTGTCTTGTATCTGTCCTTTCCCTCCCTCCAGAATAAGCAAGTTCTTTTAATAAACAGAAAGCAAGGGTTTTTTTATTCTTCTTTCAGGTAGACAGTGTGATGATAGCTTAGATGCTCCTTTTCCAGTAGTAAAAATTCACCTTTGTTTGGTTCCATGATATGTTGTTTCATTGTCTTGTCTGATGTTTTTGCCAGATAGAAGCTGCAATACTGTATAAAACTACTTTTTTTTTTTTTTAGTTCAAGAGAAATCAAATTTAAAGCTCATGGGGAAAGACATACCTGCATAAAGACTTTAAAAACTCATTCTACTTGCAGATTAACATGACGCTAAAATCCAGCTGCTCAGGCATTTCATCATAGGTAGATGTGTCTGCATCGAGTTCTAGTAATGTTTTTGTTGGCATGCAAACCCTGTACTTCCAGTGCTTGCTCAGAATGAATCACAAATGTTTCTTAGATTCATTCCTGTTATACTTTACTTCTGCAATGTGTTGAAAAAATACTTAATTTTTAAGTGGTGCTACAGGTAAACCTTTTGGCAGGTTTTTTGTTGTTTATTTTTGGTTGTTGTTGCCTTTTTTTCAAGTTTCTGGTAGAAAAGCCTTGAGTTATTCTCATCAGAGAGTTTTTAATAGCTTCTCTTTCACTCATTTTAAGTACGGCACTGACTTCTCTTTGTAATCTTCTAGAGGATGTAATCATCACAGGCATTTAAAAAAGCATGTGACCAGCAGTGTGACTTCAATCTTGGAAATAATTGAAATTTACTTTAGTTTTCCAGTGAAGCTTAGCACTTGTGGTTTTCTGCATGTGCCTGAATGTATTCTTTGATTGTGATTACTGAAACAAGTCCCCATTAAATCAAAGAGAAGATCAGTTTGTAGAGCTTTTACATTTAATTCCAAGCTTTTCAAAAGAAAGGAAACTCCTGATATATCACCGGCTGCTTTGGTGATGCAAACCATACTGAACCACCTCTTGCCCTAGGTCCTGTGAAGTGGAAGGTTCGTTATTATGTTTTAGCTGGGTTGTCAGTGTGCCAGGCTTTGATGTACTCTTTGCTGGCTGCTTCTTCAAAGCTTTCTACGGTTCATTGCCAAATCAGGGTTGACGTTAGTTCTGTCATCTGGCCTACAAATTAATGCTGCAGTCTGCTTGCTGTATCTCAGCAATAATAGCTGGTGAAAGGTCAACTGAGAATAGGCTTGTCTTAAGTCATCTATTGACTGTAATAACTGGTTGACCAAATGGAGGCTGAAGAATTGTGATGGTTGTCCACAGTAACTGAAAAGTGGACAGAAACTGTCATCTGTCGAGTAATTGAGTGATATAACTGAGATGGGGTTTCATTTCTGCATGTGATGCATTGAAGCAGTTAACTTCTCTATTGCTGTGGATGAGTTTCAGCATGTTCTGTGAAATGTAATGTGGATCCACTTGGCAACATTTACCAGACCTGTCTTGAGGGGGCTGATGGGTAGTGCTGAAGATGCAGGAAGAAGACTGCAGCGAGGATCTGGAAACCCTGCTTTGTCCCACCCAAACTCTGGCTTGCCTGTATTGGTTGCATCTATGAAAGGAGAATTCAGCTAGCTGTGAAATGCCTGCTTATTTAACACTTATTTGAGCACTTTATTCAGATAAGATCTCCATGATCAAGGTGACTTGATCAGCTTACTTTAGAGCGCAGCTCCTATGAAGTAGCTGTTGTGTGCTTGTTTCATCAAAGGTAAATGAGCTCTAAGCAAACAGGAGTCTGAAAGTTCAATTGTGGCCAGTTTAGATAGGCAAGATCACTCTAGGTTCCATTTCACACCACAGCAAAACCCTTCAGTTTCTGACCCTGAATTCAGTGGTTGGCCCTGTTTGGTGAGTACAGGAAGCTGTCAGACTCAAACAACCTGCCTTGGTGCAGGCTTAAGCAGGACCTTGCTCTTTGAGGAAAGAAAATTGATTCTGCAAATGTATTGAGAGAGTTTAATCTGCAACCTCCCTGCTCTCCCTTCCCCTCTAATCCCTAATAATATAATCCCACCGTTAGTGAAAGGAAGTGGGTAATCTGGAATAGTAATTGGTTAAGATGTGTTTACTTTCATTTCAAATTTGAAATTGGAGTCTGAACTTTGCTAGTCCCCTTATAATTTTGTTCTGATCTTTCATTTTGGAGGTACCATTGCTTCTTAGTTACATTTCTGAGAAGCTTTCAGTGACTTTCTTGACCTGAAGGCTGTTTTTTCTTTTATGCTCCTTATTGCTACAGGAAATTAAAGACTTAAACGAGCTGGCCAGGAATACAGTCCATGATGTTGTCCATGTGTGGTGGTTGATCAGTATTGCTGCCCACAGGCCCAAAAGATTGAGAAATACACATTTCAAGACTTCAGATCATTAACACTTTCAGAAGTAGGGAATTCTTATGTGCAATTTCAGAATAAGATTAAAACAACCTGCCATCTCCATACATAAACACGTGGATATTTGTAAATGTGTGTCTATAGAAGAATGTGCACGTACACTGAAGAAATCCTAATTCCTGTAATGAATAAAAGTACAGGTGTATGTACAACATTTCTTAAGCATTTATTTTGTGAAGGCTGAGTATTTCATTATTCTTGCCCAGTCGTCATGTTTCTTATTCAATATGTATTTTTTTTTCTGGAATGGATATTGTAACTGGTATTTCAGTCTTCTATAACTTGGTGCTTGTATCTTTTGCAGGATGATTACAGAGTCTGTATGGATTTTAATGTTATTCAGAAAGATTCTGCCCCAGTTTGTCCTGTTGATGTCTCAGGCTGCTTCACAGCTGAAGTGACCGATTTTGCTGGACAGTATGTGAAGGTCAGTGAGTCTGGAGATAGTAAATTACTCCTTTATACAAGGTAGAGTTTGTGCTTTAGAAGCATTCTTGTCTTTGCCTTAATGCCTTTGTCTTCAGTGTGCCTCTGGAAAAATTGAGATGTCTGTTAATGTGCAACAGTGGCAGATCTATTTGTTAAAATGTTTAAAAAAATCAAAACACCTAACCTTGAAACATAAGTAGTACTGTAAATCTTATAATGAAAGGGAAGAGGTGTGTTTGTTTATGTTAGTAGTAGCAAAGTCACAGTTTTTGCTAGTTTCCTACAGAAATGTTACGTATGCAGTCTCTAGGTAAGTGTGCCTGCCTTGCCTCTGGATGCCAACTGAATTCACAGATGTCATAATTAAGTTTATACCAGCCAGATAGTTTAATACAGTTTCTTAATGGAGAGAAATCCAGTCATTTTTCCCACTTGTGGGACATGTTGCAACACAAATTGACTTCTAATAGATGAAAGAGAATCCATCTGAAAGGATACCCAGAGGAACTCTAGATTGTTACAGGCAAATCTGTAAAAACAAGTGCCTTGTACACTCAGCAAATAAATTGTTTTTCAGTCATGGTTTCCCACTGTTACAATTTGATGGCCTGTTCCAATTGAATGGGCTTGAAGTCTTGTGTTTGAACTCAAACAGCTATCATTGCTTCCTGCATACTGGGGCAAACAATGGAGTAATGGAGTCTGCATGTTTAGCTTCTTGCTAGTAGGAATCTGAGCTTGAAGAATGTTCTTATAATGGTTATAATTCTTTCTTAGATTCTGAATGTTGCAAAATAAAAAAATCTTTGTGTACTGTGATTTTTTTTCCCCTTTTCTTAATCTCATTTTGACAGTGTTTGTCCAATAGATTCTTTAACCCTTATTGTGCAGCTTTCAGTCCCAACTTAAACTGTAAATCCTGTCAGGTGTTACAAAAGATGGTGTAGCTTCAGTAACTGAGTCACACATTAGGGGAATGTGTTACAGTGAGTTCTGAACATCAGATAAAAGGCACTGTGTGGATTTCTACTGGAAAATCAGAAGACTTAATCAAAGATTTAATGATGTGAGTTCTGGTGTGTAGCAGCGCTACAAAAAAAATTAAGTTCTACACAGTTCAGTGTATGTGGGAGAGCTAAGGGGAAAATGGACTGATCTCTGTAAGGATTTGGAGAGCAAATAAAATTTCAAATGTAATGTTTAACAGTGCCTCTACAGTAAATGTATGAATTATATGCATTTTGGGGGTTTTTGTGTAGATGTTGAATTACTTGCTAGTTAGATATTGGAGATGAATCGTGTCATAGCTTACTGAAATGGTGGAATTTGTTATCCAAGGAAAACTTTTCTCCTTTTGTTTCAGGATGCAGATAAGAACATCATTAAATTACTGAAGGAGAAAGGCAGGCTGGTTCACAGCAGTAGTTACAAACACAGCTATCCGTTCTGCTGGAGGTAAGGGGAGAAGTGCATGCGGCTTTAAGACTGAGGGTTGTAACTGAGGAACTTCTTGAGGTTTGCCTCCTTTTCCCCCTCACTTAACTTCCTTGGCTTAACATCACTAAAAGTAAAAGGGATCAAGTGTACTGAATTAGAGCGACTGCAATTTTGGTTTAGTCCTTCAAGAGTTACCAGCTTTTAAACTGTAGCCAGAATCTACAGTGCTTTTATTTTCTTTGTCACAACTCGAATATACAGTCATGGCCTTCTGAAATAAACTAGTTACATAGAAATGCTGATGCTGTAGAACATACTTAATCCTGCCACACTGTTGACATTCTTGTTGATTGATGATAAGTTGCAGGCAGCACCTAGCAGCAAATTATCTGGTAGGAAGAGCAGAATAATGGAATCTACTTTAAAATCTCATTTAGTTTCCATCAGAAATCAAGCTATAATTGGAATATGCTAAAAGTAGAAGAGTAGTTCTTGACTTCAAACATAGTTATAAGTTATTTTGATTAATGTAAGAAAACTTTGGAATCAGATTTTCCTACTTACTGTACTGTTTTTCTTGCTTTTCTCTGGAACCAGTGAGTTGTTGGATTCCAAGTATGTTATTTCTCTTTTTACATATCATTAGAGGATGCTTCTTTTAGTAGTCTTGTTGTGATGTTATACAGTCATTTTCTGTTAACTGAAGTTGAAAATTTGAAGGCAAGGGCAGCAGTGTCACTTAAGTGAGTACACAGTGGACAGTTTCTAGCCAGAACTCTTCTTTATTGGAATGGTTGAAAGAGAAAATGATTAGCCAAAACTGCTCTACGTACTTGTGAGGCCTTGCTAACCTGAATGCTTGTGTAGTCTAGCTAGTGGTTTAACAGCTCTGAAAGGAAGTGATTCAGCAACTCTGGAAAGCAGCAAAGGTAACAAGCTTGACAGCCAGATGTCCATGGTAGCTACTGTGTGCCATCCCATTAGGAATTAACACTGGGCAGCTCTGTCTCTGACTCATGCAGGGCTTTGATTTTTTTTTAAGCAAAACCAAGAGGCATTCTTTAAGGGTATGTGGTCAGTAATCTATCATACTTCTGAAATGAAAAGAAAATGGAAGATCACAATAAGTTGTTTAGAATTACTACACATTCCAGAGTGGTACAAGAAATAATTGGAGCATGTAGTGTGCATGAAGAATGTTATCGCTGAGCTTTTCATGTACAAATGTTACATTTCAGGGAGAGAGCTGATGTATCACTGCTAAGGAACAGGCTGTTTGCTCAGGTGCTTCTCTACCTCCGATAAAGTTCTAAAGGACACACATCTAAGGAAACATGCTGCCATGGTGTTCCCCAAAGGATGTGCTGGTCCTGAGTAATCAGAATTTATCACTGTATGTGATAGGATGATGCTGAATAGGTGACTGTCAGGCTTTAGCATGCACTGTGAAGTTTTCTTTTATCCTTGCAGAAGAGCAAATATTCTTAAGTTGTTATAATTGGCTATTTGAGTTAGAATTTTTTCTGCTTTTTGTGGTTGTGCCCTTAGTGTGCTGCTTTCTGCTCTTTCTTTATCATCCTGATATTTTGTCTGAACTCAGTATCTTTATTTAAATGCTTAGTCCTTGAAAATCAGTTTTACCCTTAATGTGTATACTCTGTGAAGACTCCAGGAATGTTGGGTAGAGAAACCACTTTAAGAAACGCAGATGTTAGTTACAGAAGAAAGGCCAGTCCTCTGCTGCTCAGAGATAGCAGGTTTTATTTCAGTGTGATTGTCTTGGAATTCAGAGAGTTACACTATTGTGTTGAGAAGTGGAAGGTAACATGCAAAAGGGGATTTTATTGTCTTGTTTGAAATAGATTAAGCTTATGGAATCTGTGCCATTTTTGCCTTGTACTTTTAGTCTATAGTGCTAGGAAGTTGAGTCTGTCAATCTTAGTCCTTTCTGAGGTAATGAAAAAGCACAGATTTGAAGATAGAGATAAAGGACAATGTTACGGAAGCAGTGGGAGTGGTTGTGCTATATTGGACCAAACAGCAGGTACCCCTGTAGACCCTGTGACATCATCCAGAAGTCAACGTGTAGGAAGGGGTATGAGAAGAAGGAGGTGTTGTCCATAGCAGTCCCTTGGCTTCCAACCACTTTCAGATAATGAAAATAATGAGCCCGCATCACTGCCACATCCACTCCTGAGTGATGTGATTATATTGGTGCCTTTTCCATTTCCTTTCATTTTTTTAACAATTTAATTCGCTTGTTCTTTTATGTGTATATATATATATATATATATATTTATAAAAGTTTATATAAATAAATATATATATATATAGTCTTATATATATGTAAAAGTCTAACAAACATTGTTTAATTGTCTTATGTAAGGAAATATATTCTGGTCTTCAGGAAGCCTATATTTGTCTTCAAGAAGGTGGCCTAGCTTGTTTAGGAAAGGGTTAAAAGAAAACAACAAACAGCCTTCAGTTTAGATAGAAGAATGTTTATGTGGAAACGATTTTCTTTTTTTTAGCATCCATCTTTGCTTTAAGGTCTGGATGTGTGTTTTTTCTCTTAACTTGTATTAATGGAAAACAACTCAGTTATGAGGATTTCTCACTTTGTTCTACGGCAGAGAACTGAATCTGGTTCCGTCAGCTGCCACCAGTCATATGGAATAGATTTTTTTTGTCTCTGTGTCAAGGCACTGCTTGGCTGTACAGATGGCAGAATTTCCCTGAATATTTTCTCTATCTGCTCTTCCTTTGCTTCAGGAGGACCTTCTAGAATGCTTTCTTTTCATTATCATCTTGCTGCGGTAGGAGGAGTTTACTAAACTATTCCCTTTTTTGGGTATCAGGACTTAGAGTTGAGAAGTGGAACTACGCATCTTAATATGCTTGCATTTGATAGATGAAATGTTACTACATTAATATTGTTTTGAGCTCCTGCTGTTCCCTTTGAGATTAGTTATGGACTTCTAAAAGATGTCCATTGGAATGTATCACAGTTGAAAAGAACTAGTTTCTCAAATTCAGCATTAATAGAAATGATGATATTAGCCAATATGAAAGCCAAATAATTGTTACTGTGTATTTGTTCCCTCTTCTCTTTGTCTAGTAGGCATACCACTAGGAAGTACTTCCATAGTATCCACTTGAATTTTCATCATAATATGAGTATATTGTGCATTTGAAATGAATCCATGTTATAGCTTAAAAAAAGAAATAAAATAATACTTCAGGAAATGTTTGGTGTAGTGAGTTGATATTATGGAAATAAAAGCTTGCCCCTGAGTTGCTGCAGCTGTTGTATATGAGCCGACAGCTTCCTTATCCTAGGGTACAGTCCTCATTCTTTAATTTGGAATAATGAGATGGATGTGAAGTACTAGAGTTGTCTGAGCTCTCCTATTCTGTACTTTACACACAAATTGATTATTGGATCCTTAAGAAGGCTGTGTTTTACTGAAGTCTTTCAAGACCATAAGCTGTTGTGTTATGGAACTAACCAATAAGAGATTCAGCCCAAGTCTGCAATGCAGCCAGATGCTTAAGGATTCTGATTTTACTAGGTAATTTAGGGAATTTATCAGTCTATAAGGTCTGTCCTACAGCATTCTCATTTCTAAGCAATCCCAAGTTTTGAATCTGCTCCCATCCTGTAGTGGAAATGCTAAGTAACAGTTCAGAACAGTGATGGAGCACCTGGTGGGAAGGCAGGGCCATCCCAGGGGAGCTCAGGTGTACCTGAGTGACAGGAAGGGATGGAGGCAGGATCCACCTTTTTCCACACCTCATTTAAGGGTTAGCAGTGGATGCAAAGGAATCTCACTGGAGATCCCTGCCTACCTGAGGCTTTCTAACGGTAATCAGCTTCTTTCCTTTATTTCTGTGTCTAAGTCTGTTGCATTTGAGCAAGTCCTTACTTGCTGTGACCTAGGGCTTGCTACCCTGCTGTCACTGTTGTGCTTTGCATCGTGTTAGCGTTACGTGCCCTGTGTGTTTTTTGTATGATTGTCTGAAATGTTGAAGTATGGAATATGTGAGGATGACTTTACTACCTGTTTTTGTATATTTATCTGGATCTCTTTCCTTCTCCTTGTGGTGTAGGATGTTCATCTAGTCAATCTTGGGTACTGTTACTCCATCTGAATGACTCATTTAAATAGAAATAGTAATAACGTAGCATGTTTTTTGGCTTGTCAGGTTGGAGATATGCATGTAAAAAAAAAAACAAAAAAAAAAACCAAAAAACAAACCAAAAACAACCATGATGTCACCTGGAAGACTTAAATAACTCATTTGAATACTGGATGAAGTTCTTATTTTTGTACTGTATAGGAGCATGAATTTAAAATTCAAGTGTAGTTTGTTCTTGTGATTTCTTGTGCTATAAAAACTCATTCAGTTGTTTCATGAAGGATTTTTTTTTTTAAGAATCAATTTTAAAATGGTAGCTTGTTTAAGAGTAACAATGTGTTATTAAAAGCAAAATACCCTTTCTTATGATAATATTTCAGGAAGTGTACAATAAACTCTCTGGAGAGAGATCTGTCATTTACAGAACTGCAGTTTTAAAATGTACTTTATAAATAACATGGCTTTTTCTTTTTGTCCCTTTCCCATCACCTTCCTGCTACAGGTCAGATACTCCATTGATATACAAAGCTGTGCCAAGCTGGTTTGTAAGAGTTGAGCACATGGTGGAGAAGCTACTGGAGAATAATGCCCAGTGCTACTGGTAATGTCTCCTAGTCTTTGTCACTGTTCCTATTGCTAATTCCCATCATATTTCCATTCTGTCTTTGAGCCAATGCTATTGAAGCGTGGCTGGTAACTGGCTTTAAATAACACTTTATCTTAGGTTTCAGAAATGGACCTCAAACTGGTAAAGCAATCTAGGCATGAACAGATAACCTGCTTCATTGCTTGTCAGCCCTGTGCATGAATATGTTTGTATGTTTGTTCTTTCTTGCTTGTCAGAAATTATTCTTTGCTTGTGTAGAATTCAATGAGAAATATATATATAATATATAAATACTATATAATTTTAGAGTGTAATTATGGTTGAGTACAATTGAACAGTAAAATTAAAACCTAAGTTGATGGTGAAATGGGGTACAAGATCGTTAGAAGTATCCTCAGGTTGTGTGACACAATGCTAAGAAGTGAGACATGAGAAAAGCTGCATCTCAGCCTAAGGAAGCATGAAGCTACTTAATTAAGTCTCCCAAAGAGTATCCACTAGAGAAGAAGTTAGGAAGGTAAACACTGTGTATTTATTGTTTCAAATTAATTTTTATATTTTAGATACAGTATTGGTATAATAAACTTAGTGTTTCAGTTGACTAAATAAAAATTGGCCAATAACAGCAGAAGTTAAAACTTCGTGGGAATGTGAAAAAAGGTGTCAGCAGGAAAGACAGACAAGCAGTAGATAATTGAAATGTGTTACTACATTAGCACGATAACTTAAATACATGACAGAAAGAGCAGTAAGGGGGAACTGCTGGAGATAGCAGCCATTTTGAGAGTCTGTGATGGATTTCTGTTGTGTCAGTAATAAAAGGATCCAGTCCTTTCTACCTCCATAACCTTTATTTTTTCATAACTAACTGCTGCCTGAGAAGTTGAGGTCAGATGAGGAAGATCTGTAGGTTATAGAATTGTTCCAGTTGTTCAGTCTTCTCAGATAAAGACTGTAGGAAAAATAAAATGCCATTGCGGTGTGACTTTGCTTAGCAAATGAAATTGTGTTAAAGGTGGAACTTCAGTTAAAACAACTTACTAGCTTTAGTTGAAACAGAACAATTAAAGCTCATGTTGTGTTTCTTCTTGGGTAATAGCAATTAAATGATCCACGAGCATTTTTCTGCATAACTGTTGATGTGGTACAAGAAGTGTTAATGTTGAAATATGTGGGAAGCTGGTGATCCACAGTACACACTGTCTGAAGGTGCTGCAGTGTTGGCTTGCTAATAAGCACACGCCCGGTTTTGATGTCTAAGAAGATTTTACAGATGAGTGTTTTTTTTCTTTCTTTCTGTTTTCCGTAATGGAACATACTGTGATCCTTCTTTGGGGGAAAAATAAGCTGGAGAGGAGGGTGAAAGTGTTTGTTCTTAGCTTTAATTAGCTATCTCAAGATGCTTCTACTGTTTTGATGGTTGTCAGTAGACCTGCATGCTTAATTTTCACATGAACATAGAAAAATGTAATGATCTTTTTAAGAAAAGGAAGTGTTTGGTTAAGGTAGAAAAAGCTAAACTTCAAGCAGAAACTGCTGAGTGACCTCAGCTCATCCAGCAGATGTTTCTGAGAATTGGCATAACATTTGAACCCACAGAAACACCAGGGTTGGAAAATACCTACAAGATCATCCAGTGCAACCATCCACCTGTCACCAAAAGTTCACACTAAACCATATCCCTCAACCCTGCCTAATCTATTTGTGCCTTATGTGATGTCTTACGCAGATGTTGGGCAGTAGAGGTGCAAATGGAGCCAAATGTGCTAGAGGTGCTATTGGGCACCACTGATTGTATGAATTAGCAGTATTTGGTGTGCTTGGAATTATAACACTTTGTCCTTCAGTCAGTTGTTCAGTCTCATTAATTCAGTTACTCAGTGTGAGACTCAAAGCAGTGTGGACTTGGAGATTTTGGGAATCTTTTTGTGTAGGGAGTGTGGCCACAAGTAGTGATGTGGTATCACTGTTTTATTTAAAAAAACAAACAAAAAACCATATCAGAATATATTCTCAGTGTGATTTCCTTAGTAGTATTCTGAGTATGCGATGGCATCTCTTACATAGAGATGGCTTTCAAAATCCAGCTTTCTAAATGAAAACTGCATTGCTTTAAAGGATTTATTTATATGCTCTTGAAATATATCAGTTGTGGTTGGGATGTGACTTCTTAAGTTGGCACTGAGAATGCTAGCATTCTTCAGTATTCATCTACTAAAATACTGGGGAGCCTATCCTTTCCTCAAGCCTACTTACATGTTTTGAAGAGACCTGATCTACTGCAGTGTCACAGGAATAATACCTAGCTTTTTTTTTTTTTTTTAAATATATATATAATTATTTTTTGACTCTCTGGGGCTTCAGTATGTCCTGAAAAATGAGAAAAATGGGATAAATGCTTTTCAGACTATATTAACCTTTGCAGAATGAGTTTGACTGCACTGCTTTTTTTGTTCCTGTAAGTGACTGATAGGTATATTGTCTCTCAAGAATAGCTGTACTTTTTATAGTTACCCTTTATGATGAAGTAGATTAAACATAGTTGGACAAACTTTCTGACTTGATTGATTTTTTTAATTAGTTTTTTAATGAATTAGCCTACTGATAAAGCCATAGTCACTCAAAATTTATTAAAAGCAACAGCTGTATCTCCATTCTTCAAACTTAACTATAGCTTACAAGAAAGATTAGAGTGTGCCAGCACTTTTTTTTTTGTACAGTAGAGACCAAATAAAAGCTCTTTCTTTCTCCCAGCCTTACGCTTGTCAGAGTGAAAGTTGCTTGGGCAGGGAATGCTGAAAGCATGGCACTGTTGCAGTAATTGGGAAACTGAGTTTCAGTCCATAGTCTAAAATCCCTTCTTGAATTTTCCCCACAGAATTTGCAGAAGAGATGATTAAAACAGGAAATAATAAAATTGGAATTTTATATTCAAACAGCTTACTACAGTGATACTTGAGCTGCAGCAGGGTGAATCCATCCTGTCCATGGATGTCAGGCCTTAGTTTTGTGTTACGTTGATACAAAGCATTGGGTACAGCACCAAAGCTGGGTCCCTGGTGTATGAGGTTTGGATTTAGCCTTAGTTGTTTGTTAGAACTTCAGTGATTTGTTGAAAGAGCATTTGCTGCATCACTGCTGTCAAGAAACTAAACCATGCCAGCTTAGGTTCTGTTGCATAATGTAGGACTAATTCCTGCTGTTAAATCAGATTTGGTACAAGTTGCAGATGCATAAGTTAGTGTAAAGAATGAATTAATGTAGCTTATGTTTCTAAACTAATGCAGCTCACATTTCTGGTACTGTATGTATTTTCTTATAGATGATAGGAAAGATTTTAAATACTTTGGGCTTGTATCTAAATTTCAGCTGTGAACTTTTAAAAAACAAAAAAGCACAACATGAAAACCCACCTCCATTGGTGAGTTGATTCCTGAAGTAACTGAAGTATGTTACTTCCAACTGTTGGCTGGTTTTAGAGACCATTGTGAGGTTCTGACATTGTTTACCCAAGATTTACAGCACTTTCTATAGTGGAAAAATGAGCATCACTGGAAGGAAAGCAGATGTGACAGACTTCAAAGTAGCCAAGCCTTTTGTTCTTGCTTTTTCTTGGCACTGAAAATTTCAAACACTAATAAAGGGTGTGATGTATTGGTTCTTAAAGAGATTCTTTCTTGATTTTTAAGAACTAACAATTAAAGTGATTAATGAAAATACTATAAGGAGTGCATGCAACGAGCCTTCTTGCCAGAAGTTAATATCTGTTTTTAAGTGCGGGTTTTCCATGCTTCCTGCTGTTCCTGTACGAGTACCCCAAGAACAAGTGTCTTCACATCCATCCGTCAAACACATTCATCTTCTGAGAGGCTTTGATTCGACCTTTCCTTTGGTCAGCCTGCTTATATACTGAACAACAGACCGTCTCCCACTTTGCAAAAGGTGTCATCTAGTCACAGTTAATGCCTGTCTTGTGTGATTAGCCCTCGGTGGCAGTGTAGGGCCAACTCAGCAGTGGGAAGTTGATGTTTCTTCAACCATGCTCGTGTGCAGATGAGAAGTCTGACGCTGTAGCAGGGGCAATAGATCTTAAATTGTAACGCAATTGTAGGATGATGTTGGAAGATAGGTTTTTTTTTATGTCTAATGGGGTATTTTCTATCTTAATATAAATGAGGACCGAACACTTTTAAATGCATGTTTTCTGTGTACCATTTTTTTTTTTTCTTTAATATGATCATATAATTTTCACTTTTCCTTTTGAATCATGGACTGTGCTTAGTCAGGAACTGTGAATGCTGATGAGTAGTCTCCACAGTGGTGTGAAGTGTACAGCAATTTACAGGCAGTAGATGGCAGCGTTTCCTGATGCAAAACGTGTGGTGGCCTCATTGCCTGCAGAAGGATGTAAGGGAAAAATGACTGCAGGGTTTGCCTTGCAGTGGTCTGATTTAGAGCAGCATAAGTCAGAAGGCTTCATTGCTGGCTGTTATCAGACACGGCTGAGGACTGGAAGTAAACTTTAAGGCTTGTTTCAATTGATCTTGATAGCTTGTGTCCTATTTTTGCAGTTTCCTCTCAAAGCATCGTGAGCAGAGATTTTTGTCATAAATCCAGCAAGTATCTTTTTGGTCCCAGTGAGCGGTCATCACAAGCCTGCTGTTTGTGAAATAAGGCATTTCTTCAGCCAGGAACTCCAACTGTTGGTTCACCAGGCACTTGTGCTTAGACTGGTAAATCCATCCACATGTGCAGTGTGTTAAACGTCTGCCACCATTAAAAGGTTGCAAATATATGGCACTTTAAACTTGTAAATATAAAAGTACTCAGTAACCATGAAATCAGAATATTCCATGGGAAGCTGCAGCAAGAGCTATGGCAAAAGCTTCATTCCTCTTCAGTTTCAGAATACAGAATACTTTTTTTTTTGTCTTCATAGGTAAGATTAAGAAATTTTATAGCAATTAGCATGTTGCCTGAGTCATACAAATAAGATAACGGGCTTTTTAAATGTGAATGTATCACAGAACTGGAGGTTATGCCTTCACTTAATCTTGACTTGTCAGGCAGCTGTGTGCTGCTGACAGTATGGTTATGATGCAGTCTGCAGCAGCATTGCAGTCTCACGCTAAAGTGTTTGTTGCTATGGGAACCCTGATAAAAGACTGCAGAAAAACATTGCTATATCAAAATGATTGAAAACACTATTAATTTAGCAAATGTAAGCTGCATATAGGCAGAAAATTATTTTATACTGATGGAAGCAACCCTAACTTGTCTGGGATGTGTGGCTGTGCACCATTATAATAAGATTTCATGAACTGGGGAGGAGAAACTGTCTGCTGCAGTAGAAACTGTGCTTTGCAGGCAGCTGACCTTTCCTCTTTGCTCCCCTCTCCTCCCTATTTCCCCAACCCCTAACTGGGGAGTTTTAATTAGATCCATGATATAGTATTGCTACTAATTAGGGTGTTACAAGGGCACAAATAGTTGCCTTATTTTATCTCCTTGAAGTAGAAACCATTAAGAATAAATTTGAGGTCATGTTGAAGGATGCTTGTTATAAGAGCAGATTAGCATAATGGAATTGAAGACGTTGAGTCTTCTAAGGATTAGTTAATAAAGGAAGTTAATAAAAACAGGTGCTGTGTTATGGATTTAAAGATACTTGTGCATATTTTTATGAAATGACATGAGGTTAACTACTTAACCAGCTTTGATTTTGCTGTTGCAACTCAGTTGCCTGCTATCTTTCCAAACACGCAACTAGTTATCGATTTCAGGAATTCCTTCAAGTTGCCAGCTTGCCAAAGGAAGGGATAATTTGTGGGCCAACATCTCAGAACTGAAGACATCAGATGCGGAGTGCTAATCTGTTAGATTTCCTAATTCTTGCTGTTTTTCTCTATCAATCTTGACTCTCTTGGGACTGTTTTTCAAATAATTTGTATGCTCTAAGCCTCCCTGAAATAATAACTGTGAGTCTTACCCAGTGTGTGAAGTTGCTGTGGTTCTTGAATACCGTGAGTGTTACTGGCTGGTGAGAGGAATGGTGAGGAGTACGAAATAATTAGTACATCTGTACATAATATCTCAAAAAGCTTTTGATGGTAAATTAATGGTAAAGCACATAAGGCTTCTGCTGTGGCAATGTTTGATGACTGGTTATTTCAGAAGTGATATTTGTACTTAGGAATTAGGGTGATATTGCTTTTTGACAGCATTCCTGCATCCTGTGACCAGTGCAGACTGAGCCCACTCAGTGTCGTGTGGAACACATCTGTAGTGGATAAGAAGTTGTACTTGGTATTTGCAATTGTGTTATGAACATGAGAAGGTCTTCAAAATATGTGTCCAGGAAAGGAACAGGTGTCTTAAGTCTTTTAATGTGTTTTCTTCTGGGTTATGTAGTAATTCAAATTTCTTACATCCTGTACGTTTCTCATTGGAAAGAAGATTTGGAAAGGAAGTAGAGTAATCTTAATTCATGCTGTTCCTCTGGTGTCAACTGGTGATGAGAAGGCTCTGGATCAGCAGCTGTGGGGACTTGCTGTTGGCCACGTGTGCTCTGGGACTGAAGAGATGCTCCCTAATTTCAGATGTTGAGATCCATGTTCACTTGCCTATTCGCTCTGGATACTCTGTAGGATATAGACTTGGGAGGCCAAGTAAAATGATTTCTGTTGTGGTAGGCTAGTGAATGCTGCTTGCGGTCTGAATTTTTATTGGTCTTCATGATGTTTTTTTGTTTATCACATAGGGTCTTGATTTGACACTAAGAAAAAAAGAAGCTACCGAGAAGGGACAAAGGAGGTCGCTGCATGGAAGTCTCAGCAGTGCGTGAATTTAGCAAAATCTTAGATTTGCTCCAAATCAGAAGTGTACATCCATGTCTAGAGCAGATGAACATTTACTGTCATCTCTAATTTGTTAAGCTGGAGTTTTTATGTTGAAAGAGTAAGAGATTTACATTAAAGCAAGTTGAAACTGATTACTTTCAATAACTTATTTGACAAATCAATATTTATGTCTTTGAGTTGTGAAGTTCAGTTCTATGAACTTCTTAACTGCTGCAATGTCTGTCTTGAAGTTTATTTAGCGCACTGTCCTGGGTGCCAAAGAAGTAGAAATAGCCATTATCCCATGCTATTCTGAAGTCGTGAACCGAAAGCTTCACAGCCTGCTGAGACAGCAGCCTCCTCAGCCTTGCTAAATGTTGGAGAAGGAAGTAAGAAATCTTGTCTCTGTCATTTTGCAGAGAAATTTGAAGGTCAAAACCAACAGAAATTGTCGGCCAGTTGGGGAAAAAAAAAAAAAAAGAAAAAAAATTGAACAGCACGATATCGGGGCTGCAGCAGGAATCCTTAGAAGTGAAGTCACTGCTTTGATTTCTGCTAAAACTTCTAGAACTATTTGCTGCTGGAACTTGACCTTTTCTGAGGTCTGAATCTATTCAGTGCCATTAGCAGTGAGTTGCTCTGCATGGACTGTAGCTCTTGTCACCTTCCTTGTCATCCCAAACTGCAGATTTAGGTGGACTCCTCAGCATAAACCTGAAAGTTTTATGCATTTCAGCTGAATCTGTCAGATACCTGGTTAAACACAGAAAGCATGTGTATTGGCATATGGCAGAGGGCTTGCTTGTATCTTTTTTGTGCTGTAAAGTAGGACTGTTGGTGTGGGTGGCTTCCTGTGTTTTTTGCTTTCTCCTTAAAGCCCCTAAATATCCATACTGTGAGGATGCCTTCTGCATTTGTGTGGCCATTTTCTTTCAAGATACTATGTTAGCTTTTGGGCTTAGCTAAGTGGTTTAACTTAGCCCAGAATTTCCTGAAATTTGAATCAGCATCAGTAATGATTTATGGTTTTATTGCAGCCTCAAAGTAACCATTCTGTTCTCAGTGTAGTTGGGAATTCAGATGGAGAAATTAGCTGGGGATTATAAGGAAGATTGTGTGCTGACAGATTTATTGCAGTGCAGAGTTGTCTCAGGATGAGACCAAGTTTGTTCAGTTACAGCACTGGGAAGGAAGGGAGCAGAATTCACTGCAGGACAGCCTTTGAGTGCCCTCACTCTCAGCTGAATAAAATGTTACTGCAGAACGTAGGTGGAAGAGAGGATAAAAGCTTCCTTAAGTAATAATACATAGCCCTGGCAAGATGTAATCTGTTAAAAGTTACCAAGAAATTAAGAAAATACTAGTTTTTTTTAATTTTATTTTTTAAAAGCCACCCCCTAGCCCTTAAAGGAACATTAGAGCTGCAGTAGCATCATGATCATGTTAGTTGATCATGATCATGTTAGTAACAGCATTGCTAGAAATGTTGTTTTATCTCCCTAGCCTAGTAGTACATGTAAATATGGGGTGCCTCTGGTTAGGGTTATGCTTTTGTGACTGATTTATTTACTTTAAAATGTTCTGTCTGTAAGTCAGAAAGGTCACATCTGAGATACTGCGTTCAGCTATAGCTAAGACTAAATGAAAGGAACAGGACCTGGGCTTGAAGAATGCACGACTGCAAAGGGTTTGCTCTGGGTGGCTATCTAGTGAAGTTGTTCCCATTTGGCTGGATCTGCCGTACCACAGCTGGATGGTGTCTGTGTGGTGGTCAGAATAAGGTGTTTTAAGTAATATGCTCTTTGAGTGATGAGCTCAAGATGTATTTGAGATGCGGGCTGTTTTCATTGTGCTTAACACTTATGTTGGTGTTATTTCTGTACTGCACCTCTAAAGTGGTAACAAATCATGGTTACAAATGTGGTTCATAGTAGATGAAGTGGTTTGTGTTTTATGTTCTGCTAAAAATTGTCAGCAGGGTCAGGCAGTTTTACCAGAAGAGGTAAAATGTGGTTTCATAGCTCAGAGGGAGTGAGGGATAACACCACATGCATTTTTGTGGTTAATGTCCACTTTGGGGATCAAATTAATTTTTCTTGCATGTTTTGAGGAGGCAGAGCTGAAACTCCAAGTGTTTTAATGTCGCTGGGGGATTGTTTCTGCCTCTAGCTATGTTAAATAGGACTAATAATTTCAGCTAATCAGTGTCGAAGAACTGAAAAATGGAAACTAGTTTAGGAGTGATGTATGGGGAAGTTTTCCACATTAGTGGAATGTTAGGCTAATGCTAATGGTCATTTTACAGTTTCCACTGGTGTTGGGAGAGAGGGTCTCTTGAGGTCACTGCAGAGAAGTTGAAACAAATGAGCCCTACTCTAAGAAATTCTGAAAACCTGCATGCGTTTCTAAATTTCAAAGCTGTGTACGAGCACTGTGAGATGTTAGTTGCTGAGTTTAAAAGCATTTTTATATTACATTTTTCTTACAGAAATGTTTAGAGAGTAACTCTGCAGTCAAAGTTAAACCTAGAAATAACTACTGAAGCTGTGGAACTTCAGAATGATGATATTTAATGAAGCCTTTATGACTAGTTTTTATCTACTTTAGACATTGTTGGCATCAAAAAGTCTTCAGACCTCCACATGGTGTCACCATGGGTGAAGTTTGATAGAGCAGCTTGCATTGACATCAGTTGGTTCTTCCAAGTCACGCTCACACTTGTTTCATGGATCTCCTAGTGCTGGGAGAAAAGGTTGAAGAGGCCTAAAAACTACTGCTTTCCCTTATCTGTTATATAATCTTTGTGTATATATAATTAATTATTTGTTTACAGATAACAGTCGGTTCCTCGCCAAAACATGATGGCATTTAGCACATTAAGGAAGCTAGGCAGGCATCAGATTCTCGTGTTAACCTTTGAGCTTTTGTAGGATGAAAGTTAACATGTCCTAATATGTCACAGAAGAGAGCATTTAATAATCACATAGATTAATATTAATATTAATATTAATATTTAATATTTAATAGTCACATTTAATAGTCACATAGAGCATTTAATAAGCATTGGTAGACTTTTGCTTTCTATTCATTTATTTGTAATAGGCAAATTAGATGGAGATGGTAAATAGGACAAGAAAGCTTTTTCTGTAGGGTTTGTCAACCTGGCATCTTTTTTATCTTTTTTCCTCAAAAATCTAGAGATCTTATGTGGTTACCTGGCTGCCTGACTGCCCATGTGTAATGCAGCATGTCTTTTCATGTTATTACTCAAGACTTCCCAAACCTCCTGACAGAAATCAATAACTAGTATGTTTTCCTGTAGGTAAAATTAAGCAGGAGAGTTATTAGCCACCTTTAGCCATGGTTTTCCAGTGTTGGACTATCCCGAGGATTTTTGGACATGTATATATTTATTGGGTCCATTATTGTGTACATCTTCACTGACACATTGTAGAATAAAATAAATGTGGTGTCTTTCACATCTGTAGCTTGTTTCAAGGTCAACGAAGGGCAGAAGTCATGGTGTTACTTCTTGGGTAGTGAATTCATAAGGCTCGCAATAGCCACTGTGCTTTCTTGAGTGTATTCCCATTTCTGCAGTGTTCTGAAATGAGTTGTTTTGTGGATGAAATTAAATACTCATGTTCTTATTAGTTTACCACTACATTCAATCTACGAGGAAACTAATATCTCTCTTCTTTTTGGATCAGGGTTCCGGATTTCGTGAGGGAGAAGCGTTTTGGGAACTGGCTAAAAGATGCACGAGATTGGGCTATATCTAGAAACCGGTACTGGGGAACTCCCATCCCACTGTGGGTCAGTGATGATTTTGAAGAGGTAGGAAAACAAAAGCTCCCATCCTAAAGAAAATGCTCTCTATATTATTACGTATTGCTTGTTAATTTTCATAGACTGTGGCTGCTGTTGTCTTACTGTATCTTAATGAAACCTGTGTATCTATAATAGGTGATAGATATATGCTTATGTACTTGTGCATGCATTTGTACATTTCCATTGCTTTTGACTGAAAACAGCAAGCAATCTTCCTTAATTTTTTTCTTTTTTTTTTTTACAAGTGTTAAAATTTCTCTTTCCTGGAAGAGTTTTTAGTGATCAGAAAGCTGATGAAATAGGAATGCATTGAGAAAATGGCAAGGAAGAGATTTTTACTCAGTCTTCAATGCATTTTTGAAATTCTGACACTCTTGTTACTTGAAGCCAAATGAATTGCTGGAGGTGTAAAAGCAAGTCCAGCACTGCAGAAATGTGAAAATACATATTGGTGCTGCTACGAGTGTAGCAGGAAGTAAAACAAGGCGAATCTACAGGAATGATGAAAGCAAATAATGGTAGTGCTAGGAATGAATATTCACTGCTCAAGTGAATACTTGAAGACGGTTCTGGTAAATAGCTTTTCCTTAGTGTTAAGATACCAAGTTTAAGAAACTGTTTCTAAATGTAGAAAGTATTTTTTTTCCTCATTTTTCTACGTGGACTAGTTTCATTAGACCCATATGATGAATGTTCCTCATGCCTTGGCATTTGGATGGTGTTTATGCTATGTGTGCCTATAAGTTACCGGTAAACTAAGTGCTTCTGTCTTCTCTTATACTGGTTAGAGTTGAATTTGAGGGCTGATGGTTTAGACCCAGAAGATTTGAATCAATGCTAAAATTGAAGCGCTGTGTTCAGTATAATAGTTTTTTTAGATGGACAGAAGGCTTTCAGTTTTGTGCAAATGTGCTTCTAGATTTCTTTCTGCGGCTGAAAAAGACTGTGTAAAGGATTCATTACTCCTACACTACCACTCCATGCCCCTAAAAATACCATGTTTGGTGTCCTGTTCCCTGTGTACATAGTTTTTGCCTCTGTAGATTTGTTTGTTTTAATAATATAGGTTGTAAGACTGACCTTTTCTTGGAAATTAACTGCAAATATTCCTTCGGGCTTCAGGTTCTTAAGTAATGATAGAAACACCAATATATGTGCTGTTTTTAGCTGTAGATATTATATATGTTTCTGCGTAGTCCAGAGACTAAATGTCATTCAGTAATTGAGTGTGGTTTTTGGACCAGGCTAAATTTCAAGCTTTTTATATTCACTCTTAGTTGTGTGAGGGGTATAGCTTTAATACTATTAAGTTTTCCACCAGTCCTGATGGTATTTATATCTGTGTGACATCTGCTCTCATACAGGTAGTTTCCTCACTTTGGTTTTAATGCAGCGTAGTGCCACGTGAGATTGCTGAAGCTCCTCTTCGTGTATTGCTCTCAAAAGAACACTTTGTCGCATTCAATTATGCTCTGCATATTAAATCTTGGAGAAGTAGTAACAGTTTTATATTTAACGTACAGTAAAGTGAATTAATTGGTACCAGAGTGAATTTTATCACAAATCAATATCTGGTTTCCCACACTTTTATTTTAGCTTTTATTTTATTTTTATTTTAGCAATTATCAGGTAGGTGCGTAATGGAATTTAATTTCTAATGCTTTTGACTGCTACCACATTTTTTGCAAACAGTGGAATCTTTTTAAGCTCTCAAATCTTAATGCTTTTCTCAGTGTAGGAGCACGTCTTTCTTAGAATGGATCACTTTTTTAGTGAAGCAACAAGTTTATAAAGTGGACCTTGTCTACTTGTATGGGATTTGAATATAAAGCATAATATTAAATACTTTGTGATATAACAGAAATCCTCATGGATTATTTCATTGCTTGTCACTCACTTCACTTGTGAGGCATCTGCTTTGGGCACAGCAGTCCTGCATTATGGATTTGGAATGAAAGGACTCTACCTGTGCTCTGCTGAAGTGGGAGGGAACTCTTTCAGATCTGTTTCCAGTCTGCTTGGAGGCTGCGTCAGGAATGTGGCTTTCAGCTGACCTCAGCAGTCGTTTCTTTGCAATGATTGTTATTTAGAAGGCTATCTTGAGAGATCCCAGAATGCCTTGGTGGAGCACTGATGCCCTGCATGGACTTACTTCTTTCTACGAACAATTACAATTCTTGGATTATTAGTACTTAATGGAGCTGAAATAGGGAACTAATAAAAGCTAACACTTATTAAAGACTGGTGCAAGATGGTTTTATTCTTCTGATTTACATGGATAGGCCTAATTTACATAGATAAAGTGGATAAATGAATGTCTTGTAAGAAGTATTTAACCTTGACCTCTGATTTCACGTTATGTTTAAGTGATGCCGAAACGTGGTTGAACAGCCCCAAATCCTGCTCTGCTTGCTTTATGCCTTGCTGACCTCTGGGTGCTGATTCAGCATTAACTACCATCCATTTTGGTAGATAATCTGGCTGAGAAGTGAGGAGGATGAATGGCTGGTCAGGAAAGGTGTCTGCCTGCTAAAGCTGATCCTGCCATTGAAGACAAATATCTGAAGCCATATCTGTAATTTGAGAGCATACACCAACCTACAGAAACAAATGGGTGCAGCCTAATGAAGAAATTACCATCTCTGTGCTGTATTGCTGTCTTCAAGCATCTCATGAGCTGTGCTTGAAGAGGGTGGCTCTGCCCTTCTGACCCAGATAGAGGCAGCCTTACTCAGTATGACGGTGTCTGCGTTCTTCTGGAGTTTGAAGTTTTACGTGTTTCTCCTATGAGTATTTTCTGCTTGGTATGGGGTCTGCAGATGCTCCTGATGCTTAGTATCTTAACTTGGGTATTGGCAGGGTTGGTGAAAAGGAACAAGTAGTGGGCAGCTTTTTATGCAGAATGTGCTTTGTGAATGCTGTGTTCTCAAATGCTGAGGTTTGCAAGATGAAGCAATTGTGGTGTCAAGGGTATTTTTTTACCCATGCTGCAGTTAATAAATAAATAATAATTAAAAAATCCCACAACCTTTTTCTCTGCTAGCAGTACTGAACTGCTGCCCACTCACTTGTACAGATGTTTATGGGGTCACATGGTGAATGAGGAACTAATCAAGGTTAAAAATAGTTGGTTGCTAAAGGGATGTTTTCAGCTGGGATCACTTGCCCTGCACGGGTCACTGTATGAACTGCAGACTTGATTATTGTAATCACTGATATATTTACTTCCTATGGAGAAGTAAAGCAGATAAGTGACGGAAAATCTACATTTCAAAAACAATGTGAGAAGACTTAT
Source organism: Perdix hodgsoniae (assembly GCA_035772895.1). Taxonomy (NCBI): domain Eukaryota; kingdom Metazoa; phylum Chordata; class Aves; order Galliformes; family Phasianidae; genus Perdix; species Perdix hodgsoniae. The sequence continues at coordinate 265,528 of JAPSGF010000051.1, forward strand.
TAGTAATGCAGATCAGCAGTTGAATCAGACTGGGAAAATCATGGCATGAAAACCAAATCAAACTGGTTTTTATCATCTCTGCAATTCATGACAGTTTTGTGGAATTAAGTAAATGAAAACCCTTTAGCTATTCATGATTTCACTATGTATACATATACATATATTTAAGACTAGCTGTAGAAATTGAGCTTGCTGACTGCTTCTATCCAAGAACAATCGTGCAAGTTATTTTATGTGAAAAATTTCCAGCCTACTTACAGCTTCTTTATGTTGGTACATTGAACTCCTTGACAGATCTGTGCGTCAAAAATCAGGTTTTTCCATGGCACTTCTAAATTACACTGGTAGTGTATGGGATTGGACCCATAAAATCTATACCAAGATGGCAGCATGAGAGTCATGACTCCTTTTCAGTGAGGGGAGGTTATAAGTGCTCAGAAGAGGAAATGATTTCATCTTGCAGCAAGAAGGAAAAAAAATATTTTCTTCTTCTCTTCCTAATTTCACCATTATTTTATGGTGTTGATGTAAATCTGTTGAAGCTTTTTGCTGGTTTCTTTACATGAACTCCTTTGTTAACAATGACTTATTTTTAGTGTGAGCAATTTAGTGTATCTATGCACTTACTGTGAGCTAAGTAGCAGCTTACCTGAGCTTCAGAAGATGGACTTACAGGCTGAGGCTCCTACCTGTGTGGAAGTTCAGATTGTGGGTTTGTCAGAGGGTTTGGTTTTATGTGTTGTGCTTCTGTTTTCTGAACAACAAATAGCCCCCCTCCTTCTTTGCTACCTAACAACGCATTTGATCTTCGAAGTCTCTAATTATTCTCATGGGTTGTATTAAATCAGGACAGTGATCTCTGAACTCTAACATGCTGTGCCCTTTTGAAAAAAGGGACTTTACTAAAAATGATGTTGGCTTTTCAGCTATATTGGCTACTTTGGAAGATGCTAACTGACCTATAAATGTCCTGTCTAATGCTCCAGAAGAAAAAAAAGAAAAAAAAGGTGCTACAATGTGCAAGTTACAGACTGATCATTTTGTCTCTTACAGGTAGTTTGTATTGGTTCAATGGCAGAACTGGAAGAGCTGTCAGGAGTGAAAGTCACTGATCTCCATCGGGAAAGGTCAGTCATGAACTGTTCACTGGTTGTTAAAAGTAGTTGAATGGTTATATGAAATGCTTCCCAGAGAGGAGATTTAGATTAGGTGTTTAGAAGAAATTTTTTACTCAGAATGGTGAGGCATTGTAACAGGCTGCCCAGAGATGCTGTGGATGCCCCATCCCTGGAGGCACTCCTGGCCAGGCTGGATGGGGTCCTGGGCAACCTGATGCAGTGTTTGGCATCCCTGCCTATGCCGGGGGTTGTAACTAAATGATCTTTAAGGTCCCCTCCATCCCGAGCCATTCTGTGATTCTTTCTTCTGTCCTAGACTCTGTTAATACAATCTCTCTTAAATATCTTTAAGTTACAGAAGATGTCAAAGGAAATGCTTGCCTGTGGAAGAATCACTAAAACTAAAATCTCCTATCACATCTAATATACAACCATAATGTTAACTTTTTGTGCCAATTCTTGTTATTGTTTAACCTCCCCAGTCTTTTTCTTTTCCACAGTATTGATCATCTAACCATCCCTTCACGCTGTGGCAAAGGCGTTTTGCACCGGGTCCCTGAAGTGTTTGATTGCTGGTTTGAGAGTGGAAGCATGCCTTATGCACAAGTGCATTATCCATTTGAAAACAAAAAAGAACTTGAAGATGCTTTTCCTGCTGACTTCATTGCTGAAGGCATTGACCAAACCCGAGGATGGTAAGTCTGTGCTGTAACTTTTTCAATGTTGCCCTATATGTGGCAAATTATTGTATCTGGATGATTCTTTAGTGTTGCATAGCTAAGTTATAATGTTTTTTCTTAGTAGAATACAAGATATTCTGAAGCTTGATGCTGAAAATTTTGCTGAAAGATGACATGCTAGCAAGCAGTCTTGGTTGGCTCTTGTAAAAAATGTTGTGTAGGGCAGATCTTTGGCTTGATCAAGAAGAAACTCAGCAACTGAGGCTTTTATAGAATTTGGTTTATCTACTGAGAACTGAACATTGATAGAAATATAAATCAGAGTTTTGTGGATTTCAAGCCCATATGCAGACTATTAGTTTTTGCCTCCTAGATTAAATTAGAGATTAGAGTTTAAGAAGGGGAAAAAGCCAAATTTAATTGAAACCTGGTGGTGTTAAGCTCTTACTATAGTTCACAAAAATGAAATTTTCTAACTGTAGATCTGTTAAGGTCTGGGTGATGCTGCTTACTGATTCATCTCTGGATAAATGCTTTTGGTTGTTGGAAAATATTTCTCTAATCCCAGATTTTCTCTGGGTTATGTTCTCATGCATACATGCATGTTTGTGTATGTACAGTTTGTTTGGGCATTTGTGAGTGATTATTTTTGAAGCTAATGAGATTGGCTCCAATAAGTGTCAGATTGTTGGGATTTTTTGAAGTTTATAAATTTGTTTGTGTACAAGTGGAATTTCTGTTTCCATACAGTAACTTGAGTTACTTATGTTAAATTCCTCTGGAGCATGTTTGCCTTTAAAAACAAACAAAAAAGTAGTAAAAAGCTTTTACATATTTGAAGTTCGGAACAAGAGTCTCAAACTTTGTAGGCTTAAAGGAAGCATGTAAACATTCTTACAAGAAACAAGGTAGATACTGAATTGCTCAGCAGAATCAACAGTAATTTGGGATTTTTGTGTGGGTAAAACATCTACTCAGTTAGAAATTCTGGTGAAAAATATAGAAGCAATGCTAAATGTTGGATTTTGGGGCGAATTCTCTCCCTGTTAGAAATGGGGATGTAAGAGTGGCCTAGTACATGTGACATGTACTGCAGCAGTGCTGTCCTTTGAAGTGTGTATGGGAGACGTGACAGAAGAGAAGATGAGCCTCCAGTGAAGCTCTCAGAGTCATTGAAGAAAGCACTGGTGGCTGTTACAGAAGTTTGCCTCTCTGTAGTATGATATGAAGATAAAAGCTGAGGCCGTTGCAACATCCGGATGTGCTGAACAATCGCTTTGCTACTTTATAAAGCTTTCTCCTTCTTTAAATACTGAGTTTAACACATGGATTTCAGTTTGATGCTGACCTATCTGCATGTTGCTGCTGAAAGCAGCCCCTTTTCTTTCCCTTTCTAAATAGGTTTCTTTAACCACATCACCTCACCAATTCAGCTTAAAGTTGTCTCTGGAAAGATAACACGTCCTAACTGAAGATAACACCAGTCAGGACTGTGCTTGTGGATGTAACCCACTGTGCTTCAGAGTGCAAATGAGGGCTTTCACACTGCATCCTGCAGTAAATTCCTTTATGGTTTTTGCAGCATAAGAGTTGCTCTGAATCTCCAGAATACCTGTCTCACCTGTTGTTCAGAATACTGAAACACTTACCTAAATGCACGATGCTTGTACTTTCCCTTCAATGTTTTTGTCTGTTATCTGGTGCTTTGGTAACAGCTAGCCTTCAGCTGGCAAAAGAGGACCTTCCTTTTGTGGAAGAAAGGAGGAATTTAGGATGTGAGGTGATGGGTTTTTTGCTTTGTTTTATATATTTGTCATAGAAAAGTCATAGGAAAAAAAATAATGTGGCTTTAAGAGAAGGCATGCGTGTCTTTCTCTAGCGTGACAGTACCAGAACAGGGTACAGTGAACAGCAATATAGAAAGTCTGCAGGATTAAGAATACAGTATGTGGTTTTTATTTGAAACATTCTATATAAAAAGATAAAATGTAAAATGGAGATTAGGTTTGTGTTAGATCATGGGCTGCGACTGACTTGAGGTAAGAGCTGTCTCATGGGAAAGTGCTCAGGAGCTGGGGGTCTGGTGGTTTCTGTTTAACATGATAGAGATGGGGAGAAGGTCATTGGAGATGGGAAGTGAATGTGATCGAGGTGATGAACTAGGAGAATATTTACCATGACCTTCTGATGAGTTTGAGAAGGAGATAAATGACATTTGTGAAGGCCAGAGGAGAAAAACCGCCGAGTAGCTGGGTTGAAAGACTCCCAGCCTGGACAGAAGGAAGGCTTTCTAAGAGGAAAGGTGCTCTCTGACTTCTTTTGTGTGTGTGTGTGTGTGTGTGTGTGTGTGTGTGTGTGTAGGAAGATGCGACATGATTTGTAGTTACAGTAAGAATGGCAGCCTACAGGGTGTTCACAGTTGAAGGTGGTTGGCGTGAGATACGGGATTGTGAAATGGACATCTGTCTTTGCACCATTCATTTATGTTATTTTGGCTGGTGACTGTATGTCTGCACAAACCTAGGAACGAGACTGAGATGTGGTGAATGAGGCAGCAGAGAAGTCTAAGAAGCTGCTGTCAGAACTGTGTGTTTCTGTGGCCAAGAGATTTCAAACACAAGGTGTGCAAAGAGGCAATCCTTAACAGTGTTCAGAATGAATTTTCTGAAGAATGATCTGAGAGAATGAGAAGAGATATGAGTGGCATGTAAGCGTGTGGATTGCAGGTTCTCAATGTCAGTCTTGCAGTTGTTAACCAGGGTACCTCATTGCTGAGGGTAGCATCAGGTTTGACCATGTAAATAACATAAAATTGACCAAAACTTGGTTACATATTCTCTTGGTGCCGATGGTGCATCTGTGCAGGTTTCTGAAGGCAAGCAGTGTTGAAGTCTCTTCTATTGGTTCTACTCTTCTACTTTGTTCTTTTTAATTGAAGTATACCTGCTGTAATGATGAGAATTTGTGCCTGTTTTGCAGAAATTGATGGGAATTGGCCAGTGAAGTACTTCTAGATAATGAAGCATCGCTAAGGTTGTAATGAACTGTCAGCTTCATAGGCTGGGAGGTATTATTGATTGTCAGCCTCAATGTTTAGGTATTTGTGTTCAGAGGTTTTCTTCAGAAGGCTAAAAATGAAGGGAGATGGTGCTTTTGTGTGCAGGTGGAGAAGTGTTAGTTGAATGTCGTGCAATTACAGTGCAGTTTAACAGAGAGAATTTGTATCCCGCAGAGTGAATGGTGGTAATTTTGAGAGTTAAAAGCCTGTCTGAGGGATAAGCATCTGAGCTGTCATGTAAGCCATGTGTGCAGTAATGCACCCAGCAACCTCTGCAGAGCTGCAGACCCACAGATGTCAGCTTTTCCGATTACGTGCAACATTTTTGATATAACTATTTTGGAATGTGCAGATCAACTTCTTCCATTTCAGTGTTTCTCCACAAAATTTTGTTGCAAATGCTTAGTTCCAAGGTATAACTGTGTCTTGTTCTAAATCAATTGCTTTCATGTAATCATATGCTTGTTTAAGGTTGCTAAGCAGTCATCAGTGATTCTCAGTTTTAATTGTGACCCACACTCCTGTTACTTTCATAAAAGTTGCCACCACCTACAGCAGTTTGTAGCCATCTTCTTTTGTCAGTGTTTTGTCTCTGAGTTTGGTACGATTGCATCGTTGACATCATGCACCTCTACTTAATTTCTTAGACATAATCACGTACTGACACACTCAACACTAGATGTGTCTGCTTGTTCCAGCACTGAATTCTCAACTGTCCCTGGGCAATTGATAAGAATAGCTGTAAACACATCTGTGGGGTGTGATGAGGGGAGATCATGTTGGTCTATTGCCCTTTGCTGTGTGGAACATGTGGCACTGACTGAATGAACCAGCAAGGGCTGTTGGATAAGGAAGATGTGCTCGTTACCGCAGTTATTTAATGGTCCTAGCTCTATCTGTTCTCTTGTTTGTTAGGCTGAAAAGTAGTAGTGTGCTGTGTTTGTTCCCATTTGACCCTGGGTCCAGAGGATCACAGTGAGCACATGAGAAGCTTGTTGAGGAACAGAATTCTCTTTTCTGAATTAAAGGAGAAAATACTGCAGTTCTTTCTTTCACAACTTTGCTACTGGTTGATTTTATAATTTCTCAGTCCTCTTGGACTAGTAGATCACACCTGGGCAAACAGCACAATGTCCTACAATATGTTACAAATTAAAATAAGGTCAATTAAAGAGATCTGTTTTCAATAATCTCTTACTCTGATTCTTTGCTACATTAATGCTCCACATACGAAATTTTCAAGTTTGTCAAGGTACGCAGCAGTGTGATGAGAATTTCAGTTATAATGAATGGTATTTTAGCAAGTATTAGCTGAGCATATTTAGAAAGTCACGTTTATGTTGTCTCATTTCAGGTTCTACACTTTGCTGGTGCTGTCCACTGCTCTTTTTGGAAGACCTCCTTTCAAAAATGTAATTGTAAATGGCCTAGTTCTTGCCAGGTTGGTATGTAAGTTCTTTCCCAAACTGATTTGTGTTCAAAGAATTTAATTTTTTTTAAATTGTGAATTAAACCTGACATGAGCTCAAGAGCGCGAGGTTCGTACATCCCAGCTGTGTGTTGCACTTGCTGCTTTCCAGTAGGGTTTGTCTTTCCTAGAGAGTGAAAAAGAGTAGCAAGTCAGGATAGGAAGGGATTGGAAACAGACTGCACGATTGCGGACCAAATGAGATTAGAAGTGTAGTTGTAGATGTAAAAGAAAAGGGAATCAAATGCAATATTTATTTGAAATTACATTTTGTTTTGCCAGTGGGTAGGAGAGATTGACTCAAAACAAGTGTGCTTCCCTCAGTTTCTCCCGGGAAGATGGATTTACTAGTTGAATGTGTAACTTGGGGTCCTCTTAGGTGTGCTACTACATCTTTGTTACCAAGGATGTAATAGGACAGGAAAAAAAAAAAGGCTGGATTTGAAGGAATTCTTTACTTGCCTATTTATTGTGTGAACTCTGAACTTATTTCTGCATTCTGATGTTTTCCAGTGATGGCCAAAAAATGAGCAAAAGGAAGAAGAATTATCCTGATCCAATGGCTATTGTAAATAGTTATGGAGCTGATGCACTAAGGTAGGATTTTTTTAATTAGTGTAAAATCTGTTTTAGGTTACTATTTATAATATACATGTACCAGTAGGGCTGCTGATAGGTATTTGACTACTAGAAGTAAGGAGACAGTTGGTTTTGGAAAGCTATGGACCTGGATGGCAGCCAAGAAGCTGAGCAGGTGACCTAGAGGACTTGGCAGTAGTTATTGCCTGCTCTTTTATATATTCCTTCCAGGCTGGTGCAGCCTGAAGGTGTTGTGCTGAATGAAGACTTTTCATCTGAAAACGTCTCCAGTTGTTTGTGTAGGATGATACTACACAGGCTGGCATGTCTGCTACTGCAACTAATCATTTGGATTTACCTAGTGAGAGCTGAATTGTGTCTATATGAATCAGTCCTATCAGTTTTCTGCTAAATAGTTATGGAACACTTGCTGCATGGTACCCAGATTTGTTTGCTGCTTATATTATTGTTTTCTAAGGAGGAGAGAGTTTTTCTTTTCTGTTGGTAGAAGTATACGGTATATACTTGTAGTAGTGAAACCAGAAGAGCAGAAGTGGAGCAGCTTTCTGTGTGTACATAAATTGTCCTATCAGAGATTAAGCACACAGCTGAAGTGTTTCATTAACATTATACAAACGTATAAATGTAATTATGCAGTTGCCTGGTACGTTGTCTAGATCTCTAACTAGGTGTGTGAAGTGGTACCTCGAGATAAAGGTGCAATAAAGACGTGTTAATAACTGAGTATACTACTTATGCATTTCTCAGGAGCCATGTAATCCTATTTATATATAAGAAAAACAGGCTGTCACACATTTCATTATACACTACAATTGTATGTAGCAAGGATTGGTCCGAATGAAAGCCTTGTGTGCTGGGGGTTTTTATTTGTGTAAGACACTTATTGCTGTATTCTAGGTGATTTAAAAGCAAAAATGGATGCAAAGCTCTATTTTTTTTCAAGCTTTAGCGTTTTAAAAACCTAGTAAATGATCTTTGTGTATATGCTAACAATGGAGTGTTGGATAGATTTCTCAAATTCGATCGCATTGTTCTTTAAAAATAGTCAAGGTCTATTTAGCAGAATGTCAACGAATCTGTAGCTGAAACAATGAGTGAAAAGACTTTGAGTTATTCATAGCAGAGGCTTTAAATCACAAGTGGTGTTTCAGCTGAAGCAATCTGCCTTTTTTGGTTTTAAATCTGAAACACCAGAAGTTATGCTTCCATTATTCATGTTTTTTGTTTTCTGGAAAGCTAATTCATTTTTCTGCCTGTATACTCATTCTTTAATGTCACATTTATTTATACCTACACCCACATAGAGAGTAAAAAGCATTACAGACCAGGCTCATTTATGGAAGGAGTTCTGTGATTCAGTTGTCTGTGCTTATTCACTGAAGCGCTTGATGTGTTCTGTTTATAGAAAAAGCTACAATTGAGTTTTTCCTTGGCTCTGCTTTCCCTGCAGAGTTTCTTTAGCTTTTGCATAACATGTGTGTATATGCACGCATGCAGATAAATAAAGAATATTTATATACTTTAACTGTAGTTCTCAAGTATTTCTAGCAGTAACTTAATAAACAGATCAACAGGAAATATTCATGTAGGCTACAGAAGTGAATATGGTATGGGGAAACAGAATAAATAGCTTGATGGCACAGTGAATTTAACAGTCCAATTTTATGTTTCCTGAAGCTTGAGTGCTGTTGGAAATCTGTAAGAATTTATATATTTCTAGAGTTGGATAGGTGTTAATTATGTTGGAAAGAGGAGTTTCTTGCCATAGTCCTTAATGTCCCTTTGCTTTCCTGTGTTTTGAGGTAGGCATTGCTGTTGCTACACTCTCTGTACTTAAGATGCAGAACAAACAACATGGGCTACTGCTTTAGAGATGAAAAGAAGGTTACTGCATTACTTCTCATGCATTATTCTGTCAGCTCCTTATATTGGTGTGATCTGAAGAAGGTTTTGCTTTGTGCTCAATGCCTGGTATCACTGGGTCTAACCAAATGGCTCCAAGTCCTCCATCGGGGTCACGTTTCTCTTTCCCAGATGGAAGTTGGTGTGAGTATCTTTGCAGGAACGATATCACAAGGCAGCAGTCTCCTAGCATTCACCTGTTGTAAGGCAGTGTAGATCTGCAGTATTGAAAACCAAAGCAAACAAAACCCTGTAGCCTTGGGCAGCAACTTTGCCTTTAGTTTCTTGCTGTACGAGATAATGTGACTTCTCAAAGTCAGGTTCTACAGAGTGCTGCTGAGGTGGGTGCAGCTTAATGGATACTTCAGAGTTTGGATTAGTTTTATGTCGCTTCCTTCTGTGATGGTAAACAGTACAGGTGGTGCTCTTTCCTACATTCCTTAATTGCCAGCAAGTCTGGAAATGGATTCTGCCTGAGTGCCAGAGTAGCTCTCAGATTAGGACCAAAGTTATGTTTGACTTCTCAAACAAACAGGTGATAAGCACATATACAAATACTGGCGATAGGAGGTTTGGTTAAATGCGTGGTTATGCATTCTGATTTCATATAAGGGCTTACTGGTTCATCTCTAGTTCATTATCATGTCTAATTGTTCTCTGCTTCTGTAAATCCATAATCTGACTTCAGCTATCATGTTTAAAAAGACTTTTTTTTTTTTGAATATATTTCTGAAAGTGCCCATTTCTGTTCTGCTGATCTGCCTGCATTATTGTCTGCTTGCTCAGACAGCTCTTTTTTTGTGTACTTATTTTCATGCAGGGAGCCCTCTCTGGAGGAGTTTATGGTCTGATATTCTTGAATGCGCTGTGTCAGACCACATTAAGTTTTAAAACCTCCTAAAAGAAGTGTCTGTGAAGATAGATTAGTTTAGAATCATGATTTTTAACGTTGAGAAAACATGAAGAAATGAGTTAATAAATTCATTTTTATTGAGAAATACAAAGTCTCCTAAAAGTGTTTTATTTATTTTGAACTTGGAAAGTTAAATGAAATATATTTAAGTCAAGTTCTTCTTTAAGTCTTATGAAAGCTGAGTAAGATCTGTTTTTTGTTTTTTTCTTCAGTTAACTTGATAGACACCAATTTGTCTCAGGGAATAAAATGGGCAGTCTGTGAAGGTGTTGTTCGTCTTTGTTTTTTTTGTTTTTTGTTTTTGTGACCTCGGTCAGTGAGGAAGCCGGGGATGTGTGCTGAGGAGCTGCTGGCTTAAGTGAGACTGATGCTGGGAGGATCTTGCTGGGCAGAGCAGATCTCGTGCATCCTTGGCTGAAGGTGCTCTGGTTCTGAAAGAGGCAGCTTGTGGCAGGGTCGGGTTCATCTGAATCCTCTGCTTTGCTCTTTCAGAGTTACTTCTGGAGCTTAGGCACATTTGTACTTGCAGGAGGCAAATCCTCGTGCCTCTTTTTGGACTAGTTTTCTTGGTGGCATTGATTTCTGCTGTCTTACTGATTTGTCTGCTCTGCCTTGTTCCTTAGCTCTCTGTGTGCAATGGGCCTGAAGCTTTTTCTAATTGGCAAAATTATCTGGGTTGAGTAAAAAGCACTGTTGTTGTCAAGGGAATAAAATATCAGGTGGCCTTCTGAAGATGAACGCTAATCCTTTATATTCACTACTTGTTTTGATACTGCGATAGCTTCAGATTACCTGTTGGCACTCCAATTAACTTCTATAATATAAAATAAAATTTAAATTCTGATTCAAAATTGGTTTGCAGGATTATAACAATAATCCTGTGGCACTAAAAAGTAAATTGCCTTATGTGCGGAATGTAACTTGCTTACAGAATTGTCCTTTTCGTGGCTCTTAGTATGAGGCTACTTCTTTGAGTATCTTTCTCTTGCTGGGTAGCTCTTAGAGTTCACTGTATGCTTACACATTTTTGTTACTGTATGCAGTCTTAAGCTTTGAAATGTTCTTGTTTTCAGGTTATACCTTATCAATTCTCCAGTGGTAAGAGCAGAAAACTTAAGATTTAAGGAGGAAGGAGTAAGGGACATACTGAAGGATGTCTTCCTGCCCTGGTACAATGCATATCGCTTTCTAGTTCAGAACGTTCACATCCTGCAACATAAGGTATGGATATCTCAATCATGGCAATGCCAACTGGAAGGGTTTTTGCATCTTCCCCTCTTACTGTGGAGTAGTGTCAGAGAGATTTAGGTTTGCAGAGAGCTCTTTGTGGGTCACCTGGTCTTGAGCTTCTTACTCAAAGCGAGGCTGATTTCCAAGGTAGTTCAGATTGCCTGTACTCACACTGCAAGTTCCTCTGCTCTGAGAACATTGCTTAATAGCATGCAGCTTTAAAACAAATAGAGCTTCAAATAAGTAATGAAAGGAAAAGCATTTTCAGCAGCGGCTGCTGTGACAATTTCTCAAACCAGTTCACATACTGTAACTTTAATTATGAATCTGCATAAAAGTATTTAACTTGGGAATATTTGATACAATACATAAGCCACAGCAATGTGTTTGCCTTCTCTGATGTGACAGTTAATTATTTTTAAAAATTAAATGTAACTTAAAAAAAAAAAATGGAAAGAAAGGTAAATCATTTGCAGTAATGCCTTGGACTAGTAGATTAAATTTGAAGTAAAAATGCTGGATAAATTACATGAGTTTCTGTGCTTCTAGAATGAAAGCAAGATAAATATTTCCTATAGTAATATTTCTTCAAAATTGAAGACTTTGCATGTATGTTGTATAGGTTTTGTTGAAACCATTTTTATTTTTTTCAGCTAAGATTAGTGATAAAGTTTCCAGCTTGCTTGTGCAGACTTGCATGGGAGTGGGGAAAAAAGTCCCAACCTTGTAGTACACATGAGATTACAGTGGCAGTTTAATCACTTTGGAGAGCTGCCATTTGAAGCCATAAAGGCAGCTGACTTCAATAAATAATACAGTAAATGGCTGACTTAAATAAATGACTTATCTTTTTAACAGCCCCTTTTGGGAAGAAAGTCTGGTAGCTTCAGAGCCTAATATTTAATGAACCTTTTCTCAAGATCCCTAGACAGCATTTATCAGACAACCTTGTGCATTGCCCACAAATAGATTTCAGCTTTTGTTTAACCTTTGAATTATCTAATGTGTGCTTTGCTGTGTTTTGCTGTGATCCCATTAAATCTTGCAGCTGGAGGATGGAAGACCCCAGTGGAAAGTCCAAGTGCTTAAGCAAATAGCTTTGGTGATTCAACAGATGCAAGTCATTTTTATAGACAATGAAACAGTTTCTTTGCACCATATTAGGCAAAATAATGAGCTATTGGAGGTGATACTGCTTACATTGGATTTAATGCTCAGGTTTTAACAACTTTTTTCATTGTATTCTACCTCCTGTTAGAAACTACAGTCTCATTGTCCTGGGTGAAGTCTAATAATAGTTTTCTGCTTACTGTAATTACCTCCATAATTGAAGTCGGTTTAATGATTGCTGACCTAGCTCTGGGATTGCTGCACTTCTGGGTGCACAGATATATCTTTATTCTTAGAATCTTTTCCTGTATGCTGCATAAGTGGATGCATAATTATTGGGTTAAATTATCCAAGCAGAATTTTTACCTGGATTCTGAGGGAAGGCAAATTTTGAAGACTTGTAAAACCCAACAGTAACTGCAATTTAAAACCAACAGACCTCCCTGCCCCATTTTCAGCTGGCTATAACATATGCCTGGAGGTGAGGCAGTTCATGCACTGGGTGCTGTTCTTTCTTATGGCCTTGCTTACAGTATCCTGCAGGATCTGTGAAGTGTTCTAAAATTTCTTGGGTGGGTGCAAACATTGCTGTTCTGGTAAGCAACAAAATGCACTGTTGGGATGCCTGAACTTTGTTTGGTTTTCTTAGTGGGGGTTGCTGCTTGCTTCTGTTTTTCACCCTGCTGAAGTTGTGATGTCATCTTAAAAATTGTATCTTTTAAATGTTGTTCCCCCAAATACGATTCATCTTGGTCACTGTATTTCTTGTAAACATTTCTGAGTTCTCCTAGATAAGAGTGGTGTAAATTCAAGAGCCCTACTCTGTGTCTGGGAGCTGTGGTTTACACTGCAAGCAGGGAAGGAACTGCTGCATACTGTTGTGTGCTGTGCTACGTTTTGTCTGCTTAACAGATCCAAATAACAGGGCTCCTTTGCAGCTGGAGGTGTTGAGTGGTGAGATCAGGAGCGGTGGGGAAGTCTAGGTTTTCTTTGGTTATTTCTGTTATATCTTTCTGGAATTTATTTTTCTCTCTTAGGAAATGGTGTAACACAGCAAAGGTGACAAGGTAGTTGGGACTGACAGGTGGTTTGATACAAAGATTCGAATATTAAACCCTTATGACTTGAAAATGTGTTTTTATGTTGATGATAGGATGAGGGAAGAGAATTCCTTTACAATGAGAACACAGTTAAGGAGAGCAATAACATCATGGATAAATGGATTCTTTCTTTCACCCAGTCGCTCATTCAGTTCTTCAAAGCTGAAATGGCAGGTATGCATGTGTTTGGTGGGGTGGGTTGAATTTTTGATCAGAGAATGAACCATTTCATCCACAGACTTCCACGTTCTACTTGAGACTCATGGATAAAGCAGGGTACTGTGTAATGTATCAAATGCTGTTTCTCTGGGTGTAAATACAGATTTTGCTATGCTGAGATTTTGAAAGGTAAGGAAGCACTTCTGTCACAGCTAATCCTGTCAACTTGGTGCTGCAGCTTCTAGGTATAACTTCTAAAGTGCTTGGAACAATTGATAGTTCTCTTACAGTGGCTAAAAGATGACAGTGAAGAGGAAGTGAAATAGCATTTGGAGAAGCTGCAAAAAAAGAGCAACCAAACAACCAATGCCAACGTTCCCACTGATTAAATCAGCTAAAAAAATTTTGAGCAGTACATGGGTGTGAGGGAACAAACTTTTCCTTTCATTGTTGCATGGAGAAGATTTATTTGTAATCATACTGGGAAATCTGTAAAGCAGGGCAGAATTTGCTAGGATACCACTTAGCTTTAAAAAGATCCTTGCTTTTTTTTTCTTCTTCATATGTTGTCTTTTTTATCATCTCATAAATCTTAATGTTCATATTGTGTGCAGACTGTTTCAGTTGCAAAAAGAAGAGGCAAGAGTCCCTGAAGTAGTCAGATTCAGCAAGCTTACCATCTTGCTGATGAAGTCATGATACTATCTGATCAAGTTTGGGGTTCTTTAAAGGCACTGGACTTCTTAGCATTGGAAAGGAGGTGGCTTTTGTCATTGTAGTCACTGTTTATGAGCAAACCAATGTCCCCCCCCCATTCCAGTGATCTGAAGTTGCCCTCAGAAGAATTTTTAGAAGCCTTCCACAGGTGTACTTAGGTCTGGGGAAAGAAGGCATTAGCGGGGTGATAGATAAAGCTGGGGTTAAGGCTACAGGACAATCCTCTTCTGCATCAATCCCTTCTTGTGTTCCCTGTCTTAGACTGGCATGTTCACTCTCACCAAGATGTTAAATGTGATTATCTTGCTACAGTAAATCAAGCTTGTTATTTTGGTAATAAAACTTAGATGAGGTCATCTAAAAATATCTCATTAAAGGAAAAGAAACCTCAAGCTACAAAGAACAGAGTTTTGTCTGTGTGTTAGAAATGTGAGTTCTTCCTATGAGCACCTTCTTAACAAGTGATGGTGGTGTGGGTTGAGTTTCATGTGTTACCACAAAAAATTGAGCCTATCCAAGTTTTCATGCTCCGTATAGGAAGGAAAACATTTTGAGGGAGAATAGAAAGTATGTGTGTACTTAAGATCTTGGATTAGTATGGAAATGGAACAGAAATGGTATTTGTAGGAAGATGATTGCAGGTAGAAACTATCGATCTGCTCTGGGTTTTTTAGGGTAAGTTGAAGCTAATGAAAAGGTTTTGTTTCCAGGTAAACCTGAATCTCTTGTGAAATGTGTATTGTTCCTTACTGCTGTTCTAACTACTCTTCTAACTCCACTAATCACAGTTAGAAAAGAGCTGGGTGTTTGCCCAGAGAGCTGTGGGTGCCCCATCCCTGGAGGTGCCCAAGGATGGGCTGGAAGGAGCCCTGAGCAGCCTGATCTGATGGGGGGAGCCAGCCCATGGCAGGGGTTGGAACTGGGTGGGCTGTAAGGGCCCTTCCAAACTAAGCCATTCTGTGACTTCTCAGAAACACAGATTCCCCTATAAATAATTTCTTCCTTCTCGCAGCATGACTCTCCTGAGGGCTTCTTTTTCAGGTTTAAATACCAGCACTCTACCTTAAAGACGTCACTATTTTAGAAAATGCAATGACAAGTGCAACAAAGATCTTAAAGATCCATTTTATTCAGTAGTTGTTTGATTAATGGAACTGATTCAAAATTGTGATGAAAAAAATCCTTGCCTTTTAAAGAAGTTACAACCAAGTTTAACTTTAAGTAATATTTAAGCTTTCAAAGTTTAAAAAAATAAAACAGCACCCTTGTGAACAACTCAAGGTTTTTCTCATTGCAGTATGATGCTCTTGATGAGCTTCTTTCTTTCTTTTTTCTTTTTTTGACTGGTCATTCTCCATATTTTCGTGTTGCACTGAACTTGAAAATACATTTGTGTTTATCTTCTTATCTTGTCAGGCTTGCTGTTACTTCATGTTCTTTTCTACTGTATTTGTTGGGAAAACAATTAAAAAAAAAAAAGCAATTATCCCCAAGTTAATTGAAATTGGTGTCTCATTTTAAATCTGGTCAAGAAAAAAGATGCTGGCAGTAATTGATAATAAAACTTCATCGTATGTTTCTACAATAGTTTCCATTGAACTCATGGTGACTCGGCTGTATTTATAGCATGCACAAATCTAGGATTTGTCAAATCCTTCACGATTAATAGTCTCTTATCCACTATCCTCTTTGCGAGTCAGATAAAAGCATAAGGCTTCCACAATGCATGTTTGTGTAGGATTAGGGAAGTAATTTGGTGGCAGATACTTGTCTTGAAGCATGAAACAATGACGTGTAATTTCTTAATGTGATCTTAACTTAATAGTATGTCTAATCACACTTTTATTTTTACTAACAAAAGTGTTTCTGATAAAGTTTGACTGAAGTTATCACTAGAGCTGTTAATGATAAAGTATTTAAGTGAGAGGCTTGATGGAGGGAGCCAACACTACCTACAGTCAAGTTTTTCTCCTCTAGCTTACAGGCTGTACACGGTAGTCCCTCGGTTAGTGAAGTTTGTAGACATTCTGACCAACTGGTATGTGAGGATGAATCGCAGAAGACTGAAGGTATGCATCTGCTTCTGTGTCTTGTACTGAAAACAAAAGCCAGGCCTGTGTTAACTTCATACATAGCAGCTTCTTGGTGTTGCACAAAAATCTTTACGCTGTTTATAAATACTGTCAGTTTGTACCTGATAGTGGAAATGAGAAATTAATGGGTTTTTTTCCTCTTGGCTTTGAGAAAAATCAACCAGGCAAACAAAATGGACAGTAATTTTGTTTTATTTACTGGATGGGGTTGAACAAAATGAATACAGTTTGGAAAAGCACTTCATTGCATTCATATAGGAAATCTTGGGAATTAACTGAAATGCATGTAGTGATCCTGACATAGTGATTGGTTAGGTTTTTTTTCCCCACTCATTTTTTTTTTTATTTTATTTTGACAAACGCTTTGAATAGGGCGAGAATGGGACTGAGGACTGCATTATGGCCCTGGAAACCTTGTTCAGCGTTTTGTTTTCCATGTGCAGACTTATGGTAAGACAATTACAGCTGACTAATGGACTTTTAAAAATGTAATTAATCTAAAAGCATGCATCTTTTGAGTTGTTCGTAGAAACTCAAGGTATAGAGTTCTCTCCTGACGTGAGCAGAGCAGGGATATTGCTGCTGTCTTGCTCATTTCCCACCTTCCCCTTTTCTTGGCTTGTTTGGCCAGTGCTACTGTAAAGAATGCAAATATCACCTAGCTTAGGGAGAGACATTCAGAGTTCTTATCTGGTAATCAGGCACGTGGAGCTGAGGAAGAAGGTCAATGAGTAGTACCATTTATTTCACTCTGCTTTTTGAGTACCTACATAGTTATGTATCGAAGACATTGGATGTTCTGTTTTTGATGAGCTGTCCTTATGTAATTTGTAAGCATTACTGATTTATAATGTATAAACAATAAAGAAATGATAATGAATGAATGCAACATTACAGGCTCCGTATACTCCATTTATCACTGAACTGATGTACCAGAATCTGAAGACACTTATTGATCCAGCCTCAGTTCAGGAGAAGAATACTGAAAGCATCCACTACCTCATGCTTCCCCCAGTGAGGTAAGAGATGTCTATTGTGGGGCAAAATGAGTTTTTACTGTGTTTTTTTTTTATTTTTTAATTATTCCAATTAAGCCTGTTTAAAACTGCTTTGAGTAACAGGAAAATGCTGCTTCAGTAATGTGAATGGAAGACTTTTAAGATGGTAGTTCAGACTTCTTTTTTTTCTACAAGTGCAGAATGTTCAAGTTTTCATTAAACTCTGGTTGTTGGCCCCTTTTCTGTAGGAGGACATGTCTTTAGCAATACACATCCCAGCTTTGACAGTGAATGTGAATTTTCTCTATGCATTTAGGCAGTAGAATTCTCAGTTAAAGAGTTGTAGAGATGAGACGGAAAGTGTTTGGGAGGAATGCATGCTTCCCACTCAGAATTCAAACCTTGTAGCAATGTTTCTTTTATGGATGCTATATATCCTTTGAGGAAAGCTTATGCTCTTTCTGCTTGCTTTAGTAGTGAGAGCTCTTGAGCAAGGAGTCTGAGATTCATGTAATGATGGTGTTGATTTTCTTTTTTTGCATACAGACAAGGAATATCCTTTTTATTTTTCAATAAGTTCTGACAAAAAGCTAAAATGTCTACCTATAGGGAGCCCAAAAGGATTATAAAACTTCCTTGCATGCCCTACCATTGTAAGAATGCTGGAGTTGCTTTGCCTTTTGGCCTTTCTGAGCAAATGCTGATGCCAAATCCCATGTGGATTAGAATTATTGTTTTGTGTCAACCACATATGGAGCCAGTAGAGTGAGTTCTTCTGGCTTCAGCTCAAGAATTAAGACAATTGTCCAGAGATTTGCACTTCCTTGTAAGAGGGTGCATGACATAGGAGAGCTTTCCAGATGGATCACTTGTTTGAATGCTAATAAGTCAAGGTTTTTTGTGTTTCTCACGTGTCTCAGAAAGGTTTAGCTCTGTGAGGGTTGTATTGGACACATGCTCCAGATTGTCAGCTTGATCCAGTTAGAATTTGATTCCTAAATGGTGGGGTGTGTGGTGGTGCTGTTGTTGTTTTTTCCAGCCAAAGAAGGCACTTGTATTACAGTAATCACTAACTCATTAGTGCCTTGGTACTACATTTGTGTGTTAAGTTAGTGCCTGCACTTTAGTCTGCTGTTAGTCACTGGATGTGAGAGAACCACACTTCTCCTTTTCCTTTTGCATTGCAGGTCAGTTCAAAAACCCTGAAGGATAAAGGAGATTACCTTGATCTTTTACATGTTAGTTTAAGAATTCAAACCTTGTAGTAATGTTGTTTCTTTTATGGATGCAGTATATCCTTTGAGGAAGGCTTATGCTCTTTCTGCTTGCTTTAGTAGTGAGAGCTCTTGAGCAAGGTGTCTGAGATGCATGTAATGATGGTGCTGATTTTCTGTTCTCTGGCAAAGTGCTGTAACGAATGTGAAATTGGATGTGAAGCTTGTGAGTTATCAGAAATGCTTTTATGTTCCTGGAACATGGGCTAATGGTAGGATAGGAAGCTGATTTGTAGGAGCTCAGATCAGGCATATACTTAGCATGGGCGTTTAAAAGTGACTTAGCTTCTTTTATTCCTGTTAGTGCTGCATTGTGCAGATGTATGCATTTGAGTGGCTGCACAGCTCTCCTATTTCCTACGTTTGCTTTGGTTTTTGTCTGCTAGAAGTATGTCTAATTTACTGGATCCCCTGCATATCATTTTTTTTTCCCCTTGTCTGATTAAAAGACATGTTTTCAAAGCTAAATTAATGTTGGGGATTTAGTTTCACCTCAAGTTGCTAAGCACATCATTGTGTTTTTTTCTTGGAATGTTTTTCTAATGGCCATGTGAGGAAAATATTGTTAGCCAAGAAAGAGATGTGAGAAACTTCACTGGTGCAGCTTTAGCAAATATTTCATTAGCCTCTGACAATATGGTGGCTATGCAGTGAAAAACCTGAAAGACTTGGCCACATTCACAACCGACCTTGAATGAATACCTGTGTTACAAAGCCCCCAGAAGTATTACTTGGTTGCATTTGTGGGCATGCATGCAAACCATCAAAGCTATCCTCATGTTGTTGCTCTACAGTGCAGTTAAATAACAGCAAGTAATATTGAAATACTTCTACATTGTACTATTCAATCCGTTGTGGGGGCTAAATTTTACATTGTGCAATGTACATATTTCCAGGATTTTTTGCAGACTGTTATAGGTACCAGTTCTTGGAAGAACAGAAGCTTCAGAGAAGGTAGTGGTATTTTAATTGAAGCCCTAGTATAGATGTGGCCACCTGGAATTAGTCTTGCTTTAGTAGTTTTTTTTCTCCTG
This sequence comes from Perdix hodgsoniae, assembly GCA_035772895.1. Taxonomy (NCBI): domain Eukaryota; kingdom Metazoa; phylum Chordata; class Aves; order Galliformes; family Phasianidae; genus Perdix; species Perdix hodgsoniae. The sequence continues at coordinate 284,982 of JAPSGF010000051.1, forward strand.
GACAGTCAAATATGTAGTTTTCATCCCAATGCAGCTGACAACTTTGTTACATTCACAACCGTCGTTTTTCACAGCAGTACTTTGATATGACACTTGGGCAGTTTTAAAGGATCTGTTCAAATTATGCAGCTTCTCAAGAAATCAGGAAAACCTCATTCTCAGATCTGTTGGATGCTAGTACATTTGGAACAAGACATGCATGTCTGCTTACTGAAGGAAAAGAAAAGGAGAGGGAGGGGAGCTGCCTCAGAATAGAAGGGTATTGTAATGATAAAGCCAGAAAAAATGACAGGACTGTCTAGAACATCAAGCTATAGTACATAGAATTCCTGGAAAAGATAAATTGAGATCCAACAAGTTTGTTCCATTACGGGTATTTCATTGTCATTACAGGTATTCTATTTATAATACCTTTTTACATCTTCTGGTAATATTAAGAATGTAAATCTTGGTTTTTATTGAATACTAATAAAACGGGCAGCATGACTCAATTCGTCATCTCTGTTTTCTGAGAGGTGCTAATAAAGCACAGTTTAAAAACAGCTGTTTTTATTTTGTCTTAGAGTAAGTTATTTCTCCATCTTTTCCACAAAGAGAGAAATGTGTTTATTTTTCATTTAGTCCCAAACAGGACATTATGGGTCTCCTATATACAGGAAATTTCAGGGAGTTAGGTCAAATATTGTAAATCTTCTCAAACAAATGCAGATATGATGAAGCATTATAACTTTCCTTTTTTAATTTAGGGAGGATCTGATCGACAGAAAAATTGAAAATGCTGTTTCTTGTTTGCAGTCTGTTATTGAGCTTGGACGAGTAATCAGAGACAGAAAAACCATTCCAGTAAAGGTTAGAATTCTTAATACTTCTTACTGGTACCTTGTGAGTATGCTGTGGCTTTGTAACTTTGGGATAAGCCTGGGGAAAATGAGTAATTAAGGTTGGAATAGCAGACATAATTCAACAGTGAATTACTTCAAACTATTATGTAATGATTTCTGAATATTGTTATTTTCATTAAGAAGGATAAAAGGTTTTTTTTTTATTTTTACCTCTCCCCAGTATCCTTTGAAAGAAGTAGTTGTTATCCATCAAGACCCAGAGGCTCTAGAAAGCATCAGGTCTCTAGAGAAGTACATACTTGAGGTAAGAACGTCACGTCCATAACGTTTAACTGGGTTGCGTATATTAGTCAGTTATCTTAAGAAACAAAATCCTAATTTCCCACACTGTATCTGGCAATAACTCAGTAGGTAAAATTAGTTTAAGAGATATAATGAAAGGAGTTATCAGTGGGGATGATACGCAGAAGTGAAGGTTGACTGACTAGGCAGTCAGTTGTAGTACTGAGATGTACTTCTCTCAAAGCGTGTGCAACTTCATTAATGAGTAATTAAGAGACTGTGAAGGGAGAAAACATAAAGTAATGTTCAACTGTATGTTGTTAAAGAGATGAATTACAAAGTCTGTGCTCTCCAGTTAAAGAACATTTGGTGGTTAAGTTGGGTAGTTGAGAGAGAGGAGTTCTGTGTAAGTGTGAATAATAGTCCAGACAAGATTGTCACAAGATGTTGCTTAGGAGATATAAATAAAAATACAACAAGGTCTTAGTCTGTACATCTGGTTATATGTAGCTGCTCGTGGATGCCACTGCAATACTCTTCTAATATGTGACCATTAGAGAAATGCAGCCTCTGCCCTACATCTAAATCTTGATTTGGATAAAAGCCTTCGCATTCAAAAATAAAGTGAAGTAAAAAAAAAAAAAGTTGTTTTGAGCTTAACTTGCTGGAATTGGCTGGACTTTCTGCTTTTAGTCAGTCATTTAAAAATCCATAGTATTCTTAAGAAGTGAAATAAAAAAGTTTTTTGTAAATAAACTTCATTTATTTGGATGTTTATAGTGTAAATATATATTTTTAAATTCAGTATTGCATTTTAGCAGCTATTTTGAAGGCAGAAAGCCTATTAAATTTTGATTGCTTAAGAGATCGTATGTAGAGAATGCTTTTTTGGGCTTTGTGTTCAATTACATTTCATTACAAATAGACTTTATATGTGCTTTCATGTCAGTGATGTATGAGGAATCAAACAGGAAGAAGGAATAGTGAGATGTTTTTCAGCTGCAGTGATGAATTTAGATAAGCTGTGGTGCCAAGTTTGCATTGGAATTTTTAAGGCATCAGCATCTAGAAGAAAACAACTTGCAAAACAATAGTATTAACTTCTTAATTAAATTTAAGCATTATCTTAAATTTCTCGTGATGGTGCATTTGATACAATGAGCTATGATACTGTAATTTTTCACAGCTAGCAGCCTAGGGGTTTTGCAATTGCATCACTGAACAGGAAGTACAATAAATAAATATCTCCACTGTAAGATTGGAGGCCTTTCAGAACAACTCTGGAAGGGAGTGAAGAAAAAAGGAAAGCTTGTTAAGCAATACTGATCTTGCTGAGAAGTCTTAATTTCCTCTTGCTGTAGTAGACATTTGTTGGGTTGGGTGGTTGCTTGTCACCCAGATCTTTCACTGTTGCCTATGGAAATATGCCATGACTTTGCATGTGTCACTGGAAGGAAAGAATTGCATTTCAAGGACCAGTTCTTTGCTAGGAAAGCAGAATTCTAAAGGCACGCATTTGCTGTTGATACTGGGTATAATTTATGAATTAGTGTATAAATCAGGGATTATTTTGTGACCATAACTTCTGTATTGATCTGCCTTGATTGTTCACTTGAATCCTTCCCTTACGCAGTCTGTCTGTATTTCTGTGGCTCTTGATTCAATGACTGTGTATAGAGTACATTACCAGCCTGCCCTTGGAAAATAACACCTTTCTAATTGTTCAGATGATATTCCCTATTTAATACCTCCTGACTGATGTCTTTTTTGAGGAAGTGATACTAGTCTAATACAGAATCCTTATTAAAGAAGATAAATACAGTGTAATACACAAACTACCCACCTCCCCCGTCTCACCTTTTATTATAGGAGATCTCACTTAAAAGTTTAAAGAATTGTTTCTGAATGCCTGTCAACCACATGCTTAGCCTTCTTGTGTCCTGGCCTCAAATATTCTTGAAATAATCTCTACTTAAGTGAGTGAAAATCAGAAGAGAAAAAAAAATTGACAGCAGTGTAGTTGTACATCTGCACAGCTTATGAAGCTTCTGTTTTCTTTTCATCATAGCTTCCCATTTGGAAAGGTGAGCCATGGGGTGTATTTTTCATCATCCTCCTAAGTCTGTCTTTTTTTTCTGAGTTTTAAGTACTTGGGAAAGACAGATTACTGTTGCAGTTTAATTCTTCATTCTATTTTACTTCTAATATACTTCCCAACTGCTGTTGTACTAGTCTGGCTCCATTGGGTGGAAGTGTGGTGACTGTCTGTTTCTACTAATAATTGGCCTTTGACCTTCCTATCGTGTCACTTCCGATTTGTGAGTATCTGTCACATTCCAGATCAGTTTGAATATGATCATGACAGCATCAATTCCAGCAGCTGTAGTCATTTATGCAGTAGCACATTAAGCATAAAGTTATGGTGCTTTAGCCTTGATGGATTTAATTTCTTTCATAAGTTTATGTAACCTCTTGTGTTGTCTCAGGGAAATGTGTCATGGAGGATGTGAATTACAAGTTGTTTTTCAATTATATTAACCACTGGGAGTAGGGCATATAGGGATTTCTTTCCTCATCTGGAAGTAGTTTGGCCCTCATTGAATGCCTGCCCTCGGTAGGTTAAGGATTCTTTGTTCCTTCTAATGAGGCTGTCTTCAGAGGGCTCTGAAATAGAACATCTGGTCATGTGCTTAAAATCCGATGGAACTTCTTTTTAGTTCAAGTTGGCATTGTCAAGATAAACTACTTTGCCCTGACAAAGAAAACAAAAATCTGTGTTGACGTGAGCAAGATAAGCGCAAATTGCTTGTCTTGGTGACAGCAGCTGTGCCAGCTGATGACAGGAAATTCAATAGATGACTGAAGCAGAGGAGGTCCTCTTAAACTCCCAATTATGTATTACTCCAACAGCACCATTGTTCCCAAAACCTACGTATTCATCTACACCAAGTATCAAAAACTTCTTTTAGGAGACCACTGGGTAAGGAAGTCTTGATGCACAAGACATGTTTAGATAATGTTCTGTGCTTTTGGCTTTTAGTTACTGTGGGGCATAAATTCTTAAATCTCCTTAGTGCACAATTTTTTAATTAAGAAAAAACCTTAATTGATCATTAAGTGGGATTGGCAAGACTTTCCTGTTATGTTAGCTTATAGAAGTGCAAATGTATAATAAAAATAACACGAAGTATTTTGTATCTTAAAATTCAACATGCTGAAGCGTAATGTGTTTTTCTTTGTTTTGCATAGCAATCAACGTAGTTGTTAACCAGGGCAATTCAGAGCTGGAGAGGTCAATGAGTATGGACAAGTGGGAACATTGCTACTTATCTGCAATTTTGTTCAACCTCCTCCTGTATTTAGAACTTCAGAACCTATAACTAGTGCCAGAAATGTGTTTCTCGTGCTCTGTAAGAAAAATGACACCATTTGACCTCATGCAGTTGCCAGCAAAAGAGATGGAAAAATACAATTGTTAATTCTTTGAAAAATTTGTAGATGAATTTTTCAGAAATAACTGTGTTCTTTGATCTACAGTCTTACCCTCTCATCGTGAAAACATAGGAAATCCATTAAATAAATGGAATTTAATATTAGAACTATCCAGAGCATGGACTTTTTGTGTGAAAATAGCTAAGCTCACAAAATGAAATGAATCCAGGAATATTTTAGCAACTGTTGAACATGACTGTGTTTGATTATTTTGTAGGTGGAGCCTTCTACAGCCTTCTAATTGAGTGCTGCTTCTCTACTTCCAGTGATTTAGGCTTCTATTTGAGTAAATCTCTGTGTGTAGTCAGAGTCTTGTCTGCATCCAACCTTTGTATACTGTTCAACCTTCACCTCTGTGTATGGCTATAATCAAGCAGGAATAATTGTTTTCCCTTTCATTAAATTCAAGGTCTACCAGTATTTCATAATGTAATGGTGTCACAGTAACATAGTAGACTGAATTTACGAATGGGCTGAGTTAACTGACACATGAGCTGTGGCAGTGTGTGTGGTTCTTCCATATTGTTTCTTCAAATATGACATAATCAGTAATGCTTCCCTTCTAAACAGAGGACACAGCCCAGCTGAAGCACAGCACTACCATATCTTTCTCTGTTCTGAGAATTGGATGCAGTTAGTAGGGGGATTACAGGACAGTTTGATTGTGTCTGGCTCGTGGAATACTGGCACAAACTAAAGGCCCTTGTACAGCACTAAGGATGTATGAAATATGCTGCTTCCTGTTGTGAATACGAAGGACCATTTGCCCCACTTTGTGTGAATGAGATGTAACAGGTGTATTGGTTTTGGTATTCTAGGGAAATAATAATAAACAGTACTTTAAATCAAGGCACTACAATGAGGCACGTATAAACAAATCCAATATACAGAGTTGCTTTTTTCTTTGAAGAGTTGTTCCAGTTTTACAATTAATAATGTATACGGAAGAATGATTTCCTAATGTAATTAGCATAGGAAAATTATCCTAACAGACTTGGCTTGTATGTAATTTACCTAATCAGGCCGAAAATCATCTTCAAATTTGTGCTGGTTTTTTTTGGATTGCTATTTTTTTCCCCACGAGGTAGTCACTTACCACTTGTGGGTTCATTCCAATTAAAACTGAATTTCTGGAGTACATAATTTTCATTAGATTTCCTAAAAGATGTATTAAATAAAATTGGATTCATTTGGATTCTTGGCTCCTCATGTCAGTAGGACTTCCTGGGGAATTAGACTTTGAGCTCAGAGGTTGTGTTTAAGCATTACTTCTGAGTAATCCTACTCCTTTCATGCTGATGCCACCATTTACTTCTGCTTCCTACAAGACTTGGAGTAGCTTGCTTGCCAAATGCACTTGATGATTCCATATCATATTTTTGTGAACTCTTAACAACCTTCTGGAGGAGAACAACATGTTAAGCACAACATGCTATAAGTATTGGGCAATCTGACAGTCAAAATCTATGAAACTATAGTGAAATGTGCTTCAGATACATACAGAGATCTGTAACTGTAGAAGAGCAGTTTGTTGGCAATACAAACCTTTCAAGTTCTGTCCCTGATATGCTACAAGGGTAAAGAGCGAGACGATGTGAAACCAGGAGTTTTGGTATCAAGTTGTGCCACGTATTTGTTTTGTAGCTTTACAAGGCAGGGGAAAAATAGGGCTATCCTGAACATTTGAAACAACATTGGGGTATAGTGCTCTTGGTTTTATGGGAGGCATGCCAAGGCCTCTTTTAATGATGTAATTAATAATGTGTGTAATGCGGTTGTTTCTTGGATGGATTTAAGTGTAGAGGAAAAAGGTTTGTGCAGTGTTTTTGAATTTCACATTGTATGCTGGCCAGGCTGGGCAATTACGGTATATTTTTAATGGTAATTTTAGTATGGTTATACGACGAGGAAAATACTTGTAATCAAGAACATAAGAAATGACTTACTGGCTTAGAGTAATGGCTCATCTGGCACTGTATACTGTCTCCTGCAATAGCAGAGTCTGTTCAGAGAGAGCACAAGGGTTGGGTTACTTCTTGCAGTAGATGCGTTTCCTCATCAGCCATTTGCAGCTGTTGTATTAAATATGCTTGACTCGTCCCAACCCCTTCCTTCTACTGTCTTCTCACCTGCCTGTTGTCAAGAGCTTAATTTCTTTCTGAGCATGCTGATACACTCTTGCCTTCCTCCACTTTCCTCTTGTGCTATCAAGTTCCATGAGTTAACTCCTCAATGTAAATTGTTTTAAACCCATCTCCTGCAACTTCTACTGCGTGCTCCTTAACTTGAGAGATGATTTGGGGATTTGATAGATTACACTTTTTTTTTTATCCAGCACTTTGATAACTTTACAAACCTCAGTCATATTCCCCCCCTTAATGTTCTTCTCTCCAGAGAGTGCCAGTCCTATGGTTTCTTCTCGTGTGGTACCAACACTGTCTGCTCAATCAGTTCTTCTGTAAAACTCTGTCTACAACATGTTATAACAACTATGTTACTGTTCAAAAGTGGGTACAGAAACTACAAAAACATTACTCGAAATAGGGACCCACTCAAGATTCTGTGTAGTGGCAAAATGACACTCTTGGTTTTGGATCCCTCCTAAAGTCGGAAGAGGTTTTTGGGTGTCCATACACACTGATCTTTGGAGCTCCTGTGCAAAGCATGCATAGTGGTTTTCCTGAGCAAGGTGTTTTTCTGTACAGGAAGGACTTAGGATAAGCAGCTAAGAGTCAGAAAGAAGCAGTAACAGTTGTGCAACTTACAGCGTAAAGTTGTTGCTAATAGTTTTCTGGCTAAAAGCATTCTGAAAAGCAAGTTTAGTCACATACTTCCTCTTGAATTTTGCCAGGCCATTTTCTAGTACCATTGCACACAGAGATACTAGTTTTAACTCTCTGGGGCAGTTGTAACATTAAAATAAGAGAGGCTGTTGAAATCTGATTTGTCTGGTGGTGTCAGTGGAATGTTTGCCTAAAGGCTGAAGACAAGAGTCGGATCTTCTGTGTTGATTGGGTTTACTGGCTGTGCTGTGTTAGCAAATTACTTGGCTCATAGAGGCAGCCATTCAAAAAATGTGCAGCATAGGAATTATGCCTTTCCTAGTGCTGTGGTCCATCCTTTTGTACCCTCCTTTCTAGCAGTTGTCAGAAATGGCTGTTCAGCTTCATTTTTTTTCTCGTGGTGTCTTTATATAGGAACTTAACGTACGCCAGGTGACGTTATCCACAAATAAAGATAAATATGGAGTCCGGCTGAGAGCAGAGCCTGACCACATGGTGCTTGGGAAGCGTTTGAAAGGTGCATTTAAGCCTGTCATGGCTGCAATCAAAGAGCTGAAGAGTGAGCAGCTGGAGGAATTCCAAGAGACAGGTATGTGGTGGTACAAATCACCAAACGGTGGCAAAGCTGACCCAAAAAATAGGCATTTTGCATCTATAAGGAAAAAGTAAAGCAATTGCACATGGACTGCCTGTGTTGATTAAGGATAGGAACAAATATGAAAGTCTCCTTCTGTGGAGCTCAGAAAGCATAAGGCTTACCTTACAGCTATTATCTCTATTCAATTTTATGTTCATTAAGAAATCTTGTTCTGTTTTCGTTTATTATTTTCTTGACCGTGGAACAGAAGTGTTTTACATGTACTCATCTTACTCCATTCGTTTGTTCAAGGTCCATTGTATGTCCAAAATGGAGCAAGGAGTAAGCTGTTCTGCAAGACTGAGTCAAACTGAACTGAATATTGTGTGACAGCTTTTATTCTGAATACGTAGTTTCAATTCCAGCTTTACAGGTGGATGTGAACTTTCCAGTCATCTGTTTGGTTAACTGCTTGAATGTAAATTATTCACTTAGTTGAAAATGTAGGTTATTTTTAAGTTTTATTCTGTTTCATTCAAAGTGTGCACCGACAGCTGCTGAAATGTCTTGCTTTTTAGCAGAATTCTGCTGCCTGTAGAAGTGCTAGTAAGAAAAACCTGAATGTGGGATAGTTCAGTGTGTCTTAGATGTTTAATTGCTGTTTAACTTCATGGTTAATGTTGTGCATTTCATGGATTTAAGTCTGAAATTGTAAGTGTTCTGAACTTCCAAGAATTTTGCTTACATCAATTGTAAGAGAGGCTCTTCTGTCAATTCTGTAGGCACCATTGTTGTAGAAGGACATGAGCTTCATGGGGAGGATCTACGTCTCATGTATACTTTTGATCAGATTGCAGGAGGATCTGCCCAGTTTGAGGCACATTCTGATGCTCAGGTAATCTTATTGGTTATTTGTTTTTAAATCGAAGGCAGCATTCCTCTAAAAATAAAATGAAAATGAAAAGTGGGGGTTCTGCTTATTCAGCTGGGCTCTTGGTATTTGGTGAACACTCTTACTGGTTTTAGAGATGTTGAAGTACGTCTTTCAGTGTGATTTTGTGAGGCGCTCTGTGAAGATGTAACTATGCTTCTGAGCAAGCTACAGTGGCATGTTTCCAGTATGTCACCTGTTCAGCTGTCTTCTATGCATTACCTTAGGTTTTAGTTCTGCTGGATGTTACCCCAGACCAGTCTATGGTGGATGAAGGAGTGGCCCGGGAAGTGATCAACCGCATTCAGAAGCTTCGCAAAAAGGTTGGGAGGCAGTGAAACAAGACAATTTACTCCTGAGCTATCTTTGTATGACATGTAGCAGAAACTGACCTTTTAAGCACAGACCTTTTATCATTTACTCCTCATCTGTCAACTTTCTGAAATAAATGGTTAGAAATATATTTGTATTTGTAAGTAGCTAGAGTTGAACCTTGAGCTGTTACTGTAAATCATTGGTAGTGAATAAACATTTTTAACCAAGCCCCTGTTGCTTTTCTTCAGCAACGTAGCTGAAGGGAGTGTTAACCAGCTCTCAGGCCTGTCCTCCTCCTGCTAAGTGTTCTGTTCTGCAGTCAGCAGTGGTGCATTTCCTCAGCTGAGTTGGTGGAGAGCCAAGGCATCTGAGCCTGGGACTGCAAAATGGAACAAGTTTGTGCCTTAGCAAATTGCAGGAGGCACCAATTGACACTAATGGTTCTGCTCTAAATTGTTCTGATGCTGTCTGACCTTTGTGTTGAAGCACTTCGAACCAATGTAACTTCTACAATACCAAGTGAAAAAGAGCTGAAGTCAGCATTTCCATTTTGTGCTTGGAAAGCCAGGTCACCAGCAAGGTGATTAAGAGACTAGAAAGTCTTTAAACAAAACATGCATGTGACTTTCTACAGTTAAAGTTAAAAGTTTCAGAACCTGCAAGTTTAAACAAAGCAGACAAACAGAATCAAACAAAATAAGAAAACCATGTCCCTAAAACAAAACAATCCCCTGTCTTTTCATGTGCACATGCATTGTATGTGTGGTGCATGCTGTTCTATGATATTTATTTATATAGGGTGTTCCTACTGGACTAACTTGGTGGTGATCAGCTAAAGGCTGTGCTCATGTGCAGTAAGAGCACACATGAAAAATGTCAAGCTTACACCAAAATAGTTATAAAGTAGCTGCAGGTATGTAATGCTCTCTGCAATTATGTACGTACATATCTTTATTATGTAAGAACAGGAAGGAATGTAGCCATCAGGAATCTTACATTCAAATTTACTTCTCTAATGATATAAATTCCTTTAAGTTAAATTTAGGTGAATATCAAAATACTTAATCTTGTTTTCTAATTAACATTTAATATACGTTTATTCGTCGTTTTCTCTTTCCCACTCGTTATCAAAGCATACAAATGATAAAAATAACCGAGTTCTGATCTACAGTAACTATTGCTGGGATGGCATTAGGACATTTTCCTCCTTGAAACTGTTCTCTTACTGAAGCAGAGTTGTGCTGTCCCTCAGTGTCAGTAAGCGTACCATTCCAATTAACTGCTGTTCTTCTGAAGGGTCAGTATGTGAGATGTGACAGAACTGATGTGCAAGCCTAGAAATCAGGTTGCCACGTTCAAAAACAACACCAAGATGTTTTGGAGACTGCTGTGTGTTAAGAAAATATCATTGATTGGGATATTGTTCAATAGAGGAACAGTGCTTAAGCTCCCAGAATTTCAGTGCTGTTAAATGTCTCGTACATCAAGTACAGCTTTTCTATAAATTTGGTAGGTTTTCAGATTAAACAGAAGGAATGGTGAATGAACTTGCAGGTGAGGCATATAGAGGAAAGTGTGCTTTTTGTTCATTATCTTCAGAAGAATAAACCACCATGTTTCATGCCTCTTTCTCTTTCATCTGACAGAATGATTGCTTCATTCTAATATTTCAGTGGAAACTTTTAGTGTGTCCAGTAAATATCTAATACGTTTCTTAATTTAAAAGCATCCTTCTTTTAGTCTGTATACATCTTGCTGTGGTATGTATTATAATTATGTATTTGGTCTCTCCTGCAGCGAAATCTGGTTCCCACAGATGAGATTACAGTGTACTACAGATCATATCCAGAAGGTGATTACTTGGATACTGTCATTAAGGAACATGCAGATTTCATTTTTGCAACTATCAAGGCTGCCCTGAAGCCTTACCCGGTTCCTACCTCAAAAGAAGTTCTCATCCAGGAGACCACCCAGGTAAGAAGAAAACAGCATTGACTGCACAGGCTTCAGGTCATCTGGTTTTAAATGAGCAGGTTGTTTTGATGGCAGTTATTTTTGTATCAATGTATGTGAAATATAGGGGGTATTGTTTCATATCTGTGAGTGTCCATGTTGCTTTCTTTGGGTTTAAAGAGATAACAGATGGGATTGGTTACTTTTATTTAATAGCTTGAAAACAAGGCTGCTTTGGCACTGAATTAAATATTAGGTAGCAATTTGTGTATGCTTGAAGCATTTAACATAGTTATTTGGATTAGATCATTGTTTAGACAGCAAAAATATAGTTGTTCTGTTGAAGTTAATATTCTTTTGTCATTATGCACTGATTGTATTCTGCTGCTGGGGGTGGGTAAGCAGTATTGACACAGATGTGTTATGGTGACCGATGTGCACTTCCAGGTACAAAAGCAGCTGCAAGGTGAAAGAGCCATGTGTGCAGTGCTGCACATGAGTCAGATCAGCTCTGCAGGATCACTGCAGCAGATCTCTGGAAGCTATTAAAAGGAAGAAGGATGTCTGTGTGATAGTGAATATGCATGAAGCTCAAGACAAAAATGAAATGCAGTCTGATTTTTTTTTCTTCCTGGAAGTGTTTGATTGCATTCAGGGTTAATATTTCTGTGAAGCTATTCTGGATCAGTTTTTTTCTACCAGGTCTTAGTTATGAACAACACTCCCAAGGACTCTTTCTGAGGGACAAACCAAATGAGCTGTTGTTGAGAAGATATTGGGAAGGAAAAGCAGCTGCTTGAAAAAGTTGTTAGTAATTGTTGGCAAAAGCAGGTAAACACAAGACAAGGCTTGCTGCTCCACCAGTGCCTTTCTTTAGGCTGTTAGAGGCACTCAGCAAAGAGTGGCATTTCTGTGTTTGTGCTTCTGCCAAAGGCCTTCTCCAAATGGTTTCAAAAAACAAAACCACTCTAAATGGCTGCAGTATCATTGTTTCTGAATGACATGTGTTTCATTGCAAATGTAAATTTGGTGGTCTTCTAGAACGTTACTCATGTAAATCTATAAAAGCACAGGAAATATCAAACTGTATTTTGTTCAGGGCCATGATTTAAGATACAAAATACATTTGTTCATGTAGTATCGCTATGTATTTTTAAATCTCTTCTTCCTGTATCACGTTTGGAAAGGAAGATGCATATTATGTTTCTTGTTGTAGTGTTTCAAGCTGTAATTAATGCACTGATTGCTAATGGGGAGATATTCACAATGACTGACTTGGTATCAGGAGATCTTCTACTTTGGCTGTTCTCTGTAGACAGTGGCAAAAAGGCAGGCTTCTTCAGCAGACATCCTGAGAGCAGCATCCTGTCTTCCTGACCTTCTCTGAGCTATCTCTGGAATTGTCATCTTCTCTCAAGTGTATTCATTTTTGGACTGTATTTTTGGAGGCCGTCACCACAGCTCAGCAGCACTGAGTGAAAATTAGGCTGTTTATTCCACTCTATTTTTTTCTTGCGTTGGATATTCATCTTTAACTTGTATTAGAGATAAAATTATATTTGGAATACTGTCTCTGAAGGAATACGTGACAAAATCTGTTTTATTAAAATCAGAGTGACGTTTAGCATGGTAGGACAAAATTCTTAATGCAGCTTAAGGAAATGTTTTTCAGCAAAACAAGATGCAGATAATCCCATTTCTTTTTTCAGCTGAAGGGATCAGAACTAGAAATTACACTTGTCAGAGGTGGTTTGTGTGAGCGTGTTGGTCCAGCCTGTTGCTACGTCAACCTCAAAGTCTGTGTTAATGGGACAGAGCAAGGTAGGAACGTGCCTGCTTCCTTTTGTCAGGGGTGTTATGACAAGATTGTAGAGAAGACTAAATGAAGAATGTTGGAGCCAAGGACTTGTTTGAAAGGTGGTGCAAGCTCCCTTCCAATAGTACATTTGAAATAGCTCTTCAAAATAAGCAAATAAAAAGGAAAAAAAAAAGCCTCAGATTTGTACCTGAAGTAAATATGTAGGTGTGCACTTGTGTTATTTATGTTCTGCAGAAAGATTTATATGGGAATATTTATATAGAAACACACGAGAATTAAATTTCTGAATATGTATTCACCCACACACAGGCTGTGTACCTGTAGCACTCTGTATAGGTGATGCCTTTCTGTGGAGAAGGTACTGCCTCTGAGAAAATCAGTACCTAAGTACAGAACTGGAAAGAAAACTTAAAATTAGAGAATACCATGATTGTGGTTTGGTTTGTCGAAAGTACTTTTCATAAGCAAGTAGAGTGATACTATTAGAAGCATTACAAGTTTGAGTTACATATTAGAAGGAGAACCAGCTAAGAGCACTCTGGAATTTTTTTTTCCCTCTACATGTATTTATAATTTGTGTGTAAAAGCAAGTATGCTTTGTTACATGTTTGGAAAGTGGGTACATGAAACTACTTACTAAATAAGAACAGATGTGAGTAACAAAGCTGGTGAACATCTTGACACCCAGCCTGTGCCTTTCTAAGCAACATAGTGCTGGATTGTAATTCGGTGACTATAATTTGACTGCTTTGTTAGTGGAAGCAAATATAACTTCCATACTCAATCTGAAATACACTTGAGACATTTTTCCTTTTTGTTTTTCCTTTCCCTTACTGCAAAATTCTTTGGAAAGATATCGTGCTGCAAGTTTTAAAGTAGCTTAGAAACTTGCAGGAACTCATCAGAAAATCATGAAATGCGGATGTTTCTTCCAAAACTTAATTTCATAATTTTGGTTTTAGATGGTGTGTTGCTGCTGGAAAATCCAAAAGGAGATAATACCTTGAATCTCACTGGACTTGTCGATGCAGTCTCCTGCATTTTTGGACTTAAAAATTCAAAACTGACAGTTTTTAATGGAAAAACAGGTAAATGGAGTATAACAAGGGAAATTGAAAGTCTTTTTAGTGGCAGCTAGGAGTTATTTACTGTATAATTTTCCTGTATATATACAAAATTGGCAGGGAAAAGCACAAGGAATATTCTGTTTTATAGTACTTAGCTTATAGTCACATTAGAATGTTTCTAAAAGCTGCTGATAAAATGATGCTCATCTCTTCTGTTATCTTATTTCCGTAGCAGCTCACATCAGGACAAAATCTGATTTATTTCAGAAAGTGTTTCAGTCAGGTCCAGGCTGTGCTGTATGTTGATGACAAGCTGTTATCAGCTATTGCGTGATTTCATTTATTTTTTCCTAATGCCTTTCTAAGCAGGGTGAGAATTAAACTATACACCGAGTGTACCTGTGTACAGAGGAAAAATCATTCTTTTTTCACCTTGAAAAACTTGAAGGTCTCTGCATTTCTTATTATTAGAAAAAAACTATTGAATATTTTTGCAGCTTGAACTTGGTCTCTGTTAAGGCGTGAGAATATGAAGCATCTCCTAAAGATTATATAGATTTATGGGTTGTATCTTAGTATAGTTCATTACAAAGACATGCTAGCTGAATCAGGGAAACGTGATACAATTAGTGACTCAGAGTCACCGACCTGTAACTGGTACTCCCTTCTCTGGGATGAAAATGCAGTTTTATTCTTACATTACATGTAATACTGCAATACATGAGGAAAAAGTGACATCTTAGAGATCAGCACGTGGAGAAAAAGATTAAAGCATTTAGTTACCGGTGTAGTGAATGAATATGGAAAGCAGAATGCTCCATGTCTGTACTGTGATGTGACTTCAGAGATGCTTCAGCAGTAATAATAAATCCTTGTTACATTCTTAGTGGCAATTCCAAGCATCTTGCAATTCAGATTTCATTTTTTCCCTACCATTGCTATGAAGTCTATAGTGAGTGACAAAGACACGATAAAAATCAGAAAAATAGGAGTTGGGCTGTCGGAACCTTTGCTTGTGTGTTTTTGTAGCTACTGAAGCAACATGTAAGAGGGAGATCTAAATAGCTTGTTATACTATAGTTCATTCTTGACTTTCAGTTATAGAGGATTTATAGGACATTCCATGGCCCTCTGTATCTTCCCCAAGTTTTAATTATATTTTTAAGGAGAAGATAGCTTTCCTTTGACTCATTTTTCCATATAGCAATGCTATATTTTATAGCAGTGTGAAACCTGCATGCAGAAGTGGATGTACAATATTGCATTATACCGTCACAGGCACTGAGATGACCTGCAAAAGGCAAGAATAGTTGAGGTTATGTCATGGTTTTGTGATTTTTTTTTTTTTTGATTTTTCGTATTCCACATGATAACATCATGTAGTGCACTGGGAGTTAGTGTTGATGCTCCAATTCTGGTATGTATGGGTACCTGAATTGTATGTTGTTGTAGTCATGGGATTTGGCCCTTCTGGGTAGTAAGAGACCCTTCTGGTCTCTTACTGCCTAGCAGTGGGTGCTGTAGGGTGCTTTCCTAGCTCTTCCAAGCTTTTCAGGTTTGACTCGGTCTCAGGAACTCTCTCTCTCCTATTTTACTTTGATTTATTAGTCTCAATTTCAATTAGATTGTATTATATTGCATTATTTTGCATTCCATTATCATAGTTGGTAAAATAAGTTTCCCCCGCATAGATTGTTGCCACTGTTTTTTGTTTTTTTTTATCTCCCTTGAGCCCAGCTCCCATCTCCTTATCCCTTTTTCCTTTTCCTTCCCATTTTATGGGGCCAGTGGGGCCCAGGGGCCTACTGCCCCCCTGTCATGGGCATAGATTGATCTAGTTAACTCCATAACAGTTTTTTGGTGAAGAATGTGAGCATTAGCTGCTTTTTAGCTTTTAGAACGAATCTCTCTGCTCTTGGAGAGCTTTGTTAGGGAACTTCATCAGCACTTCAGGTTTCTGTGCTGAAAAACCTGACCTTGAAAGTCCAGGAGGACTGCCAGTATTCTGGGATATTTGTAAACTTTGAGCACTGTTATCTTCTGTTTAAAAAATAAAAAAATAGAAAAAAAATTCTTTAAGCCAGAGGCTGCAAAAGCTACCAGCAATGATCCCGCTCTGTGTCGTGGGGGTGCTGTCCAAGGGATTAAAAGCCATCATGTTCCTCACGACATATTGGCCAATTATCAACATAATGATTTCTTGTTGTGGAATTGTTTGTATATAACCAAATAAGGGCACTGATGGCGACACCTGCCTGGTACTTACATGCAGTGTGGTATGATTTGAATTTTGACGCTTACATCCCAAATGGGATAGCTAATTTCACAAATAACACAATGTTCAGACCGATTTCCAGGCTTTCTTCTCAGTTTCTCACACGTTTTTTGAATACTCAGTTAATGTTCATGTTTGTGGGCATACTTCTGTGTGTGTTATCAGTCTTCCTGAATCTATTCCTATCCATTTGTGGATAGGAATATTGTTAAGTGGAAGGAGTCTCCTCCAAAACCAGAGAATGCTGACTGGCAGGGAATATGGAGAGGTTTAGGAAAAATCTTAGAAGCTTGGGGATCCGCAATGTCATGGGATTTCACTCTTGAACACCTGTGGGATCCTGAGAAACTAAGCCAGTATTTGAGTCAGGGATGGTGCAACTTAGATCTAAGGAGGTACAACTTATCTGGGGTTTGGCTTGTGCTTACTGTGCCCTATTAGAGAGAGTTTCCAAGCTGAGGTTCAAGCCAAACAGGGAGATCTCCAAGTCAAATCTGATCAATCACAGGAGATATCAGTAACAATGTCAGTTGCCCCTGTGGAAGGCAAGAAATGGAAACAAGTGTCCTCGTGTCTAGAATGGAAAAAAGAAGTGGAGGAGGAGGTAGAGGAAGATCCAAGCGAAGGGCCCTCCTCAGAACCACCATCATCGGGGAAGGCAAAAGAAAAAGCTAAGAAATGGAGAAGAGAGTGATGAAGAGGAAGTCTCTATTACTACTTGTTGACCTCTGAAGATGACTGAAATCCAAGGCCCAAGAAAGGAGTTTACACAACACCCAAATAAAACTCTCGTTTCCTGGTTACTTCACTGTTGGGACAGCAGGGCCAGTAGCTTGTCTCTAGATGGTAATGAAGCTCGCCAACCAGGAGGCATTGCCAGAGATCCAGCTATTGACAGAGGGATTAGTAGATGTTTGGATGGGGCTGCCACCCTCTGGGAGTGAGTGTTAGTAACCATTGAAGGAAAGATATCCCTTCAAAGATGGCTTGAAGCCTGTAAAGAAAAAGTGGGATACAGTTGAAAAAGGTATCCAGTGCTGGAGGGAAATAGCCGTGGTGGAAATGTTGTATGACCCTATCTTTGTTCCTGATCACCCACTCCAAGACCACAGCCCTGAGTGAGGACAACACCTGATACATGGGGGAAACTCAGAACAGGTTATAGGCAGTCCAGATGCTTATTTGATTTCCTTTCTGCCACTAAGAGAACAAAGTGCATTTCTACTGATGCTGAATTCCTCAAGAGAGAGTGGTAGAAAGTATGTACATGTTCCCCTGTTCTCCAAGGTCCTTTTCAGCTGTGGCAGAGGCTTTGTTTCCTTCTTTCCATGTCACTTTTGCTGTTCTTGGTGTGCTGCTTGAATCCTTCACTCTCTCTAAATAGTCAAGGCAGAGAGGGTATTTTCCTTGCCCACTTATTCATGACATGGAAATTCCCTCAGAAAGCTCTGATGATCAAATTTACTTTTGGCAGAGGTTTTGAACAAGTATTGATCTGTAGGAGATAGGGCTCCCTGAGGAGGCAGGGTTGAATAGAAGCATGTGAGCAGAAAATGGCTCTGATGGACTAGAGAACAGAACAGGGACTCCTGGTGTTCAGTTCAATTTGGATGCAGTCCCTGTGCTTTACCTCCCCAGCCTTTGCTCAGCTAGCATTAGCTGAGCTCTGTTGGTGGCCCCGAGTCCCTTTAGGTAGGGCTGCTCCAAGAGGAATTGCAAAGAAGAGGTCGTGCACTCTGAACAAATAGTTGCTGAATTGTTCCCACATGTGTTAATAAAATTGTGACCCAGTAAAATTGTATTTCTGGCTCCTTGTTTTCTTCCCTGTTATTTCTAGGCCTGTCCACTTTACTTGCAATACTTTATCATCTTGTTTTCTAATTGTAACAAAGATATACTTAGGGTTGCATAATGACATAAAATCAGGCTGTTCTTGCAGGCTAAAATATGTCATGTTCCTCTTTCTCAGTAGAACATTGAAATAATGGGATAAACATTTCCTCCCCAACAGTGAATTGATGCATTTTGAGTAACTGCACAAACGCTGAGCAAGGTTCTGGGATTTGTACTGATCTTCAGGAGGAAAAAAAGTGTCATTTTACAATTTCAGTCGTTTAAAGTAAAGAAAGTGGGTTCAAATCAGATTGTAAAAATAGTTTTCTGATTTTTATTTTATTTTTTTTACTTTGCTCTAGGTAGCTGACAGTGTTACATGCTTCTTGCTGTGAATGCTTTGGGTTGTACTCAGCTTTCCAGGAAGTAGCCTATATTGAAAAAGAACTATTTGAAATGAATCTGTTTCTTTCTTAGACTATGAGAAGCTGCAAGTCACTGAGGGCTTTTAGAAAAGGGAGGGGAGCCAAGGCAAAAAATGAAAAAAAAAAGAAAATGCCCCCAATACTTCTTAAACTGTGCTTTATTTTATCTTTATGATTTTCATGTGGCTTATTATTTAAATTCTATTCTTAGTGTTGTTTTGTGAGCATGTGTAGAAAAAGATGTGTTTCTCTTGAATTTTTAGAAGGCCATGAAGGCTGCTAGGACCCTTAAGAGAGCATTAGCACTTAAATCTCAGCTGCAGGGAGAACTGACTTGAAAAGTGATTTCAGTATTGATGAACATTTCCAATATCTGCTTGTTGTAATGTTATATATGAAAAAAATGATGTGCCTGACTGCTTATTATTGTTATTAGAGGGTTATACGAGCAGTCTAATGATAGCACTGTACATGAGATCTTTGTGAAAATGTCAGTGATCCTGTAATGTGAAATGCTAGGCTCATTAAATGTGCAAATGGCAGTTTCTGTAGCTTGTGCCCCGTTGACCTGCACAGTTCACTGCAACTGTGTAAGGCAGAGCTGTGAGTTACTTGGGCTGTGGCTCTTGCTGTGTCAAGCAGCCCACTCACTAGTGTGGTCTCCTACCTAATACCTGGTAATTGCATGCAACTGGCAAGCAGTGCTGCTTTAGAATTACACTAGGAAAAGCCTGCTGCTGGCTCCTTTTCCAGGTGAAATCTTTTTTTATTCACTGCTTTTTTTTCTTGCTCATCGGCAAGTAAAACCAAAAGCTGTGCCCCTCCTGTGCATGGGTTGATTTTCAAAGATGAGGGATTTGGTGTTGTTTTATGTAAAATACCAGAGGTTTATTTGTAATATATTTATTGATACATTGATTTGGTACTGCGAAACCTGGGAAAATGTTTTGTTTGCTTTAAAAGCACAGTTCCTGCTTAGATACAGTGTGAGGGTAGAAATAGGAAACCTTTGTTACTTCTGTAGGGCAGTTTCATAAACCTTCCACGTTTCATTACACTTGGCAGCTAGCAAAATCTTGAAAGCATATTCCCTATAATTGTTCTTTACCTCTTTTTTTCTTCCTTTTTTTCTTTTTTTAAGTTATAAGCATCCTTGTTAATTACAAAAAACACCACTTTGGTCCATTGCAAATTCATTTAGATGACTTGATGGAAAATGAGCCTGTGACATGCAGATAGAACTGCAATGAAAGGAAAACGTTGGAAGGAAAGGACGTGTACCTGCACTGTATATATAGGCAAAAAAAAAAACAAACAAACAAACAAAAAACAACTTTATTAATTCTTCCTAGATTTCCCAACCCTGTTGTAGATAGGCACATTTACGTACCTTATTTGTGTTGCAGGGACCTCATTAGTTTTCCATCTGTATGCTTTCAAGGCACTGGTGTTGCTTCTAAAATCCTTTCAGTTACAAGTCCCGTTTTGTGTCTGATCATCCACCATTTCCTAAATATTCATGACTGGAGTCATCTGCTGAATCATAATTGTTAAACACAAATATTAATGCAAGGGGCATTATTTATGATATGGTCAACTACTACTGATAATACATGTACTGTCATCTGCAGTTTAATGTGAGATGTCCTGGTGTTGTGTCCAGTGCTGCTTCAGCTAGTGAAGTCATGGAAGAGGCAAAGATCATTGGTCATAATTTAATGGGATAGAAGTGGTTGCCTTAAGTAAATAATTTCTTGCTTACTTTATTTTTATTGCATTAAGTAGTCATGTCACATATTCATGTGCATAAGAAGTGGGACGTAGGAACTAATTTTCATAGCAGATTTTGTACTCTGCATTATTAATAAACACCTATTTCTGTGTAAATTCCGTTTGTCAGACTGGAGAGTTGTTTCTTGAACGAGTAATTGCAAAGAGGGAAAGGCTTCCATGCTAGAGTCAGTAGTTAGAAAGACTTTCCTGTCTCTAATGAAGTGAAAGCAGGACTTCAACTTCCCTTGTAATAGCCTGACTGGTTTCATTTTCTTTTTCAGAACTGATAAACAAAACTGACTTGCTTAGTCTCAGTGGAAAGACTCTGCATGTGACAACAGGGTCAGCACCTGCTCTCATCAGCTCTCCTGATGCTCTTCTCTGCCAGTATATCAACTTGCAGTTAGTAAATGCAAAACCACAAGGTATGATGGATAGCAATCTCTTCTCACTTTTGGTTTTTGTGCTAGGTCTGTACACCAGCTCTTAGTGATGAAGATATGTGTACGTGTTCACTTCTAGTAGTGGTTTTGCTTTTAGCCTGTACTTTCTAATAAATAGTGTCTACATTTAGCTTTTCTCCTCTTTTTTCTGAAAGAGAGATGAGAGCTGGCTTCAGATAAGGATTGGTGTTTAAACAAGAGCCCTTCTGCATTGCTTTCCTACTTCTAATGGTCAGCTCACCTGTGCAGCTTATTTAAAAAGGTTGAGTCTTAAATTGAAACAGAAATGAACTGAGAGGTGAAGGAGGAGCCAGCTCTTAACCTAGACATTGTAACAGCCTGTAAAGCATCTCTTATTGCTATTTAAATGGCAGAAGAATTATATTATCAGCCTGATCTTGGAGTGCAGATTTGTGCATGGGTTTGTTTCCCAGCTGCTAATCTAGGCTGCTTCCATTTTGAAATCTCTCATTGGAAAAACTGCGTACTTGAAAACCTGTTCAATGCCGGCTCTTGTGTGAGTCCTTTCTGGACTGTTTGTATGTGTGGATTCCTACCGATGCTACTGGGCAAAATATGTTTTTTAATTGGAATGTGATTTGAGTTTCTGTAGCTGTTACTGGTTTGAGTGCCTTGTCTGAAATACTTATTATTCAGTTGACTGTGGTAGGGAACTCTGCAAGGTTTTCTTTTGTTTGTCAAACTGTCAGTTATATGTACACTTCTGATTCTGTAATTCGTAAAGTTACTTATCGAACATCTGTAGGTAGGCTTATATGGTTAATTACACAGGACTACAAAGAGAGTAGAAATATAAGAACAAGTCCTGAATTTCAGTTTACCAGGATAAATGAGGTAATATGATTTCCCGTCAGTAATTATTGAACTTCTCATCTTGTTTAGAGTGTCAGAAAGGAACAGTGGGAACTCTTCTAATGGAAAACCCGGTTGGTCAGAATGGATTAACATACCGTGGTCTTCTGCATGAAACAGCAAAAGTTTTTGGGCTCAGAAGCAGGAGGCTAAAATTGTTCCTGGATGAAGCAGAGACTCAAGGTAAGCACAGACTCATACTTTGCTTGCATGAAGGGTACTTGGAAATTTTATAATGCCAAGCACATGTATGTTTTCTTGTTTAGAGTTCTAATGTATTCCCCTTCCAAAATGGCCAAGAGCTGGAAAGGAAGTATCTTACTTTTGAAACAGAAAGGTCATTCAGCAGTGGAAATGGTAGTTACGTGCTGCTGTGATTCGGTGAATCTTTTTCTAGAACTGAGCACATCTAAAGAGTATTATAAGAACCTTCTCAAATTTGCCCCATAACACTCATTTTACTGTAGATGCTTTTTTTTTTTTAATTTCCTTTAGGAAAAAGAGGAGAAGAATATCATAGAATTGCTTCTATTTCAGAATACTTCACACAGTTCAGACTAGATTGGGCATGGCAGCTGAATTTCACTCAGAACTACTGGGAAATAGGTTTAATCACAGTTACATACCTGAAATATTAAAAAAATGTTCCAGAAGCACAGTCAGGTGATGAGGCTTAAAAATTTCTGACTTGTGAAAAAGGCAAGATGGTTCACTTGACAGGAAGAATGGGTTGGAAGCTATGTGGTAATGCAAATAAACAAAGCCAGGTATTTCTGCAGACTTAGAAAAATGCAATTTAGTATGAAATCAGGTAAAGGATTCCGTCTCCGTTTGATCATGATGACAGGATGTACAAGGTGTTTGGGAGGGCTACATAACTCTTAAAGTTAGCTTGCCTCGTCAGGTTACCTTCCTAGAAATTAAATGTCTTGTTTAAAATAGTTTTGAAATCTTAGGAGATACCTGCCAGGTGATGGGGTGGTAGGAGTGTAGGATCACTCTTCAGATAACTTGACGAGATTTAAGATCATGATCAGTTCAAGCAAAGCATGTTTTGTTCTTGGTTTTTGTTGTTTTATTAGTAGTAGTATCTCATGTGACCTGTAATCTGTCCATTCAAAAACCATTTTTGTAAGTGGATCTCAAATACTGATAAAACTTACTAGAGAGAGTTTGAGCTCATGCGAAGTAAAATGTGCTGAATGAGGTAACAAGCAGAAGTGAGGAGCGTAGTGCTTAGAAACAGCACAAGGTGTAAGAACTAGACTATATAAATGACACTTCAGTTGCATAAACAAAAAATGTATTTATTTGTACAACCTGACAGACTAGGAATGTAGCTGGTCAGGAGTTACTGATGTTGCACTTAATTCTTGATTTTCTTTTTCTATCATTGTTAGAGGACAAATGAGTTCACAGCAACATTTGATTTAGTCAAGATGTTAAAATAACCATTGTATAAAAGTTTCTGGCTTTTAAAGAGTCAGAGTAACTGACAAAACAGGAAAATAAATAGCCATTAAGTATCAGTTTAAGTAAAGATTTTTAAAATACCTTCGCCAAAAAGGGAAATCAGTGGAGTCACCATCACAATTTGTAGTCTCAATTCTGCAGAACTATTTAAGCTTTAAATATTGCATAAACTGATCATTCATGCTGATTTGAAAGATCGTTTTTTAAAGTCTTCAAAGGCTAAAATAACTCATCTGATCATTTTGAGGCTTCGTAGATAGAGAACTTGGTCCTGGAGGTTTATTTTTGTAGCCAACACATGCTTGTGCAATAAGGTTATGCTTCTATTACCTTAAATGTAATTCTCACAGTGCAGTTTTTTTCATAACTTTTTCATGATATAAATACTGAAATGCTCATAGTTTACTTTGAGGGTCAAGGTGATCAAAAAGCTGGAGCACTTCTGTGCAGAACGGCTGAGGGCCCTGGGGGGTGTGCAGCACGAAGAGAAGGCTCCAGGGAGACCACTGTGGCCTTACAGTGGTTTGCAGGGGTCTTACAAGCAGGAGTGAGTGACTTTTTACGCAATCTAATAGCGATAGGACAAAGGGGGAATGGCTTTGTACTAAAAGAGGTGAGATGTAGGTAAGGTTGGGGGAAGTTCTTTGCCTGGAGGGCAGCGAGGCGCTGCCACTGCTGCCCTGAGCTGTGGGTGCCATCCCTGGGGGTGCCCCAGGCCATGCAGAGGTCCTGGGCAGCCCGAGCTGGGGGGCAGCCAGCCTATGGCAGAGGTGGGGTTGGATGACCTTTAAGGTCCCCTCCAAGCTATGCCATGCTGTGATTATCATGATGTTTTTTTATTTGATAAATGCTGCCTATAGAACCAATTGTATTTGATGCCTCTGGAAAGCATTAGTTCAGTTAGTGATTGTATGTATAGTAATTTTGTAATCCCTTATTTATCTTCTTGTCAATATATCCCGATGTTGTAGCCCTGAAAACAAAAAAACTGGAGGCTTTTGCTGGATGGGAAAATACAATAATAAAAATAAGTTTGCTGTTAGCTGCTTGAATCATTCAAGAAAAATGAGCTATGAATAGAAAATCTGATCTTTAAAGGCCTTTTCAAAAAGAGAAAGAAATCACTTAGTAAAATGAGTTATCAATTTTGAGAACACTACCTTTATAAACATTGTCAGGTCCATGAAGTTGGGCATCTGCTCCTCACTGCACGAAAGCTTGCCAGATTTTCAGAAATAAATCTGTTCCCCTCTCCAGTTCTGGAATACTGGAAAAACACTCTTCAAATTAGAAATTTGAATAGTTCAGCTGGATCTACAAAGATTATCAGCTCCAACTGAACGTCCAAGTGGTGAGCAGTGCTTATTCCTAAGATTGAAGCAGCAAAGTTGGAGGTATCTCTTAAGACATGTGGTGTAGGGGCAGTACTTTCTAGTGTGCTGACTGCACAGCCTTCCTTCAGAGGGATTAGCACAGAAAATAGGATGTCATTACATCATCCTGATGAATCAAGTTTCCAATTTGTAACAGTAATTATTGTCTTAGATAATGTTGAAAGTAGCAGCTTCATGTGATACCTCACTTCTCAGGATTTATGGATTTGGGTTTGTTTTTCAGTTCTACCATGCAAGTTGGCTATCGTGCTCTGGTTTAAACAACAACAAAATAAAGCAACATCGAGACCAAGTTCATAGTTTCTTTCTGTAGACCAAAATAACTTTTTCTGCATACTGCTGTAAAAGTTTCACGAGGAGAGGAATGTCAGTGAGGGAATAAAGCCCTAATTTTCGGATTGGGTTTTACCTCTCATCTCTGTAGATGTGCTGCTTGAAGCAAAGCACTGCACTCAGAGAACTCCTTAAAATGGTACCATCAGGATCCATGTGGACTTCTTAATTATTTAATTGATAGCACTTGAAGTTTGTTGAAGGCTGTATTTGCTCAGTCTACGGTACGCTTTTCAAGAAAAGATGGGGACCTTAATGTTAGAAGAAATGTCTGTACTGTTATATGGAAACAAAACTTAGAGAAGCTGGACACTGTTACTGAAAATCGAACTGCTTCTGCATTATCTCCATAGATGCACTTCATAGGTTTGCCTCCCCCCACCACGCACACTGCCTTGGTCTTTGTCAGTTGGATGTGAGCCCAAGCTAGAGCAGGATGAATATCAGACATCACTGCTGTGACACAGTGCAGTACGCTGCAGAATTGTTTCCACTGAAAGCACCCAAATATTCTGTATGTTATTAATCTGTCACTTGTGCTAGCACCAGTGCCAAAATATAAAATTATCTTTTATTTGCTTATGTTGTCTGTAGTGATTCTAATGTGCAGAGCTGCACAGTAACCCCCTGAATGTCTTTTGCTTTGGTTTCAGTATTTGTGGTTACCACTTTGAAGTTTCTTAGTAAAGAAGTCTCTGGTATATTTGTTACTTGGATTGTTTTGAATACTGGGAGGTACAGCTTTGGAACAAAAGCAAGCTGCTCTGTTATTGGTGTAGTTTGCTGCAGCTGGTGGGTGTTGGGGAATATTGAGCTAGCAAGCATCTCACTTCTTGGAAAAAATGCTCTCTGCATGGTGACAGTTAATTTCCAGTTCTCACCAGCTTTTTAGTTGTAAGGCACCATTTCTCTAGCTGCACAACATTTTATTAAGGCACCATTTCTTGAGCTGCACAACGTTTTATTACGATTTGTGTTTCCTAAATGATCACAACATAAATACACTACATCTGTAAAAGAGGTTTATGGTTGAGTCTTAATTCTATCGTTATTCTAAAGTATATGAGATGTCTTAAATTGACCTGGTATGGTATAAAACTCTTCAGGAATATTTGACAAGATAGCAATGTGAGTTTCTCACTTGTCATGTTAATGTATGCATCTCCTTGTACTCCTTGATAAACACGTTGTGATGGGTTGCTAGAGGAGATGCATTTCTGCTCTGTCCTATACTGGCCATTACGTAATGTTTGTAAAGGACTGTAGTTTCCAGTGCACTGTGCTGTGCTGTTGACTTTTTATTATTGCATTATAAAACAGTTTTCTGGATTGATGCTGTTCTGTGTGAGATTGAAGCTGGGAGCTGTGGGCTGATGTGCTTTCAGAAACAATTCTTTGTAGCCTGGAACAGCACCTTGAGCTCCTGCTGTGGTGTGCCTGACACGTGGCAACTCCTTTAGTGCACAGTGTTACAACAGGAGGGAATTGGAGCTGAGCAGTTTCTGTCCATGTTCCATTTCGATTGAACCGGTAGGCCTGTGTGTAAAGAAAAAATGCACTGATGGTTTTACCTGAAAGAAAGAGCACTAACTGTCTTCTGTATCTCTTTTTTCTTCTTTTTGGCTCAGAGATCACAAAGGACATCTCCATGAAGAACCTGAACATGAAGACTGTGTATGTCAGTGTTATACCCACCACAGCTGAATGTTGAGAATTCCATTTTTATCAATAAGGCCGTGTGGACTTTTTTCCACAAAAATGAAATCAAATGCTTTTAGATAAACATCCAAGTTGTGTGTGGTGCTTCTAGCATCTCAGATTGCACACAGGATGTTTTTACCAGTGCATGTCTAATATGCTGCTCTTTGGTTTCAAATACAATGTATTTTCATTGTTATCTTACAATATTGTAAAAGCTGTTTGGAAACATGTCCAACTCCTTAACCCTAGATATCTATGCAGTGACTTGCCTGAAAGAAATGGGACTAGTACCTCTGATGCTGTTTTCTGCCTGCCCTTCTGCAGAGGGGGTATCTTTGATTTTCTAAACCATGGATTACCTACAAGGCTCTGTGATGCATATACCCTGTGACAATAGCTTTGAGCATAAAGGGTTACCTGGTCTTGTTCCCTCATATTAGCTGGATTTTCATGAAGTGTGTGGTTGTTGATTTAAAATACTCCCTGACTTCAACAGTTTGAACAATAAATTCGCTTCACCTGCAAACTCATTTCCCTATGTTCAGAGTACTTTACTTTTATACGTTTCGTAGAGAAGATAATGTGTAGCACTCCCTAATGATCAGGTAAAACCCAATCAATCTGAGATCTGAAAATGTCCATAGTGAGTGCTAGTGACTGAGTGGGTTGTGGTGTTATCAGCTTATGGGAAGTTTTAGTTGTTTTTTGGCTGTTGTTTGTTTCAGTATAAATTTCAGATTTAAAGCAGGTCTTGCATAAAATTTTTGTTGGGTTTTTGATATATTTTTTATAAAGGTCAATTCAGTTTGCCAGATGTTCTTGTTAGCCTGTATGTGTATCAGTGACTGACACAACGGGCAAACCCCTTCATGGTTTGCAGAGGCTTTTGGCTGGTTTTGGATGACTGAAGCCACATCTAAGTTTCAATGCCTTTCAGCATTGTTCACCAGTGTTGAAACTTGCTTCTGTGCACCATACTGAACTCACTCACTGCTGTGCCTTTATTAGCTTCCTAATTACAAGATTACACGAGGAGTATTGACAGAGAGTAAAGCTTTTTAAGAATAACCAAGTCTTGCTTAGCATGGTTTTCCATTGCTTTGTTTTTCAGCTTTACACTAACTATGAACGTAAACCAAGCCATTTTTTTGCTAAGCCTCTATTAGTAGAAATATTTATAAATGTGTGTTCCTTGTAGCTACTGTGCTTTACTGAACCGTATCGAAGCCTGTAAGTATTCATTTGAAGTAAATCAAGTCTCTGGCATTCAGCTTACATGAAATTATTTTTATCAGTATAAGAAATGTCAGTGCCTGAGCCTACTGCATCATCGGCCTGTTCAGTTTAGTCAATATTGGACATTGTCCTCTACTTTTCCCTTTAAGTCAGCTTGTTTGTCATTTTAACATTGAAATCAAATGGGGCTTCGATTTATATTGGCTTCTTTTTTTATCGCATAAAAATGTTCAGCTCATTTCTTCTCATTTCTTCTGTGAAGGTAAGATTGCTGCTCATAAGCTGAATGACTTTGCTTTTCTGTTTATGGAGTATAAACAAAAATGGCAAGTGACTGCAATCTAACTTCATTCTCAGCGAGACAATTTACTTGCCTTTTATTTAAAGACTTATTCAAGATTTATGACTTTGTGTATGTGTCATATTTTTCCTAAGGGTATTGGCTGCCTGAGACCTGTGCAAGGGCTGGATTGGTTTATATGTGCTTTCCAGTGAACATAAAGCCCAGCCAAGTTTTATGAATTTGCTCTGAGTTGCAAACAGATAAAATCTTCAGCAGTACTCTTTCTTTCTGAAATGTATTTCTAACTGCTTAATTGCAAAAAAATAATCTGCCCTGAAGAGAAGCAACTTTGTGACCTCAGTCTGATAATCTCATACTTCTCATAAGGCATAGCTGAACTGTTCTTGGATTTTCTGTAAATTGACTGTTTAACGCTGAAGATGAAAATTGGCTTTTCCTTAACTTTGTGCAGGACCTTTATAAAAATCTTCTGCAGAATAGCAGTGACTGTGAGGCTTCACGCTGTCAAAACTTACTGTCAAAGGTAACAAGTTTAAATTATTGATTCAAAGGAGAGGGGTTGAAGGAAAAATATTGCTGCTACTTCTGTATGTGGTGTCTCTTAGCTGGAGACCTATGCAAGGGCCGTTCATTTAAAATAATCCTCACAGTGCTGTCTTGAGACTGAGTCAGCTAAGGCTATGCTTCTGTAGGCCTGCAGTTAGCCTGGTTAGGGCATGAGGCTGCGTGAGTCCTGGTGCATCAGCAGCATGGGCTCGAAGGCAAGTGTCCTACCCACCATCTGATTCTCAGAGAGGGTTTGTGGTGTATTAGAGTTTATCCCATAACCTGAAAAACAAGATGGAGTCAAAAGCCATTGTTTTGAGACAAGGAGGGCTGAGTACAAGTTAAACATGAAGCACAGTGATTCCTCATCCTGCTTCTCTGTAACTTGATGTGCAGTGGGAGTGTGAAACAGAGCTTTCCTGTATACCTATAATCTCACAAAAATTAGACAAAATTTGGCCCACAAGATAACAGAACATTGAACTGCTTTCAGGGTTTCAGCAGCGTAGGCACAGACAGCACCTGTAGGAAAATACTTGGACTTAGGCACTGCCTTAATAGAGGGATGCTGTGTACCTGGCGTTCAGAATTGAACAGATACAAATGTCTCTAAATTTGTCTTAATGTTATCTAGCTGTGTTTTGTATTATTTAGTACAGTACAGGGGTATATTCGTGCTACATGACCTGGAAGTCAATGGTACCAGAGTAAGAAAGCACTTCCACTTGCTCTTACTGTGGGAGTTGTGTATGGTGATTCCCTTGCCCTGCTTCACCACAGCATCCTTTTCCTGTAGTGTGCACTCCATTCTTCCTTCTTTCTTTCATGTCTTTTTTTTTTTTTTTCTTTTGCCTTGTTGCTTTTAACTTTCTCAGGTGTGGTTTTCTGTCTACACTCAAATACTCGTGTTGCAAATGACTGGAACAGAAAGATGTGTCCTCATGTTCTCCAGTCTGATCGCACCACAGGGAAGGAAATGCTCATAAATGCTATTTCTGGCTTTGGAAGGGGCAGTAAAGGTTGGCAGAAGGGAAAAGTGTATTTACTTATGACAGGTAACAGAAGAATGAGACTAAAGTTGATCAGAGGACTTTACTGAAAATGCTTCTGAAAATGCTTTACATTAACTTTTTACATAAGTAGTATGTAATTAATAGAAAAGAAGGCAAGAATTACAGTTGAATTTTGTTTTCAGCTGCTGCTCTGTTAGTTGGCACTGGTCTCATCTCTAACAGATACTGACAGAATTTTAGGAACAAGTTGTGACCCATTTGGGTGAATTCATACTTTTTTCTACTATTCTTCCCCGCATCCATTTTTATTACTTTCAATGTTAGATAATATCTGATAATTTCCTGAGAATTTTTCTCAGTTAGGAAGTTTCCTAAGAATTTTTAAATGATTTTTGAATGCAGTTTTGTAGCTTGATCTAGGTTGGGCTCAATATGATACCCTCCAGTATTTATATACTTAATTCTCTCTTAAATAGCTCATGACATAAACAAGGCCCTGGACCACACTGCCTCTTTCTACGTGGAGAAAAATGCTGCCTCAGCACTCACTGAGCTGCTGCACCATTTATTGCATTCTGCAGGCGTTTGTATCCTTGAATCCTGATGCACACTGCTGTAACCTGCTGCTGCTGCCTTTCACCTGATAGCAGTCTCTGTTTCTGTCTCACTGAGATGTGTGCAGCATCTGGTGATCTGCAGCAGCCGGACTCTGCTGACCCAGCTCTTTGCTGTGGTGGAGTTGGAGGCCCTGGTACAGAATAGGTCTCTTACTGTAGCTGTATCCAGCTGTGGTTTGCAAAAGGAAAATAGAGATGTGTTTTTTCCTCACAAATGGCTCTTCCCTTAATCTGCCCACCCATCTCAAATAGTTGCCTGCTGGATCTCTGGTTTGGGCTCAGAGTGATTCCATACCCAACCCCATCCTGGTCCTACTGGTCAGGAATTGATTCCCTAGCTTATCTCAGCTGGCACCCTCTAGGAGTATGAAAAGGCCCTTACATCAACCAGGACTGGCAGTAGGCACACTTGGCTCAGAGATACCAGCTCAGTGGTCTGTGCAGGACAGCAGGGGCTGCTCCTTCCCTGTCATCTGGTTTTCATCTTAACGCAGAATAAATCAGCCCAGCTCAGCACGGTCATTTTATTCTCTTCTTCAGGTGAGTGCGTGCAGCAGGCAAAAAAAACTTGCATTTCTGTTTTGCTTTTAGGCAGTAAAAAACAAAAAAGTAGCGAATGTTGGAATCGTTTTGTATGTAAGCTCCAGGGAGAAGGCTGGTTTTAGGAAAAAAAAAAAAGTACAGCAACATGTTGCAAGTTGAACAGTGGCTGATGAGCTGCGCAGCCCTTCTGCAGCACTGAGTGTGTTCTGTTCCTCAGCAAAGATGAAGTCACAGTATCCTTGTCATTGCTAGTTTAGCACAAAGAGATTACTCTGATTTCTCATGGGATGGTCTCTTGACACCGGTTAAAGAGGTTGGAGAAAAAATCTCATGTATGTAGCTGTGTAAAAGAAGGTGAACTTCAGACCAGTCTCAGATGTTTTCTTTCTTTGAGACGGAAGGAGAGCACGGTATCATCCACATAGAGAAGCAGCTTTACAGCGTGAAAACTGAGTTAATTTCACTCTTGCTGTGCTAGGAGTGGTGATTAACTGGTGCTGGGGGAGGGTATCTTCAATTATCCAATGTTTTCCCCAGTTAAAATGTTTATGTAACCAATGTAGTTAGAGCTCTTATGTAATTGGGGAAAAAAGGGTTCCTATTTCAGTATGTCTGGGGTACTTCTGTTAATTTCTAGTTGCTGTACGGAGTTCTCAGTCAGGGGTCACAGAGCTCCTTGGAAGACTTCAAAAATTCCTTGCAGGTACCATCAGGCTAAAATTGCCCTGTAATATACTTAAATTCTTGGAGCAGACATGAGGCAGTTCTGTATGCATTATCCTAATTTTGGTCTTTGTTCCCAGCTCTGTTTAGTATTCTAACAGTGCTGCTAAAATCTCCCCGGTAAGTAAAAATGCAGCCTGGCAGTTGCTATTTGCTCTCTTTGATTGAGAATGACGGCTAGACATCTGTGCATAAGGTAGTTCCAAGGAATATCACTTGCAGTATACCTGAAGGACAAATTTCCTTTACTTTTCCAGTCATTAATTTTCCAAATGTGAAGGCAATCAAAATCTCAAGGCAGAGCGTGTGTAGGGTGATTAACAGCACCAGCACATCAGGGGATTTCTGTGTATAGGCACTGCAAATGGGAGGGGAAAACAGTAAGAAATACAGCAAATTTAGTGTAGGAGATCTTATACTGCAAATCCTGCTTATGGGCATGATAATATCCGGACAAGGATGAAGGATCCTGAATGTTCCTGAAGATCAGTGGATGTTCATTGGATGAGAAGTTGAATACTCTGTCAATTCAACAGAAAGACTCATTTTTGACATTTATTTTGTCACCTAAGGAAAAGACAAGTTTAAAAGCATATGTTTACAAATTCTAGCCTCTCATTAGCTTATCTCTGAAAATTATTGTGGAAGGAATGAAATAAACTGCTTATTAGTTCCAAGATGTATATCTTCTGTTCAGATTTCTACAATAATGTGTCCATCATCCTGATCTGAACATTCTGAATGCTTCTTTTGCAGCTTAACTGTTCTTCCTTTTTACCATGTTTTGTCATCTGGAAGAAGTTTGGCAGCACAGACCCTGGTTAGGTGAGAGCTGCATTTGAATATACACAGTGAGCTGTCCTGGATGTGGTTTATCAGCTGTTCACATGCACAAGTGAGATTTTGGTGGTACTATTTGAGTACCTTCAGGAATCTGTCATCCACCTGATGCGAAATGACTGATGTCTAACTTAAACCATCAGCTCTGCCAAGGGGATGAAAGTGATTGGATTGAAGGCATAGGAGGAGGATAAACAAACAATCAAAAACAAACATAACAAGAACCAGATTGTTATTTTTCCATGTGCATGATGGCTACGTGTCCCAAAGGACGGCTAAGAGAAGAAAGTCAAACAAATCTGAATGTTTAGCTTCTGCTGCAAATCACTGGATATCCTACTCGTTTATAGGTTTGGAAAGATCTTTCTTCTGATCTTAATGTGCCAAATGAGATAGCAAGGAAAGCAGTGTTTGCAGTTCACCTTTTTTAAATGTTTTAAAAACCTCAACAGTTTTTGCTTTCCTGTCCTAAGATAAAATATATGAAAAATCAGTACATTTGAAGGGGAAAAAAAAAAAAGCTGCTGCTTATCTAAATGATTAATTTTGTGAGGATGTAATCCTTTGTGAAAGAATAGTGTCAAGACATCTGTATTTGTGCTCTTTCAAGTATGTTGAGGGTCAGTAGTGCAGGATTAATATTATTTCTACACTACTACTACTAGACTTTCTTCCTTCTATATTGTGTACTTCTGAATCATCTTCAAGGAAAATGGCAATAACCAGTAACATCGATCTTTCCTGTTTAAAAAAGGAGAAAAAAATCTACAGAAAGGCAGCACGGACCTGGACTTAATGATCTGTCCAAATGGCATTTTTATGGCAGTAACATCAAGTACAAAATATGAAAACAAAATGCATCTCATGAAGATTGACAGTGACCTTGCCAACACTGAGTTGGACAGAACTGTCGAATATTTAGCACTGTTCTCTATTATTTGGATAAATGATCTTTTTTTGCTGGCTTCTTAGTGGATGCACAGCCCTACCATAAAGGTTGGTTTGTTACAAGTGGTGCAGCAAAACACTGATCTGAAACCATTGCTTCCCTTCTTCCTATGTCATGCTTGGAAGTTCCTAAAGGATAAGACGTTGCTGTCTGCCAAATGATAATTTGCAGCTGACAGTTCAGTAATGTATATTTATATTTTTTTAATATTGAGAGTCCCTTTGAAGCCTCGTTGTTCAGCCCATTGAGAGTTCATTTCCACCTCTGAATTGTTTCTGTGATGTGCGTAAGTTTTAAAAATGAGGCTGTGGCTTTTCTTGTTAGTTTCATCATGAATATGTGACACAAACAGTGGAGTTGGTGGTGGGGTGAGGAACGTGGCTTCTTTCAAGGCCAAGAAATAGGCTGATTATTTTGTAGGTTTGCATTTTGAGGCCTTAGTACACGAGCAGCTTGCCTGCGAGTCTTGTCCTGCTTTCTGCTTAGCTCAGTGGCAAAGCAATAGCTCTGCTTTATTCCTCCCAGAGCTGCCATGCATAGTGTGAACGTTTATTATGTCAAAGCAAAAATAGAGAAACTGACCAAGGAGTCACTACGCTGACAGCATGTTAATTCTTAATTAGTTTCTGTTGTAATAGGAGGAAGAAGAAAGGAAAGAAGCCGGAATGAAGTGAAAGACTTTGCATGCAAATGTATATGATGAAGAAAAAGAATACTAGAGAAAGAAAGCAGAGCATCTATAGTCTATGTAGTCGTTATTGCAGGACTGTGTCCTTAAGCAAATGGCTTTAGGGAGACGAGTAGTAAGTTTTTTTTTGAATTACCCAAAGTAATTCACATGGGGCAATTATAAAATATTTATGATTTTTTAATATCCCTATGTAATAACATGCCTAAAATATTCTCTATTTAAAGCTATTTCACTTGCAGTAGGAAAAATTTTTGAATGTATCATTCCCTTTAAAATATGTAATGGCTCTTTTCTAGTTGTAGCCAGCTGTTTTGTGTTGTGGGGGTCTCAGCACGTTCGTGTATCACACAGGGTATTGTCAGTAGAAGACAGTTCAAGTGTTTTGTTTGTTTATTGGGAAGGGGGCTTAGAAGGGGGAGGACAGAGACTGATAATATGAAATTCATGGTGAATGCAAGCTAAGAACTGCATTGTTCTAAAATGAAACCCCGGATAACTATGATGGGATGTTAACAACAAAAAGCAAATGAATTTTAATCTTGGGCTTTAAACAAAGTGCAGAGCTGTAAGGTTAATAGAATTTTCAATGTACTCATGTCTTTTATGACAATAGTCCAGGGCTGGTTCAGAAATTTTTCCAGCTTTGTTGAATATATTCTTTAACCTAGAATGAGTTTCTCAGTGCAATACCTTATCTCTGCTAACATAAATGCATTCATTTCACTCATAAAATGGAGATGTTTAGTATGTCAGCAATGAAAGGCTATCTGTGACACTGGTTATTTCAAAAAGGAATAGTTCCTCAGTGCCAGAATTTCAGTCAGAGCAATCACAGTAGTGATACCAGTTAGTGCCAACAATAGTGATGTTATCTGGGCATTATTCCATTTTAGTTTCAGCATCATAAAAATTGCAACCGAGACTCAGACTTTCCCACTGATCATTTAAGACTTGGTCTGTGATGGTGCTCTAGAAGGAGGCAGAGCATCTCATTGCAGAATGTAAGAGATCACTACTAGATAAAGTCATGCAATTTTTTTGCTTCTGGAAGAAAAACTTTAACATCTGCCTTTCAGAAGTAAAGCTTGCATGTTCCCTAAAGATCATGCGTGTTTAGAATGTCAAGAGATGTTGCACAGAGAGCAAGGATGAAGGATGTCTTGCAGGATGCCCGGCCCAGGCACCATTGAGGGACCACAGCTTGGTGGTGCTTGATGCTATGCTGCAGATCAGGAGGCAGTTCCTGAAGCAGACATTTGTGGTTTGTCAGCGGTTTTCCATAGAAAGTTGAAAAAATGGCATTTTGGGTTATTTGAGTAGGAAGAATTAGTGTCTTTTCAGTAGGTTGCTCTGGTTTATCAGCAGGCTGTTGCATACAGCATTAAACATAACCTTCACCTAGATCTAATGTCACGATTAAAAATGTTCTGATTAAATGGCTAATACTAAAGGTGCAGAAAAGCTGTGGTGTGTTACATTAATTCCAAACTGGCAAAAGTGTAGAACATTTTACAGATGGTTGTATCTGGGGAAATAAATCTTTGTAGCTGGTGATCAGATATGTTCAGCTTGACCAGGAAGTCAGGAATTTTGCAATAAAACAATGCCATACAATGATGAGTACAATCAAAAAGGCTGTAGAGGTGGGAATAGATTTATTCAAGAAAAGTGAATTCTTACATGGAAATAAAAATATTAGTTAATGATATTCTTAGGGTTTTAAGATCAGTACTAGCAGAATTTGAGAAAAGAACTGTGGTTTCTGATATGAATGCACCTGCCTGGTGCCCCTCTGGCTTCCTGTTGGATATTCTTTTTTCTTTAGTGGATCACTGATATCAAAAATCCCACAGCACAAAGACACGTAAGGCATGATACACCTCTGTCACCTGGGGCTGAAGCACAGTGCTAGAGTTCTCAGCACGGTAGAGCAGAATTAATGAAATAATTTATTTATATCTCAAGTACAATATCAAACTTGCTGACTCTGAAACTTCTTAGATACACCAAGAGAAATATGATTTTTCAGCTCCTTAAGATACTGTCTCTTTCACGAATAGTTACATGCAAGCAACTCTTAGCACTGTCTTCCTTTTAGGGCTTTTGAGTTGGTACAGCCTGGTACGTCAGATCTCAAAGTGTGGTGTTCTGCATCAACAGGAAGTAATGCACAGAATAAAACATCCTTTTTTTTGTTTTGCTAATGTATTGCTGGAAGTATGGCAGTTTGTTCTGCCCTTAGTCTAGCTATTTGCTTTCATGTAATAGGCTTTCCTTTGTGTTTGAATAAGAGAATGAAGGCAGAGCATTGAAGTGCGACATAACAAATGAAGGAAATGCAGAAGTGAGCTGGAGGATGAAAGTGTTGTTACCCTGGGCTTCTGGGGCTCCCAAAACTAAAAGGGGTGGAAGGGCTGGGCTTATCTCTCCCCTTCACCTTTTTCTGCCTGCTCCTTTCTCCCAGGTCCACATATTTGCTTGACTGTAAACTGGCATTGCTGCAGTGTTGTACAGCTTGTACTGGCACAAAAATGGTGCATGAAAACACAGGCACAGTTTTGTTCATTCCTATGCAACCTTATTGAAGGTTGTAGTACAAATTGGGTGTAATTCATTTGCCTACTGTTTTACTGTAACAATATGATAAAGGAATAGGAGTGGGGGGGAAAAAGATGAGAGATTAATGAAGATTCTGCATGTATGCCTACTACTGAGAAACCACTATGACTGCCAATGTAAAGAGAATGCCACTATCTTGATTCGTTTTTATTCAGATTCCAATGAGTTATATAATTAAAAGAATATTGTACAAAAGTACAAAGATTAATATTTGAACACTCCCTTATAACTGTAGAACTTTGCACTAATTACTGTTTTAATATAGGGTTTCTGATTAATATATGTATCACAGTTTGTTAAAAGTAGAGTGCGTATATACTCTGAACAGTTTTAAGGGATGATTTTTTTGGCTGTACTGTGGAAGCCAGTTCTTTTTCCTTTCAGGGTTTTCTGATGTGCTGTGTAATACAACAGCCTTTCTTCAAGTGTGTCTTCGTAGTTAGGCTTCCTTTCCTCTTGCTCTCACATAACTGCACGTGCACTACTCTTAGTGCTTATTTGCAGATTGCAAAGTGATCACAGTGTTTGGTAAGAGAGCGTTTTGTGCAGTGAGCTGATCTGCTGCCTCACCTCAATCTTTTACGTTTGCCTCAGGGCAGACAATTCTGGATTTTTTTTTTAATTGAAGCTCATGTAAGATTGGATCAAATGTGTATTTGAAATGCGAACTTCAGTGTAGCCAAGAAATAAACTATGGGAGACAACAGAAAACTCAGAGGAACAGTGGTAACTTCATTTACAAGACCTTGCTCTGCCTGCCTTATTCCCCTGTTAATAGGGCAGCCCATCTCTGATACCTTCTTTCTGTTCAAATGCCTTCACAGAATCACAGGTCTTGGAAGGGAGCACAAGAGACGACTGAGTCCAACCCCCTGCTAAAGCAGGTATGCAACAGTAGGGCACACAGGTCAGCATCCAGGGGAGTCTTGAATATCTCCACAGAAGGAGACTTCACCACCTCTGTGGGCAATCTGTTCCAGTGCTCCATTGCCCTTACTGTGAAGAAGTTCTTCCCCATGCTAGTACAGGACTTCCTATTTTCTAGGCCATTACTCCTTGTTCTGTTGCTGTGCACCACTGAGAAGAGCCTGACCTCATCCCTTTGCCTCCCCCCCTCCCTTTTTAGATATGTGTAAGCAGTTATCAAATCCCTTGTTTTCTTTTCTCCAGGCTAAACAGACCCAGGTTGCTCAGCCTGTCCTTGCATAGGAGGTGCCCCAAGCCTTTCATCATCTTTGTGGCCCTCTGCTGGACTCCTAGAAGATCCAGGTCTTTTTTGAACTGAGGAGCCCAGAGCTGGGTACAGTGTTCTTATATGTGGCCTCACTAGGGCAGAGTAGAGGAGGAGGATCGCTTCTCCTAGTGTGATGGCTATGCTTTTTTTTAATGCACCCCTGAATCCCATTGGCCTTCCTGGCCGCAAGGGCACACTGCTGGCTCACAGCCAACCTGTTGTCCACCAGGACCCCCAGGTCTTTCCCTGCACAGCTCACTGACAGCAGCTCAGCCCATAGCCTTTACTGACGCATGCAGTTATACCTCCCCCGGTGCAGGGCTCTGTTTGCCCTTGTTAAACCTGTTCGGTTCCTCCCTGCCCTACTCTCCAGCCTATCCGGGTCTTGTTGAATTGGTAGCATAGCCTTCAAGTGCTTTAACCACTCCACCCAGCTTTGTATCATCAGTAAGCTGGCTGAGGGTAGACTCAATCCCCTCCTATTGATGAAGATGTTGAGGTTATTGATGAAGGTGATGAAGAAGACCAGACCCAGCACCAACCCCTAGGGAACGCCTCTAGTCACAGGCCTCCAGCCAGACTGTGCTGCTGGTAACAACGCTCTGAGCATTGCTGGTCAGCTTGTTCTGCCTCTGCCTGTCTACCAGGTGGAGTGGTCACCATGTTAGAATTATCAGAGCTCTCCCCTCCTGGTCCCAACTGGAAAGAGCAGCGTGTCCTGCACAAACTGCCCACCCCATGCTGTGCCCTTCTGACATTAGTGGCGATTTTTCTGAATTTGATTCCCCCACCATCAGGGCTCTGCTGCTATGAGGAGCACAATGGCTCCCAGCGGCTGCTTCCTGACTGGGGCTCCCCTCACCTGCTGAGGCGATTCCTTGCTTTGGCGTGGGATGCACCCACACCAGAACCGCATGCCTCTCCAGAATGCCTTGCTCCTTTCCACCAGCAGAGAAGGTAAGGAAACAGTTTGGATTGACCAAATGAGCTGTGTGTGGGGGAAGGAAGTCTTGGTACTGTTTGTTTCTGGAGAAAACAAGTCATCCAACTGCAAATGTGGCTTTCTCTAATGCTTAGAGCCTTGTTTGACCAAGCCACCAGACCACCCGCCCCAATTGTTCAAATGCTGTTCAAGCTTTTGTTTTCCAGCATACCCCAGCTTGTGCCTGCTGCTCTGATCCCTGCTCTCCAGGCCTAGCTAGGACAGCTAGATATATGTAGTAACCTTTTAGCTGCCCTGCTCTGGAAGCACATCAGGATGTGTTTCCTCTGCTCTCCAGTCAGATAATCTTGTTTATTTTGATGAGATCTACACACTGTAATGTAACATACAAAAATAATATTTGCCTCATTAGGTAGCGTTTGTGAGCGAGGACAGAATGCATCAGCCCAGCAGCAACAGCAGAGAACTGAGACACATCATTTGAGCTGGCATTGAAGTGAAATCTAAAACATGCAAATTGTGTCTTAGGAGGATAATATTGTACTTCTCCCATTGACATATTTGTGGTAGGTTATCACATTCTTATAAGAAAAAGCATAAAAAGCGCTTTTGGAGGTAATCAGATCTGAAATTCTTTGGGTTTCTTTTTTTAGCTTTGGCAAGGTGGATGGGATATGTGTTATCCATTGTATTTTGGCACCGTGAAAGACTGTCCCTGACATAGTTCTTGTCCAGTTATTAACAGAATATGCTAGACAACTAGTATTTCCAACATCACTATATTCAGAGAAATTGAAGTCATTCCAGAAAACCATTTGAAAACAAAATCCATCCTTATGTTGACCTATCCAAGGTGATTAGTTAAAAGCTGCATACCGAGTTGCATTGGGAGATACTGCAGTTTGGATGCAGAGATCAGCTTTAAAACTGCATGTGACAATATTCATTGTGATAAAGGTTTCAAGAAATCTGACTGTGTAATCAAGGTGGTGGTGGGGAGGCAAGGTTTTGTGGATCTCCGAGGATGAAGACTCCACAGCCTCTCTTGGCAGTCTGTGGCAGTGTTTGACCACCCTCACAGTGAGAAAAAGTATGATTTTTCATTTTGTTTTGTTTAGATGGAGTTTCCTGTATCACAGTTTGTGTCCATTGCCTCTTGTGCTGCTACCTGGCTCCATCTTTTTTGTTCCTGCCCACAGTCGCATCTTTAAGATCCCCTGAGTTCTCTTTCTGCAGGCAGAACAGACCCGGTCTCTCTCAGCCTCTCCTCACAGGACAGATGCTCCAGTTCCTTAATTGCCCCCACGACCCCCTGAGAGCTCCCTGCAGTCAGCCCCCGCCTCTCCTGGACTGGGAGCCCCCAGGCACAGACACTGCATGCCAGGAGAGTGCCACCACCACTGGGCAGGGCATGGATTCCACCCCTGGACCTGCTGCCAGTGCTCTGCCTAATGCAGCCCAGGGGACTGTTGGTCTGTTTTGCTGTAAAGTCACTCAAACCTTATTAATACAGAGCCTGTTTGGATGCTTTCCTCTCTCTAGTTTGGAGCGATCATTATGAATTTATACTGATGCGAATAAAATCAGAAATTAGTGTCTGAAAATAATTAAAAGTAATTTTAAACCAGGAGTAATTTTTTACCTTAAAGTTCTAGATCAATGTAAATCAATTTGTTGCTGAAATGCTACTAGTAAACAAAA
This sequence comes from Perdix hodgsoniae, assembly GCA_035772895.1. Lineage (NCBI taxonomy): Eukaryota > Metazoa > Chordata > Aves > Galliformes > Phasianidae > Perdix > Perdix hodgsoniae. The sequence goes on from JAPSGF010000051.1 coordinate 325,525, forward strand.
AGCTAAATGAGAAGCAAGAACAAGGGCTTGTTGTACTGCTTCTGTCTGTAACAAATTCCATGTCTACCTTTTTTCCTTTCCACTGTCTGCACTCATCACTGGACCACGTGCCCAGGATCAATAGACAAATATGTGCAACTAATTATAAACCGGTGCAAGAGATTAATCCTGTTCCTAAGGTAGGACTGCGGTCGCCTTAAACTTCTCTCCAGATGATGGGAAGATGCAAATAGTAATAGTGAATGTGTCTTAGGAAGTGCAGAATGCCATCTGGTTGTATTTATTTCTCTTTAGATTTCCTATGTGTCTGTGTGTATGCACACTTGGCTTTAGGAGGAATGCTCCATGGTTCGGCGTTGTGCTGAAGTATAGCAAACACAGCCTGTGTAATCATGACGATACAGTAAATACTTCGACCCTGCTGAGAACTCACAATTAAGAATGAGAACCTACTGGTGAGATCACATGCAAATGTTACTGCCACACATGCTGAGAATATGAACTAATGGCTGCTGCCATTTCCCTATGCAGATACCTGAGACATGGGATCAGGCATGCAGGTAACTGTGGGATTAATTTGCACGTGGGCTTGGAGGTACTGGAGTCTGTCTGACAGGAATGCTTACGTTCATCTCACCTCAGAGCTTGTTTGTAGTAATTGCTGAGATTCAAATCTCCTATTTATAGAGATCTTTGGAGAGAAATTAGTATTAGCACAACTATTGGCCAGAAGCTGAAAGAATGGAAAATCAGACTTCACGTTGATGAGTTGCAGAGAGCTCCAACAGTGTTGATAACTTCCTTTTGCAGTGGCACGGTCTGTCCTGAGTGGATCCAAGCAGTTCCTGGTGGCTTTTTCTGCCATCTATGACTTCAAGCAATCACTTGCTTAAAATGTGTGTTGGCAGATGTGCCTTGCCCTTGCACTGTTTTTCATTAAGTCCTTAAATATTAAAGGTAAGGGACAAAAGAGCATGAATGTTACTGACATCCTTCCATCTTTGGAAGATACTCTAAAACGTTATTATTCTCAAAGCAGATGAATAATTCTTATCCAAAGAGCAGCGAGCTTAACCTTATATTTATACAGCGACCACTGGGACCATTTTGTAGTTTCTGTGTTTGCCTTTCTAAATCCTTCTTTATTTGCAACAAGAATTCTGTTATTGATAAATATTTTCTTTTAGGGATTTGGTGTTATATTTATTCTGGAAATTTCCACAGAAACCACAGAGGACAACTAGTATTTAAATCAGTGAGTCTGTTTCCCCTTGGGAAGCTGCTGCAGAAAGCAAGGGCTGACTTTTAATTTATGGGAATGTTGAGACAAGTTTCCCAGTAGTCAGCTTGTTTTCCAGCACTGACCTTTACGTATCACTTTATGTCTTCGCTGCTTTTTTGGATTTTGCTCTTATTTCTGAAATGACCCATATCCCACACCCAAGGATTTAATTATCCCTTCCCATTCACAATCCTTGCTTCTAGCACTGAAGGTCAGGCAAACCATGGCCTCCCTCATCAGTATTTGTCTTGGAACACAAAGTCAATCAGGTAGTAGAAAAAAAATATATATATATATAAAAGAACCATGTTGGACATTATTTATCATTGAATCTAGTTAAAACAGAGCCAAAAGTTGTCTTTTTTCTTGATATGTTGCTATGATTTACCATTCAGTTATAAGAAAACAAGTCAAGGCATGCATCTGGCACAATAACTTGTGGTCCTTTCAGAAAATACATCATCATTGTGTTCAGTTCACTCCATGGGCCATATTCTTTCAGTTCACTGTTGACACTGTGATAGGTTTGTCTGTGGGCTTGTTTGTTGTTTATGAGAGAGGTATTATGAACACCACCACCAGATTCCAAATGCATTGTTTCTGACGGGGTGTAAGATCATCAATTTTATGTCAGTTTTAACCAATTACTTAATTTGAGAACTGCTTTTGGTAGGGAAGCACCAGATTTATTTTTTTGGAGAAATCAAGGTTAACTTTTAGTCAATCTAATTTCTAGGCAGAGCCACCAAATGCCGACAGCATCTGCAAACAGGAGCTTTGCTCAGGCCCTGTGTCCTGTCTCTCTGATTGCTACTAACAGCAGGTGGAAGTCTCTACTTCTTGCGCAGATGAAGCTGGACCATTTCAAGGGCATTTTGTGTAGGTATAGATATAATGTGTTTTGCATTCAACTCCAGCACTTCTTACGTCGATGCTGTATTTGAACTGTGAAATAATAGCTGCAGAACATCCCAGTCCTATGGCAAAGCTTTGGTTTTTTTTAAACAAAATGAAGGGCAGATTTTTGTTACCTTTTAATCTTTTCCTGCAGCGTGTATGACATTCCAGGGTTTCATATGAAAAGCAACTTCACGGTGCAGAACCATGACAGGGTGACCTCATGGCAACGTCAGGGAACGTGTTACTGTCACAGCCTTTGTCTGCTGTGACTTTGGCTTGTAAAAACAACAGAGATGTAGGACTGGTTGGCTTTTGACTGAGAGCCTGTGATGTGAGGGTGTGAAGTTACTGCAGGAGATCACAGGGGTGATTCACAGGGATATGCTTTCTACTGTATCAGATAGTGGCCCCGTGCCATAGCTTGGTGGCATCCGATACCATGAGAGTTTTTTCCTAAGAGCAACGAAAAATGCGTCTGAACATACTGCTAATTAAACACCTGGCTGCACTAAAAGGGTAAGGGCTTGATGGCTGTAAGATAAATGTTGGTCCTCCAAATCTCCTTCCCAGCCTTCGTATTTCACTAAGCTCTGTATTGTTGTGTAAAGGCTCCCGATGCAACGCTTCTGCCAGTTTTGTGAGGAATGATGACAGTTTTTACAGTTGCATTTGGCTCTCTCAATCTATGTGCTCCATTTCTTGGCAGACCAGGTGTTCTTCACTTCCATTCATGGAGTTGCCATTTGGCACCAGCAGCACTTCCGAGGTAAACTCTAAGTGCGTATGGATTAATTGGGATGTTTAAGAGGATGAGATGTACGTTTGATATAAAAACAGCATCTTTGCTTTATATATATCTATTTTTAGAAAGTTCATCAAGCACACTGAAATTCAACACATTGCTATTTCATTCTTATAATTACATCCATACTATAAGCTATTGAGTTGGCATCCATCATCCCCTCCCTTCTGAGATGTCCTTGAAATTCCACCTCTGTTCTGGTAGCATGGAAATTAAGCTATAGTCTGTGAAAACAACATGAAGCTGAGATGTGAGGAGAAGTGTCTGACAAATACAGGTCATTATTTGATCACTGCAACTTCAGGCATGCGTGGTGGCCAAAGCATTTGGTATTACGTGATCTCTGCTCCTTCAAATTACTTTGACAAAGCAGGTCCCCTCCACTAAGCCTATATTCCCCAATTTAAATTCCTTCTTCTTTTCCTGTTTAAAGAAATACCCAAACCTGAAATAATGTATAGTGAATTTAGGAAAAGCTCTTACAGAACTGGTCCTAAGCTCCAAAACAGACTGGGAAGTGCTGAATTATAGGAGATTAGTTGGAGCTGCTGTGATAAAGCAGTGTGCTTTATCTTGCAGTCTTATTAAAATCTGGATGCAAGAGTTCCAAGAAATTCTGCAGCAGAAGAAAGAGATAACCAAAGAAAGACTGTGGAAACTGTCATGTATTCTCTGTAGAAAGATAGCTCCTAAAACTGTCAGAAATTATATATATGGTATACATTTTCATGGGAAAAGAATTTTATAGGCAGAAGAGAGCAAAATGAAAGTTGCTCATTCTCCCATTGTTTATCACAGCGATAAACAGCCATATGCTTTTGCTATTTCACCATCATTTGAAAATCAGTTGTAGAGGCTGAATATCTTAAGGTACTGTTTGTGCTGCTCTGCAGTTATTAGTCCCAGCTGCAGTAGCTGCCCAGCTGTGGGTGATCTGATGAGAAGAGTCATATGCTGGGAGGCTGTCCTGTGAATACTCAAACCCAGAGCTCTGCTATGTGATCCTTAATGTTTGGCAAGGTGTGGTTGGGCAGAGGATTGTATATTTTTGTGAAAATGATTCATAGGACATGTTTTTATGCAGCATGGAATTATTAGTTGGATGTTTGCATGCCCTGAGTAAGAACGCACGGCTAATGCTCTTCAAACAATACTCCAATCATCTGCTTTAAATGATTAATAAGCACAAGCTGAAAATAGCTCCAGATTTACCTAATGCTTGCATGATTATTTTGGTAAACACTCCATTCAGGCTTCCCTCTGCCATCTTTCCAAGCATTGTTAAAACAGAGATGTGGGTATTTTTGATGAGGTTTTTCTCAGTTTGATCTACATGAGGACACAGAGCGATGTGTTGGGAAAGAAAGCACCAGAGATGCTGGTGTGCAGCTGGCAGTCAGCATGTGGTTTGAGATCAAAGGAGAAAACCAATGCAGACACTTGCAGAATAGCTACAGGTCTCTCACTTTTTTTTTCTTTTTTTTTTTTTTTTTTTTCTTTTCCTCTTTTTTTTTCCCCCCCCAAAGGTAGAAACTGAACTTTGTGAGAACTCCAGGTTTGTGTTTTGCTAACTGGACGGCCTGAAGTTACCACAAAGATATGGTTACAGCTTCTCTTAGTCTCAAACAAGCTGGAAATAGCTTTTAGAGACGTGGAGAGCCTGGTACCTGTGTGCTGTCCTACTTTTCCTAAGTCCTTTCTGAGATAAGGGTAAGGCTGGAATTTAAATGGTGTTGAAGCCAAGATAGGAATCAGAATATAATTAACAGCGTATCAGCTGTCCAACAGCCCAGGCTGGACTGCATGGCTATTCACCAATAAAAGGGTGGAGGATTTCCAGGCTGCAGCTGTTAGGTGATGGCTATGAGTCCTTTACACCACAGCCACACCACCTAGCAGTGCTTTTTCTGCTCTCCCATGTATGGTCTAGTTCTCTTTGGTAACTGCTTTAACTCCTGGGGTAGTGATGCCATGGGGGCCAGTAGAACTTTTAGGAAATGTGATGTTAAAAAAAAAAAAAAAAAAGCTGCTAAAAACCCACCTTTAATTACTCTGAAAGTGTTTTAGGAGTGTGGGTCGGTTGAAGAGTTTTGAAACCTGCATCGATTTTTGGTCGCAGTACCAGTCTCGGGGTCTGCATGCCGTTCACCACTTGCCACGCTGCCCGCCTCTGTGTGCCGGACAGGTGCTGCGTCCCAGGGCCGGATCCTTCCTTCGGCATCGCGGTGCGGCCCGGGCGGGGGCGGGGGCCGGGCGCCGCCGACGGATGCGCTGCAGCCCCCCTCGCTGAGCGCTCAGCCCCGCCCGCGCGGTGCCCCGACGCTGCGGGGAGGCGAATCCCAGCGTCACGCAGAGAGGCGCTGCCCGGAGCCCCCGGCGCGCCCGTCCTCCCGCTCCGGGCCGCGGGGGGTCCCGCTCCTGAGCCGGGGGGCAGCGCCGCGCGCCCCCTGCGGCCGCGGCGGAGCCGGGAGCGTCGCCGGCCTCTCCCCGCTGAGGGGAGCCCCAGCCCCGCCGGGGAGGCTGCGCTCCGCCGGGGCCGGCACCTCGGCAGGGAGGGGAGAGGCGCTGCCCGTCCCCCCGCCCCCCCGGGGCTTCCCTCTCGCCGCGGCCCCGCTAAGTCTGACGGAGCGCCGCCGCCCAGCGCAGCGCAGCGGCCAGGCGCAGGAGGGAGGCGCCGCGCGGCCCGGCTCCCCGCGTGCCGCCGCTCGGGGACGGCGGCCGCCTCCGCGCTCCCGGCTGCTCCGCTCCGCTCCTCCGGCCGCCTCAGGTAGGAGCGGGGCGCGGCGCGGGGACGGGCTGCGGGGAGCGGCGACGCCCGGGGGCTGCGTCCGCGCTGGGGTGACCTTGAGGCGCGGGGGACGGCGGGGAGCGAGATGCGGCTGAGGGATGCGCTCGGGCTGTGAAAGGGGAGCGGCGGCTGCCGGGGGCTCGGCTGCCCCGCTCTCCGTGTCGGTGGGTCCGGAGAGGACGGCGGGCTCGGGGCGCCGAAGGGAAGGGGCTGCCGCTCCGTGCTGGCTGGGTCGGGGAGGGGACGCGGTCGTGGGGACGCCGGGCTGCGGGAGCAGCAGCAGCAGCAGCAGCGGCACGACTCGCAGAGCTCCGGGACGGCGGGGCCGGGCTGCGCTGCTCTCCTTTCCCCGCGAGGCTGGGCGCGTGCGGCGAGCAGCGGCAGCGGCAGCGCAGCCCCTCGGGTTCCCCCAACGCAACGCCGCCATCCGCCGCACCTCCGGCAGCCCCGGGCTGCAGGGAAGCTCCCTCCTGTCAAAAAGTTTTCTCCTTTCCGTGTGTTTCTTGCTGATCGTTTTTACTTGCGTTTTCTTTCTTTTTTTCTTTTTTTTTTCCCTCCTCCTTATTGTTGCGCTGTTCTATCACGTGGCAGCAGTATAACCTACTTCTGTGCCCGTGCTCGCTTCTCTTTGGTGGTAGCGCGATGTTTGAGGGGCGCAGGCACCGAGACGAGGTGCTGGGACGGGGATAAATGACAGCCAAGACACCCAGGGAGCGGGGCTTCACAGCTGCTCGAGGCAAAGGAAAATGTAAGTTTGTAAGAAGCAGCGTGGGAGCGATGTGCCGTAACTCAGCCCGCAACGAGATCCCTGGAGGAGCAGCCATAGCTGCCGGCAGGTGCTGTTAGGTAAGCAGGGCTGAGCTGTGCTGCGCCCTGCGGTGCTGCCCGCGTCCCGCGGCTGTTTGCGGCTCTGAGCTGCGAACGCCCCGCGCTTTGCCTACGGTGTTCTGCGCGATGACTTTGGGAGCTCCATCTTCGCGGCGAGCGTTACTACGAGCTCTCCCTGATACAAACGAGCGTGCGCTGCCTGCGTAGTTTAGCGCCAATATTGACAATTTAACATCGAATGAAATTAATATTTGGTTTAATCTGGCAGTGCTGGGTAGTGCTTTACCTCTGATTCACATTCAGTATCATTACCAGCACTGACCTATTCGTGTTCTATGAATCCAGTACCACAAACTCAGTTCCCAAGTTACTGGGTCCAAACGATTGGATCCAAGTTTCCCTATCCAAACCATACCTTTTAACCCTTCAGCTACCTATTTCCTGACTACATTCAATTGATTTTTATTGTTTTTGACAAGTCCTAGTTAATACATTGCACGCAGTTCTGCGGTGCTGTCAGTTCACTGGAGTTCAGTGTGAGGAGGGCAGTGAGGAGAGCAGATGGACCATGGCAGTGCCCAGGGGTTTGTTCTGGTCCCGGTGTCTCTCGAGGTGCCTCAAGTACCCACTCTGGCCTGGCACCCTGCCTCAGAATCATCATGGAAACATCATTGAATCTGTGATTCAGAGGGGCTACAGGTCTCCACCGTGTCCCGTATCACGTACTGGACACAGCTTGGCACCTTGGGTGGTGTTGGTTACCTGTTTGTAGGTAGCTGAGCCGGATGTGGTGCATTTGTCTGGTTCCTTACGCTTCGTTAGCTGAGAATAAAGTGCTGCAAATCAGTTCGGTGGTGGTACTGGAAGGTGGGACTGTTTGCCTGTTCATAATCCTCTGGGAGCTGGCTTAGCATTTGTCTGTGTCAACAACAGCAAAAAAAGTGTTTTCTGGTTAGTTGTTCATAAATTTAAACTATTTTAAGTATAGAAAGTAAGCTAAAAAAAACTTCTTGGGATGCAAAAACGTGCACTGTAGCTGCAGATAGTGTAGAATGATGGATGCAGTTGTGGGAAAATATCTGCATTGACCACGAGGAAGAAGCAGAGTAATCAGACAAGAGCTAAATGATCTGGTGTCAGTCTGAGGGAGGCGATAGCAAGGGAGAGAATCAGGAATGGGAAGAAAGTTCACATCTAAACAAAGCTGTGTGGCTGCTGAAATCTTTTAAAATAAACACATGAATGAAGCTCGGGCTCCCAATAAAGCTTGCCATTGGAATGTGTGTGAGATAAACTCTAGAACTCTGCTTCAAAACAAAGCAAAGTACAAAAAGCCCAAAGATTGCTTTTAATGCAGGGTATTTCTGTTGTGAACAGAAGTGACAAATGAAAATGGTGAAATAGCTTTGATTATTTGAAAAGAGAAACATCTAAAATCTTTGAGAAAGGAAAAGTAAAGGTGAAGAAATAATATTTATGTGTTGTAGGATAATAAAGATGACAGTAATTTATGTAACGGTGGCTGAGATTGGTCTCAGTATATCTGGGTTAGGTTACAAAGCAACTGCTAAATAGTCAAACTGGAAGGGCTTTTTTTTTTCCTTTTTTTTTTTCTTTGAAGCCTGATCTGAATCACGTTTCCTCTTTCACAAATGGAGTTATTTAATACTGAAATATTTCAGACTTCCATTTTATAGTGGAAAAGAGTTGGTTACCCCTTACCGCATCTGATACAGCACGTCCCACCTGATGTGGTAACTGTGATTTTTCTGGGTCCCCCTGCATGCATCACTCAGAGCTGGTTTTTGGTGTAACGACGTATTTGGAACCTCACACTGAGAATTCTTGGGTGTTTTGGAGCACATAAATAAAATAGTTGGTGTGCTGCAGGGACGCCCTCCGCACGCTGGAATGTAAACCTAGAAGGCTTCCCATGTTTCTTGGAGGCAGAAGCTGCAACGTGTTTAACATATACAATAGCAAGTGTACTGTGGAGGGCTCCTTGCATCCCTCAGAGCCTGCAGGGAAATCCATCAGCTGCACGGAGCCGGGGCTGCTCCCATCTCAGCACACAGGTGGGTGCCCTCAGCCCCAGCTGCCACTCTCTGTGTGCTCTTTTTCTTTCTCCGTGTGTTTTGTTGTTTCCCTCCTGCGGTCCGAAGGACTCGCAGTGCTGGCAGGTTTTGTGGTCTTCCCTTTGCTCCTCTTTCTGAGCCATCCCTGCACACAGCTGCTCGGTTCCCTGAAGCCGCTGTGTGCAGAGGGCTGAGCGTGCGTGGAGCTGCTGAACAGGAAAGCAGCAGCAGTGCTGTGGTGCACGAGGCAGCACAGTGGTCAGCGGAGGAATCTTTGTTTCCACAGTGAATTGATTCATCGTATGGTGAAAGGCCTTCAAAAAGCATTAGCACTGGGGTTTGCAGACCCCGAACTGGTTTCTTTCATTGGTGCTTCTTGTGAAGGAGGTGTTTGTCCCGCCACTTGTCGCAGTCAGTTGTGTTGGTGGTGTGTGGTTGTATGGGAAGCATCATGTGGGCTGGCAGATGGCTCAAGGAGGGGTTGAGGTTGATTGTTCAGAGCTGCAGGGCTGGAGTGGGTTTCCCTTTCCTTCCCACCGCACGTGGCTGTGGGTTGGCCTCAGATGTGTGTTTGTGCAGCCCAGAAGAGTGAAGCTGGCTATATCCAGCATTACGTTTCTACAGTTAGCAATCATTAATTTGGTGGTGTTTGTGGAACTATTTGTAGCCAAATTTACCTGTTAGCATGCCTGCAGCAAGTTACATTGAACTTCACTAAAAGTATGCCTAGTATGAAATCATCTACCAGGGATGAGGGGCATCTACAGATACTGCAGTTGTCATTGTCCACTTGATGTTGCATGTAACTTATTTGAAACTGCTTTAGGATTCAGGAGTTTTCTGATGGTGGTTAACAGTGAGAATAGCACACAATAGTAGGAGATGCTTTGCCTGTGCATTGCTTTACAGTGCAGGAGCCAGTGTCACCTTGAGGACGTGGCTGCTGAACATCTGCAAGCCTGCCCGTGGCAGGGGGTTGAAACTGGATGATCTTAAAAGTCCCTTCCAACCCAAAGTGTTCTATGATGCTACGAAGATATGATTGCATTCAGCAGATTGTATAAAAGATGGCCTGTCCAGCAGTTCAGTTTTTTACTGCAAGTGTTGTCTTGATATCTAAACCTTTTAGTAATACTGCTATTATTTAGCGAGCTAATAATGAAAGAGGATTGAAATAGTAATGGACTTGTTTGGGGGGAATGTTCTCTGTGACCTAAACTGGAAATTCCCAATGGTTGGTGGGTTCCTGGACAGTATTTGCGTAGATGTCTTAAAGCTTTTTAAGCTGGAGCTTTAAATGGGGAGATTTATGGTAATCAAAAGCAAAAATTTGCTACTGAGAGATTACTTAGCAACTTTACTGATAGCAGCTGCTGAAGCTTATGATAAATTCATTTTATTTCCCAAAACGCTACAGATTTTTGTTGTCATCTGAGCAGATGATTCTGTGTGTTTTTAGGTGCTGGCAAACAGTTGCAGCGAAAGCAGAATGTTGGCTTTGGGAATAAAGTTACACCAAAGAACTGATCAGAGGCAGCGTTGGGTGCATGTGCAGCTGTTCTGCTGCATCAAAGTTTTAGTCTTAAGTTCAAGTGCAGCTTTAATGCATTACTTTTATTCTGCGAAACCTACACATCATTTATAAGCACTTTCCAAGCACGTATTTAACTTCAAGTCAGTCTTTGTGGATTCAAAATAGAGGACTGCCATGAATTCTGGTCTCTATATGGTAAAAAGTGATTACATGAAGACAACAGGTTAAAAAAAAAATATCTGAAAAAGATCTATGCCACATTATTGGGTTTTTCATAATTAAGTAATTACTTGGGTGGCCAAAAGAGTGACAAAAAACAAACCCACCTTTGTTTAAATGTGCAAATAACACAAAAATCATTCTGGAAAAGGTCGAGTGATTCTTACTGAAAGATTAAATGCTCTGAAAAATGCATGTGTTATGTACTGTAGGCCTTCTGTCAAGTGCTAAAGAGTTTGAGAGAAATAGGACCAAGGAGGTTTGTTTCCTCCCAACGATCCTTATTGCTTTTTGTCTGGCCCAGCAGCATTCACCGCCTATTATTTTTGGCTCTGCTAATGCTTACTGCCCTTATTGTCATTTTCTTTCTGTCTTTTTTTTTTTTTTTTTCATTCTTTTATTTTTTTTGAGTTTCTTGAGAGAAGAACAGAAAGGCTGACTGCAGGTGACATTCCTGCTCTGTTCCTGGCATGGCGTCAGACTCCTTAGAATCAGTTAATGTGTCCGTCTGGCTATACTGTGGAATTACCCAGAACTCTAGAGGTAGGAAGGGAGCTCTGGTGCTCCTCTAGTCCAGCTTGTGTTCTTGCAGTGTGCGATGTGAAATTATATGTCACTGACAGTGAATTTTAGGAATTGCTTCCAATCTGTGCCATCTTTTAGAAGAAACTGTCCACCCTCGTAGGCTGCAACTCCATGTCAGCCCTTACTGTCCGATGGAAATACCACACTGGGCAGGTACTGAAAGCCTTGTGGTAGCCAGTATATGTTGTTGATCACTGCTTTTCACCTCTTGGAAGGCTAAAAAAAAGAAAAGTCATGTCTTTGACGTTTGGTTATTTCCTGGCACTCAGTGCTTTAGGTGCTCGTATCCACATCTTTGTGGGTATAGCAGAGAGGCGGATTGGTTTGCAGTTCCTTGTCTCCCACTCTCTTTGATGCTACATACTATTTTTGCCTCTTTGCAGTCCTTTGGAAACTTTCCCCTTCCTTGGTGCATTACTGAATGGAATAGCTAATGTTTGGGGATGGCTTTGGGAACTTTGTCAGGTCCTGTCAAACTGACTGTGTCTGGCTTCCCTCAGTATCTTTTAATCTGTTCTTTGTCCTTCATGCCTGTAGTCCTATATTCTTAGTAGAATCACTTTTGAATTATTTTTTATTCTACATTATCCTTTAGACATTAAAAGAACATGAAGGAGGTACTGAATACTTCAGCTTTCTCTTAGCCGTCTGTTATTTTCTCTCCTTTCTCATTAAATCCCAGAACCATTGCTTACCTTTGTCCCTCTTTCCTTCTGCTGTATTAATAGATCCATCTTTGGTTGCCTTTCTGTGGCCCTCATTAGTTGTTGATCCTTTTGTGTGTTGGCTCATCTGGATCGTACCCTACATGGTCGTGCCATTCTTTTTTACCTGTTCTTTGTTAAATCCTCTTGTTTCACCTTTCATAGAATCTCTTCTGATAATCAAAACTCTTGAAGACTCTGGATGTACAGCAGATCATCTCTTATAATGCTTCTTACATTTCCTCTGCACTGGGATTGTCTGATGCACTGTTTTATACTGGTTTTGTTAATAACTGTCAGCTTTCCAGAACTCCTGGGTTCTAAGACCATCTCTTCAGGGGATGTTACAATGATTTGACGGAATCTGCTGAAGTTGCTGCCCTGAATTTCACTTCTCTTTTTGTGCTTCCTTCACATCTTCCCTTTAATACAATAGTGAATTCCCTCAACTTGTGACGGTGCTCACTGGAAATACATTGCTGCCTTTAAGATCTCACTCATTGCTTTCCTATTAATCAGAATAAAATGCAGCTGCAGCTTTGGTAACATCTTCCATGTTGGTGCCTTCATCTTGTTCGCCCAGCTCCACCTTGATAATGTAACATGGTTCCTGCCCAGGGAAGCAGCCTGAAGAGATGAGAGAAGGGCCAGGTGAGTACGGCTGGGGCATGGCACAGGGGGAGCCAGGCTGCCTGTGGAATCACTTGCTTTGTTAGGGAATGCTTTCTTACTTCATACAAATTGCTTACTACTGGGCTACTGTTTTGGATTAATAATTAAATTGTTACAGTATGTACTTACCCTGTGTATTTCAAGGGTTAATTCATTACTACTTGTAAAACTGTTGAGTATTTTGGATGGAAAGCAGTATTGTAAGTGCAAAATAATGCAAGATATTTTTGACGATACTCAAAAAGAGTATCAAAGCCACTTAAGTAGGGTGAAGTGTGTTGGTTTCTGTGCATGCCTAAACAACCCAGATTCCTCCCTCTCTGAAAACACCAGTTTTCTTGGTGTCTTTCCTGTGGGCACTGTGCTGAGAACCAAATAGAAGAACCTGCCCTGCGACAGAAAATTCTTTCAGTTAAAACTTCTTGCTTGTAGGAGGAATATCCCACTTGTAAGCTTAGCACTACGTCATGCATTCTTGTCAAGAGACCATTTCCAAGTTGCTTTAATGTCTTGCTTGTCAAATAAGTTACAGATAAGACAGCAGAAATATTTGAAGTGTTAAGGGCAGGATTTTTAAAACAGGGAGGAATGGAAGCCAAATGCAATGTAAGGTCCTATTGGCTCCTCACTGAGGTTTGTGCATCCAACATCAGTTGGATGCTTTTGTGAAAATAGCACTCTAAATTGGTGGCTAATAGAGCTCTTCCCATTATAATGTAAAAGCAGCTTGTAAGTCACCGTTAATAATTCAGCTGAAGATTATTGGAGTCTCGTTCAGTAACTCCTGAAAAGGATGAAAAGTTTCTCTCCATGACTTCAGTGCCTTTGCGTTATGTTGCTGGGCGGCTCTGATGAAATAATGTGATTCTGTGGATTATTTTGCCCTTTCGGTGCATCTGGTGGCTAAGAATGAAAGTCTTAAATTACAGCAGAGGCTGATGATGGAGTCATCTTTGATGCCGTTTACACACGGGTAGGTAGAGGGATGTAGGACCCCGTTCTGCCAAGCGCAGGAAGAATCGGGCGCAGGGCATTGCTCTGCCTGCTCCCCTCCTCCAAGGCTCGGCAGCGGATTCGCATGGGAGAGGTGGGTGAAGCAGGAGCTGTTGCTGCTGTGCAGTGTGAGCTCTGCAGTCAGTCGTGCTGCTCCCCCAGCCGCCTCCATCAGCACAGCCGTGTCTGATGCCGCAGCCTTCGCCGTTCGGCGGCAGCGAGGGGCTGGCTTTCATCCTTCCTGCTCCCTCTTTGTCTTCTGCTGTCTGCCCCTCCTCTGTCGTTTTCTCTCTCCTTCCGTTCTCAAAAGGTATCCAGATGAATCCTTTCCTGTCTTAAACCATTTGAACACCTGAATGGGCTTAAATGTGCTATTGCTTTGAATGGAAACGTGCCTTTTACGTCTGTTTCAAATGAGAAAGGTCAATAAAAACCTACCAGTTTGATCAAACCAGATTTTCAGTCATCCCAGGAACGCAGCACTGCATCTGGATAATCTGTGTATAAATACAAAAAAAATAGAAGCACCATGTATGTATTTGTGGGGACATACAGTCTGTAGAAAAACAGCAGTGGGTCACTGGCACTTTTAGTACAGCAAACGTGGCATTTAGAGATTCTTAGGGAGATTTTTGTTATCACATCAATATCAGTGAAGAGAAATTGGTTAATCAAAGCAAACATTTATGAGAATGTATTTATTAACCTTGAAAGCTGAGCTGATAGGTCCAGATGCCTCTGCCACGGAGAAAGATTTTTCTGAATGAATGCACTCAGACCACAGCACTGAACTGGAAGTTGTTTGGAAGTATTTGCCTTCTCACAACACTACTCGCTGCTGTTTGCTGCCAGCCTGCCTGCAGCAGCAGTGGGTGCACAGCTCTGATGTCTTTTCGTAGAATCACAGAATCACAGAATGGCCTGGGTTGGAAGGGACCTCAAGGATCCAACCCCCTGCCACAGGCAGGGCCACCAACCTCCCCATTTAATGCTAGACCAGGCTGCCCAGGGCCCCATCCAACCTGGCCTTGAACACCTCCAGGGATGCACGGGGCATCCACAGCCTCTCTGGGCAGCTGTTCCAGCACCTCACCACTCTCTCTGTAAAGAATTTCCCCCTGACATCCAACCTAAATCTCCCCTTCCTCAACTTCAAACCATTTCCCCTTGTCCTGCAGTTATCAACCCTTTCAAAGAGTTGATTCCCCTCTTGTCTGTAGGCTCCCTTTAGGTACTGAAATGCTGCACTGAGGTCACCCCGCAGCCTTCTTTTCTCCAGGCTGAACAAGCCCAGCTCCCTCAGCCTGTCTTCATAGGGGAGGTGCTCCAGACCCCTGATCATCTTCGTGGCTCCCCTGGACCCTCTCCAATAGCAATGATGTTTTCATGGTGAATAAAGCTCTGTTTCAGACATGCTCCTGCCCGAGTTTCCCTATGGCACAGTGTACTGCACACTGAGGGACACCTGGGCAAGTTGAACAGAACCCTTGCAGGTACACACATTATTGTTCAGTTCCTGTGTGAATGCCTCCTTGACTGTAGTGGGTGAAGCTTTTTCAGCCTGTTGTTATGTGTGACTTCTGGCTTCAGAAGTCCCAGCAATTCAGTCTTTTTTTTTTTCTTTCTTCTTTTTTTTTTCTTTCTTTCTTTTTTTTTCTTTCTTTTTTTTTTTTTTTTTTCTTTCACGTCCTTCTGTAATGAGGCTTAGAAGTGATGAGATCAGTGAAGCTTATGATAACCACCCTGATTTTAAACCGATGGCTTCTGGAATAGAATTGTATCCCTAAATGCTTTGCTTTACCAGGGGAAAGCGTACAGAAGAAAAAGCCATAGGATGACCGTAAGTGTTGAACAATAAAACCAGAACAAAAAGCTTTCTATAAATAGTAAGACAGTCCCACTTCAACAAAGAACTTAAGCATATGCCTAAATCCTTCCTTGTTCAGCAAAGCACTTACATGTGCGTTTGAATTCTGCTGAAATAAAGCATTAAATATCAGGCTTAAGTGCTTTGTTGAATTAGAGGCTGTATCTGTGAAGACCCGGGGAGAAAGATAGTTTTCTTCATTGGAAAATGGTATGCTGTAGTTGTTGTGACATAATATCTTGTGTGAAATTTTTGGCACTGTGCACTGGCTGATTAACTTGGAGAACAAGTGGACCTTAAAGCAGTAGAGAGTTTTTATGTTCTGATAGTTCAAATCTCTGTTCTTCTGTTATTGACTTGATGCTAACAGCGGCTCTTGAGATAGTAGGACCTGTATTAGCTATTAGAGTGAATTTCCTGCTTCTTAGAAAAACTAATGCAGTAATGATTTTCCCTGTGGCAACAGTGAAGCGGTCAGTACTTGGAAATTTCAAATTGTGAGCATCTCGATCCAGGTGCCCCAAGGAGGCTTCCTGTCAAGGAGTTTGCAAATACAGGTAAAGACCCTTTTGTACAAAGGCTTATTTTCTCAGAAAATATTTAGCTTCTCTTTTTCCACAGTAAGATGTATTAAACAATTCTGGGTTTTCAAGGTATTAGTCTCTTCTGAAACTCTCCTGCAGGGTGGAGAAGTACTGGTAGTTTTTTTTTTGGTCATCTCCTCTCTAAAGAGGCTTCATGTAAGGTTAATAAAGTGGTTGTGATGGCTGGCTGGATTGATCAGAAGGCAGTACGTAGACGTGTATCTTAATCAGGTTAAGGTAATGAAAACAACTCATCCTGACTGTTTATAATGTGGACAAGTACAGCTACCCTGATAGTGGTTGCATTTGTGAGAGCAGGTTATAAAACTTAAATTTCCCCAGGGATGGAAACCTCTCTGTGTTGCTCCTTTGTCTGGGACTTGGAGAAACAGACCTGGCTTCTGGGAAACCTGGCCCAAGTCCTGCTTTGATTGACTGCACAGTGTTCAGATCCCAGATCACTCAAACTCAATCAGCCCCAGGATTCCCAAAATGCATTTCAGTTTATTAGTTATGACAGTCAACATCAACATCACAGCTCGGACTTTTTTTTTTTTCGCCTTAACGAAGATCTTGGGGAAGTAGGTAAGTAGTGAATATATGTGGACTTTGATATAGTCTATTATTTTTTAGTCTGATATTATATTAGAACAGAATTACTGTGATGATTTTCAGGACATATGTGGCACGTGGGTTTAGAAGACCACTTTCAAAACGAATCTTCGTACTTATAGGGCTCTTTAAAAATCAGTCTACAGGGTCCGAGTTCTTCCTAGTGCTAATTGCCTAGCACAGTGCTGAAGCATGCTTTTATTGCTTTGCTTACTTCACTGTTGTTCTGTTGAGCAAATCTGTGAGCCATTCAATGATTCTAGGAAAAAGGTTGGAAGGAACAATAGAGATCATCTGATTCCAACCCCCTCTTCTGTGGGCAGGGCTGCCACCCACTTAAATTAGGCTTCCCGGGGGTCCCATCCATTCTGTCCTTGAATGCCTCCAGGGATGGGGCATCCACAGATTCTTTGAGCAGCTATACCAGTTCCACATCACCCTCTGAGTAAAAAACTTCCATTGCATGGCTAATTTAAATCTCCACTCTTTTAGCTTAAAGCCTTTTCCCCTTGTCCTGTCACTGTCTGACAATGTACAGTCAGTCTCCCTCCTGTTTATAAGCTCCTCTCAAGTAATGGAAGGCTGTAATGATATCTCTCTGGAGCCTTCTTTTCTCCCAGCTAAACAAGCCCAACTCCCTCTGCTTGTCTTTATAGGAGAGGTGCTTCAGCCCTCTGAAGATCTTTGTGGCCCTCTTCTGGCCTCAATCCAACATTTCCACATCTTTCTTGTGTTGGTGGTCTTCTGGGCTACAAGTGCACGCTGCTGGCTCATGTCCAGCTTTTCATCCACCAGGACCCTTTCCTCATGGCTGCTCTCAGTGAGTTCTTCTCACAGTCTGGGATTGCTACAACCCATGTGCAATACCTTGCACTTGGCTCTGCTGAATCTCATTAGGTTCACGTGGGTCCACTTTTCAAGCCTGTCCAGGTTCCTCTGGATGGCATCTCTTCCTTCTGTTGTATCAACTGCACCACTCAGCATGGCATGGTCAGCGGACTGAGGATACACTTGATCCCACTGTCATTGATGAAGATGTTGAACATAACTTCCAGGAGAATCTGCTCCATGATATTCTCAGACACAGAGGCTCACTGGCCTGTAGTTCTCCATGTTTCTTTCTCCCCTTCTTAAACATGGGAGTGATGTTTCCCTTTTTCCACTCGCCAGGGATTTTGGTGATCTCGGTCTGACAACTGAGACTTTTCAAATACAGTGGAAAATGGCTTGGCAACCACGTGGGATCATGTTTCTATGATATCAGTAAGGTCATAGTTTTCTAATTGCACCATGGTTTCCCTCTCATTCTGCTTATTACTCATGCTGTGTGTGTTTGTAGGGGCACTACCACTGGGCTGTTGGCCATGTTACCATCTTGGATGAGCCCTCCCAGATTCCTCTGGGACAGATCTGAGGTTTTCCTCTGCTGCTTCCTGATGTGACATTGTTCTCCAGCTCTCTGTAACTCACAAGTATATCCTCTTCCTCCATCAAGTCTAGTGTCAAGCTCTGACGGTCAGCCTGGCCAGCTTGCTGTCAATATATTCCTGCCTCACCTGGTCAGTTGTGTTCCTTTTGGTTTGTTTGTTTGTTTTTTGACGTATGATAAACCCCTATCATGAAAGGCACAGTGTAAGAATGGTTAATTCAAATATTATATGTTTGAGCTGATTAAAGAAATTCTAATCTGGATCTTTACATAGGAAGTTATAAAGGAGTTTCATAATTTAAACCAGATCAAGTCTATAAAGTTGTAATAAGCTCATGTAAATCTCCCCAGTGTACTAAAGTTGAAATATTTGAATTGAACAATTAAAAAGCCCTGTAAATATTTGAGTGAAAGTCTCTTGTTGCTTTGCGTTCTATTTGATTAGAGCGGATATAGCTTTGAAGAAGTGCCATTTTGATCTGATTCAAAAGGTCAACTGTTAGGAGTCATGGTTA
This sequence comes from Perdix hodgsoniae, assembly GCA_035772895.1. Lineage (NCBI taxonomy): Eukaryota > Metazoa > Chordata > Aves > Galliformes > Phasianidae > Perdix > Perdix hodgsoniae. Next base: position 343,914 of record JAPSGF010000051.1, read on the forward strand.
ATGTCAAAATGCTCTTTTACTCCCCGTGCTGCGTTTGGCACTGTTAGACACAACGAGCTTTATCTATTTTGAATTTCAGACTGTGTGAATGGCAATTTCTGCAGCAAGGATCAAACTATCCATTAGAAACAGGATAGAAATAAGAAAATCAGTCTGCAGAATGATGTATCCCTTCTTTTATAATTAATGAATTTATACTATGTGATGTAATTAAGTAGGTTGGTAGATAAGAAACTAATGAGCTGCTCTTCATGAGATGTGCAGATGGGTTAACTTCCAGTAGGTGATTGCACTGGAAGTGACAGATTGGAAATAAGCTGACAGTGTTTGATGAAATGTACCTGCAATGAAGTGAGCCAGTTAGCAAAATATAAGCTCCTATTAAGCTTCTTTTTCAAAACACTGAAATATTTTTAATGAAACACTCAGGAACTGTGTCTTGCTAAGGTAGTGTGGCAAATAAGTTCTTATATTATTTATTCCAATTATGGTGCCAGAGATACTTAAATCTTGCTTCCAGGAAAAGGAAGAATATTGTAAAGCTATGTCTCAAGCACCATCGCTAAATTTGATCATCAGCCAAATAACTTACAGTTCTTTGTTTAAGACAAAAACTTGAAGAAAATGAATGGCCTTCTATGCCAACTTGACATTGCATTTTTCAACTGAGACAGGATTTTGATAGGCACTGGAGGGTACTGTGAGTGAAATTGTCATGGATGGAAACAGCTGCACTGTACACTAAACTCATCAGAAGCAGAAAGGTGTATATTGGTACAGTGTAGTGATTTGACAGTGACTTAACTAAATTTAAGATGGGTGGACATGCTTGACCACATACTGCATAGAGGGTAGGGTTAAAAACACATGTAGATGAGGCCCTCCTATTGAGTCTAGTGGGACTAAGTCGACCTCCTTGCTTTCTAAACTCCATGAACTGTGGAGGTAAGCAGCCTAGGTGCAGCTGGACCCACCCCTAGTCTCAATCTTGGTCAACAGTTTATGCTAAGGGATCATATGTACACAATCATTCCAAGATATAATCTTAGCAAAGCTAACAAAGCTTACAATCAATCAAAGATGTGATCTTAGCAAAGCTAACAAAGCCTAAAACAAACTACTAGTCACTTAGTGAGGATCTGTACAGGATCAGCACGGTGCCTTAAAATCGAGGCACAAGGGATTTCTGCACAGGTGTGACCTCAAGCAGTATCTTTGCTCGAGGAGAGATCTTATCACAGCCCACTGCCATACAAGAGAGCTTGAGGGACTCTTGGGCTGCCTGCTATTTATGGGATAAGGTGATAATTGTCAAATTTTGTTTTTAGGCACATGCTTGGTTGGCCCTCCGCTGTTGGACCAGGTGGCTGCTATCAGTTTTTCCATCCCTCCAGCCTGAGACACATTTCTGATTTTTATCTACCTTAGAGTGTCTTATCAGTACTGTTGGTCTGCCTGTGCAAGGCCAGGCCCAAAGTGGAAGATAGGTGTATAAAAGGAGGGCGGGGAACACATCGTTACAGCAATTGAACACAATCATGGTTATTAAATATTTTTATTGACTAAATAAAGGAAAAAGCGGAGGGGAAGCATGAACTGTTCCTTCCTGTGGCATTCCTTCTGTGCACTTCCTTGCAGAAAGCTTTCAGTAGATGTTAACCTAAGCAGGTCTTCAGCTGCATATTTTCTATCAGCTGCATATGTTCTCTCTTTCTTCCTCTGCCTCTTTGGGCAACTGAAATCAAACTGCTTTGTGCTGCAGTAAGGAGTTGAGTGATCAACTTGCAGAGTCAGTGATGACCCGAAAGCTTGGTTAGAGGTTTTCCCTTTACCCCGGTACAGTCCTGTGGCTTTTTCCCAGATACTTCCTTTCTGTTTGAGATAAATGGCAAGTGAATATGAAAGTAAAAGTGTCTATCAATGTAGAGCAAATCTATTTTTTATTCCTAATACTTCAGGAAGGTGCAGGGCAGGTTTCCTTCAGCTACATTCCTGTGTCTGCTGCTGTGCATCCGTGATGGTCTCCTGCTTTAACAGGATGGTATCTTATCACATTCACTTTTCTAATTCTTAGACAACAGAACTGTATGCAATGTCAGGTACAGTAGTAGAAGTCAGAATATCTTCACCCTTACAAATTCTGTGTGTTTTGTTTTTGTTTGTTTTAATTCTGTCCTTTCCAGAGTGCTGAAGAGTTAGTAAGGACTTGAAGTTTGTCACAGATTAGTCCAGCTGCGTAAGCTTGCTGTATTCAGCAACTTTACTGATACGAATAGCTGTTTGAGGTCATTGTAAGGTAAATGCTCCTGTTTGAATAAAACATACATTAAGAAATATATTTCAGAAGATGCTTCTTGTGTTTAGTATCTCAGCCTATGAATTGAAGCAGTATCTTCTGCAAGGTGCTCCTTGTCTATAAATACTTGTGAAAGCCTGCCCAACTATAAATAGGAAGGAAGGCTGAAGATGCAATCTCAGAAGATGCCAGTTTCAGTGAGAAGGGTGCTAGAACTCTGTAGCAGTGGGGCACACAGGGGTATGCTTTTTATAGATGAGTTCTTGGCTGTGATGATGCAGGCAGAATACCGAATTAATTAATTTAATTTGCTGTTCTCTGGCACAGGTTTTTCTGCGCATCATCTTCATGGTATGTGATAGTTTCCTTACAAGTTGCAGTTCTTGGGATCATATAATACTGCTATGTGACCTTAGATCTCTTTTTTAACTCTCCTTAAAAGAAAAGTCTCTTACAATTGCGCAGAAGATTAAATCAAAAATGACCCAAATGTTGCTTTGAAAATAAACAAAACCTCAGCTTTTCTTCTGCTTACTTCCTTATTTTTGTGTGACCTTTTTAAAGGGTGGCCTGGTTCATTTTTTCCCCATCACTTTTTTTGGTAATAATGTCCAGAAGATAATTCTGGGGCTGTTTTTGAAGCCAGTCCTTGGCTAAAGTAGTTAACTTTAATACGGTATATAATGTTCACCTTTCAGTGCTCAACTGAATGTGTACAATAGCATTTAAACTCACTGGGGTAGCAGTGGCTATAAAATGAAGTGTCTGGTTGACAACAGGTTACAATCTGTAGATACAGAATCTAATGAATTTGAGAAAACTGTGTGCAGATGAAGAAATGACATAGCAAGTTTAAGCCTTGATATGCTCCGTGGTGTCTTCTTGCCCAAACAGATTATGGAAATGAAGTAGTAACAATCAGCCTTAGTTCTTTTTTCTTTTAAGAACTCTTTCCTCAAGGAATTAAATGAAAGATCTGTTAGATAAGCTCAAATTTAAAGGTGCTACGAATAGGGCATTCTTGTCAGCTATTATATTGAATTCCATTGTTATTATTGTGAGTGAAAACTGGTGTTAGAATAAGTCCTCCGAATACTATTTCAAATTGAATGAGTCACCTTTGCTGCTAGACTAATTAAAATATATAGTTGATATTTGCAAAAACTTTTAAGGACTCGTGAGGTTATAAAAGTAGGCAGTCATGGGTAAGGATGTTCTGTAATCTCTATGCAGACTCACGAGCAGCAGAGATGCTGTCAAGGTAGGTACTGAGCACAGTGGTGCTGACTGGTGTGCACATGCTGCCAAACAAGACACCTGTCTCTATGGACAGCAGAGTGCTGTGTGTTGTGTAGATTTTTGCTATAAAAAAAAATCAGGTCTCGTGACTGTGTGAAATGGGTGATAGCATAGGTTAAATAAGTTGTATTCCCAGGGCTCTTCCCTAAGAATGTGGAGTTATGCTCAGAGGGGAAAAAGTGTTTTGTGACTGTATTTCTCATATCCCAGCTTCACTTCTCCTGTCTAGCCATATTGAGAACTGGAAGAAAGTTAGCATTTGGGAAGTCGGGGTTGAATATAGCACAGGAGCTGATGGTACCGTGACCAAGGGCAACTGGGCCTGGGCAAGCAAACACCTCAACTACAAGGTACTTTATGGTATAAATTAGGACACATTTAACCACCTTCCCTCCCCAAAGAGGGAAGTTACTGCACTGATTTCCAGCACTGAATAATAACAAGGATCTTGAAAAAATATCGTGTTTATATTGGCTCCATGTGAGAAAACTCTGAGCAGAAGAGGAAGCTGATGAGGCAAGGCCTCATGATGCCTAAAACTCCTCAGAGAAGCAGAGGTGAGTGGTAGTGATTTACCTACAGTTGTGCTGTCTTTTCCAGTGGAACTGAGACGACACACTTTGTAAGAGTCCTCAGTGGGGAAGATGGCAGACTTGAGTCCGTGTGTTGCACTCAGTGCTGTGCATTTCTATCTTTACCTCAGTTACAGTTTTCCACTGCTGATGAGTGTGTTCTGGAGGCCGCAGGCTAACTTGTAGCTGTGTTTCGATCAGCTGGATTTACTTGGTCCTGGGATTTTTGCTCCCTCTTTATCTGCTTTGCATTTCTTTCCTGCGGGCTCTGTGGTTTATTTCAGTAGAAGTTTTGCTAATCCAATAGTTTATGAACTTTCTCACAAGGCCATCAATGAACAAACAGAAGCTGAGTGCACTGGATAAGTTAAAAATTTACTGTCATGAACATTTTCTGCATTAGAGAACTTGAAATTAATATGGATAAATATGATCATTTACTGATAATTACTGCCTAAGACATATAATTGGCAGAACAATAATCTGAAAATAGATACTGTTACCAAGGGCAATAATACTGTTAAATAGAGACATTAATAGAATGTGTCAAAACTGTTTTAATTTAAGTTGTCCATTAGGAAACATCAGTATGATATCCTTCTTTTGCCTTCCCTAGCAATGATGTGACACTTTGTAGTTCCTATACAGAAGCAGAGAAAAAACAGTTTAAGAATAGTAGGGTAGAAACATAGCAAGGCATAGCATTCAGCAAAGGGTGAATGCATTTCTACACTCTTAATTATTAAAAAAAATATAAATCATCCATGCACCTTTGTTCTAGGTGTAATTCAATCTCTGACTGAGAGAACTCTATGTTAAGAATGCAGTCTGACTGATTTGATCAGCATTACCCAGCTGGGAGATAGAGAACCACACATCTCAGGTGGCAATCTGTGGTCTTTCTTAACATGTCTGAAGACATTCCTTTCAATTTCTGCCTTCCAGTGTGCGCGAAGTGCTTCTCATTTTCAGTTAAATTTCTCTTTATTTGGCTGTTTTGAAAGATAAGCTATAAAAATTTATAAATTGTAATTATAGAGACATTTCATTGCTGTATAAATAAAAGGTTTTGAGCACAGCCACAAGAATTCTCTATGGAGTCAGTTTATTGTGTGCATTAACTATAAAATTAATTTTCTGCTGAGTAATTGTAACTGGCTCAAAAGTGCAACCCATACAGACTTAGCAAAGCTTCAAAGATTGTGAGAAACCCAGTGATGAGTTTTAGCAAAGATGGAACTCTAATTTTGCTTATTGCTGCTCTAGCCACAGCGCTAATCCCACATCAGTGCTCCCCAGTGCTGCACAGCGCAATGGTGGAGGGCAGAAATGGCACATCTTATAGAAAGTGGTATGAATGAGAAGAATTGTCATTTATACAAGCAGGGAAGAAACTTTATGAATATATCCAAACAAATCAAAAGCTTTATGCATTACACTTGTCAAGTGTTGATCCTTTGCAACAATAAAATTGCTTCTGCTAAGTTCTTTGTGACACCAGGCCAAGTACCATGAGGAGTATCAGTAATCCTGTCTAGGAAAAAGCTGACTCACCTGACTGGCAATGAGGGGCTGTGGCTGTAGAACACATTTTGTCAGGAAGTAGCCTTCATTCATTCATTCATTCATTCATTCATTCATTCATTCATTCATTC